>CM067371.1:12666238-13216238 GCA_034401795.1 Chaetoderma sp. LZ-2023a
ATACTATAGAATGTCTCTAGGCGCGCTATGATGTAAAGCGCATGTATGGTACCATAGAATGTCTCTAGGCGTGCATTGATGTAAAGCGCAGGTATGATACCATAGAATGTCTCTAAGCATGCTATGATGTAAAGCTCAGGTATGTTACCATAGAATGTCTCTAGGCGCGCTATAATGTAAAGAGCAGGTATGGTATCATAGAATGTCTCTAGGTGCGCTATTATGTAAAGAGCAGGTATGGTACCATAGAATGTCTCTAAGCATGCTATGATGTAAAGCTCAGGTATGTTACCATAGAATGTCTCTAGGTGTGCTATGATGTAAACCGAAGGTATGGTACCATAGAATGTCTCTAGGTGCGCTATGATGTAAAGCGTGGGTATGATACCATAGAATGTCTCTAGGTATGCCATGATGTAAAGTGCACGTATGGTACCTTAGAATGTCTCTAGGTGCGCTATAATGTAAAGCACAAGTATGATACCATAGAATGTCTCTAAGTGAGCTATGATGTAAAGTGCAAGTATGGTACCATAGAATGTCTCTAAGCGTGCTATGATGTAAAGTGCAAATATAGTACCATAGAATGTCTCTAGGTGCGCTATGATGTAAAGAGCAGGTATGGCACCATAGCATGTCTCTAAGCATGCTATGATGTAAAGCACAGGTATGATACCATCGAATGTCTCTAAGCATGCTATGATGTAAAGCATGGATATGACACCATAGAATGTCTCTAGGCGTGCTATGATGTAAAGCGAAGGTATGGTACCATAGAGATCTTAAAACGTATATATCTTGTTGGTTATCTTGATCTTGGATTTTGTACTCTTTTTTACACACGTTTTAAGATCTCTGACATGGCTCGTTAAAATCCAAGATAGTCGCCACCCAAATTGACCAATCAGCTCCCTTTGAGCAAAGTTGGATTTTGTATGTATATATATTGTGGACTGCATCCATGTAGTTGTATTCCTACTTATTTTTTCGCTCAAACATCTTTGATTTCTGCTTGCTTAATTTTTCAGGTAGTTTGATTGAAATTGCTGGTAAGTTGCTCAAGTTCGATGATGGACTAAAGAAGGCTAGAAAACTCCCTATCACCCCTGGTACACAGATCTTACCCGAAGCCCCAAGAAAGCCAATACGATCTGAGAAAATGAGTCTACACGACACAGCAACAATTCATAAAGAGAGTTCGCTAGGTAGAACAGAACGTAATGAAATGGTATCAAAGAGGTCAAAAAGCCCCAAGGTGGAAGACGAAGAACAAAGGCAAAGGTGTCCTGGTCTATTTGGATGTAGCAGAGCATCGCAAAATAACAGGTCGTTTGAGAAACCGTTTGAAGTACTGCATCCATTAATAAAAGAGGATGTGTATTCGAGTTTAGACACAAGTTCCAGCATTGGTGATTGGGATTTGGTGGATTACCCTGACCCATTCGAACAACTGTTGGAAAAGCGTGTTGAGGTGGAGGATGCTCATAAGGTTGTAATTCACGTGTATGCTCGTCACATGTACACTCACGTACACACACAAATATGGTTTAATTTAGGCAATATATCTGGATGGCACTTTGGCTAGACCATTTGTTCTGCTAACAGCTATTTTTACACAACTTAAGCTTTAGGTGGATCGAGTTCGGTCGATGAGCTCAGTTCATATTTGTGCCTAAAATAAAAAGGTTTGACAATTACTTAGCTAGACTTCCAGTAGCTATACCAGTGTTCTAGCAATATACAAAATATTGTCAATTATGGAGATGTGTGTTTTAATTTATAGGTGAGCAAACCTTTGAGGTATGTATGCATAATGATGTAAAAAGAAGTCTTAAGAGGACCGAGTCAAATCAGGTCATGCTCCCTCATTATGAAATCTATCTGGAAACAATATTACCATAGTAGATGTGACAATACGATTCAGCATGCTTACATTTTTATTATGTATAATATCTTTAGAGAACTAGAAGATCGGTTCACTTTAAATAATTTTCGAACATACACGTTTTACTTATGTTAATCACACGGCCAACCTGGTCAATTTTGATTAGAAATCATCTATTTGAATTTCCAGGGTTCCTCAATGCCTAATACCGAATTCATAGCACCTTGCTCTGTGCCATTCTATGTAGATTAAATCTTACTTTTCTAATTAGTTGGAGCATTATAATCATAGTAGTTCACTTAATAGCTATTTCTATAGCTGTGCACTTAACGGTTATTTTTATCATGGTCCACCTAATGGTATTTTCCCCCCGCGTTCTTAAGTGGGCTGAGTCAAAATGTATATCTAGGACCAATTTTATATGGCAATGTATGTTAAGTAGGTGAGTTTAAAATTATTTGTACAATGTAGTGTTTACTGTTGAAGTTTATCTGGAGGTTTAGTTTTGGTCCACAATTATGTTTAGTGTGGTCCTCCTATGGGTAATATGTACCTATACATACTAATTATATTGCGTTAATTGTGTAGCTCGCCGGAGTACGCACTGGTCCATGATGTTGCTCCACTCCATTGCTCCGCATGTACAGGATGCACAGGAGAGCTGGTTAGCTATGTTTCTCGGGGTTACGGATCCTGTATTGCGTCTCTCCAGAAGGTACAAGGACAGACTTCTAGAGTCGGTGGAACGTTCATGTTCCAGCGGGCCCGTGCGACCATTGCCGCTGAAATTGAACCTCACTGTCTCGTTCCAACTGTTTGTCCACTCTTTTGTTCAAACCAAAAGTCTAAGTGCTGGTCAATCCTAATGAAGCCATAATTAATGTGATGCACACTCGTTTACGTGAAGGCGGGACGGATGATTTCCGAAGAATTCATAGGTCACTATTTTATGTAGGTCCAAAGATACTGCATTGGTAGGTGCCGCTTTATTTATGCGGCCCTTCTGATAAATCCTAACCAACCAGTTGGTTATTAGATACGTTTACAAGCTTTGGCCGCAAGTGGCAGGGATTCCTACCTATCTTTAGACACATATATCTAACTAGCGAAGGTGCCCAGCTTCCCAAAGATCGCTCCGCATAGCATCTTCCTCAGAAAGACAGCGTGCGTACATGTTATGGAGCAATAGCTTCCGAATCATATGACGATCCGGTTACCATCATCCCGCAACCACATATAACATCACCAGGATGGGTCACAGTTCACAAAAGCAATTTAGAAAGTGCAATAGTAGTTATAGTGGGGAGTAGGAGACAGATATCCATCGCTAGTGACCTTCCCGTGAGGGCGCGGTGGGTTCTAAGACCTCACCCAGACACTACAACGAGTTGGATGGAGATCTGCATCTCGTCCGCACCTGTGCTTTATGGAATTAACGTTTCTCCTGTCACTAGGGTTAAGTTCCAGAATGCCAAGAGATGCACTGCAGGCCGGTTTCACATAATATAATTTCTTTTCGCAGTGCTTCCTACATTGGCAGGGGACTCTAAACTAACTGGTATCCAAAGATACAGGGGGAGTGTATGTAAATCGACACTTTAGTTATCACCGCTCGGAAACCCCAATAGTTTCCCAGAGTCAGATCCTGCCAATGTGTCGATTGGGAGTCCAGACAATTATAAATCATTGCGGCTGGAGAAGCGTAGAAAGAGACAATCACTCGATATTAATAAGAGGCCCTAAGGTAATTGGCCAATTTTACACAATTCAGCCGGTGCGTGGTGTTACATATCTACTACAGCCGGAAAAGAGGCATACACAATGTGTCTCTTATGGAGAGATTGTCCTTAGCTACTTTAAACCTATCCTATCGAGCTAGAATAGCCAGGTTTAGTCGGTCACATGGCTATTAGTCATCAGTGCCTATTTCGGAAATAATGACTAGTACAATAGTATAGTTAATTGAGTACCTATTGGTCATCGGTACAGTAAGAGTTCATAAATCATGGAAATTGATACGCTACAGTTGAGTAGCACGAGATGGCACGATTCTGAATGCAGGGAAGATTTCCACAGGCAGACTGTTGATGCGGCTCACTCTCAAGATGGTGAAGAAGAACGGTTAGAAAGATGTCCATTAGATAGTCAGAATAACTGATACATAAATGTACACAGTTTGGTATAAAGTATCCGTCCGGCGATGCTAGTTTGAAAGTTGCCCATTAACAAGGAGGGCTACAGTTGTAATTAAATATGCATGTACATTAAACTGGGTACACAGTGCGTGATATGTGGCATAGCTCTTGCGATGCACCGGGAAGAGTCCCACCAGACTAAAAGTTAATTAACACACGTGACATGCTGTGCGGAAGTTTGATACCACTTTTCAGCATGGTCTGGAAGATCTGGCGAGTTATCCACCAAGAATCACCATCAGCTCTACATCCTGTAGAATCATATCAGGCCCGCAAGGCCCATCCACAGGAAACTCCTCTATGAAAGTTCGGAAGCGGGAGTTCTTATATTAGTTTAATTTGCCCCCAGATGGTCGTCCAGGAGCTTCCAAAATTTGTATTGCGGATGTCCAAGACTGCTCACCGGTGCAGGAGATCTTAATTCTGAATGGCCCTGCTGTGGTGTAGGTACCACAGTCAGTTAGCAGTTCTCCCACGTCTTGCACTGCGCTGGTCCAGCGATCTTGCTGACTGTGTCAGCTTCCATGCCGAAGTGCTCTCAATTCTTGATTTCTGGTTCCTTTTATACTACTCGTGACATCAGAGGCAGGATGCTACATCCAATCAGCGGGTGAGGAGTAGCCAATCAGCGCGCAGCTAGAAGCGGTGATGTGGCTATCACGTGAACAGCGCATTCCTCAGTCATTTAATGCATACATGCGATTATTTTGAAGAAAATTTAAACGAGCCATTTAACGATAACTCGGCCATTTCTTGTCCGATTTAAAAAATGTAAAAAGTTCTGGCATCTTCTTTTCATTCCAGTCCTGATTGCTAGCAAGAACTACGAGAATAGTGTGATTTGAAGAAATAACCGGTACCAACTCGGTACACTATAAGCATATACTCTCTCCCAATACTGACACGTGTTGTCAGGGAAGCTCTGATGCACGCTACGTGTTCTTACGGACTTTGCCGTTTTAACGAAACCTCCCTCATAGGGCTTTACACACGCATACTATCATACCCAGGGTGGCGTGCTTGAAACGTACCCGGAGCGGTCGTCCCGTACCCAGCCTAGCTGGAATGGTGCGTACCCGCTCCGTCGATCCATGCTACACCACCCCTCCTAGTTTGACACCCGTGACAAACGATCAGCGCTTCGCGGATGGAACACATGGGAGCATGCTAGGCAGGAATTATAGACTTCCCGAGTAGTGACGCGAGAGACGTGTGGTTATCAGAGAAGTGCACATAGAGGTGCAAAAGAGTTTGGGATGGAGGCATACTTTTAGTTTTAATTTCTGACCTGGAATTATTTTTTTGGTTGTTTTATTACGTAGTGTGTGCTTTTAATTTATTTTACTACCTGATTTGGCTAAAACAATAGCTCGCATGGAAGTTCTCTTGGTGGTGGATAATCATATTTCCGTCAAGAATGCCCAAGCTCCACCGTACCTTGATCACTTATAGTTATAACAAAATATAAGAAAAGTATTTATATATTAAGACTTACAGTACAGTAATATCACAGTTACTATAAAATTAGGTATGCATTCCAGATATATTAGGGAATGCATACAATGCGGCCCGTTGTGGCTGGTCTGCACGGATAGCTCTTGCTATCCACAATCTGTCTCGACGTACTGAAGCAAGAAGAGAAATAATAAGAAAAATTAGATTTTAATAAGGTAAAAACTAGTTCATCAGCTAGCCTCAGCAATAGCTGGGACATCATGATGGGAATAAGACATATTCTCTACGTTGTGTTGTGTACTTACGTCGCACATGACATGTTTACAACACAGGTATCCAAACCGATTATTTTTGTGAGACACAGCTATGCAAGAATTTTGCGTAGCTGTGTAGGATGACCGTAGTCAGCCTAGGGACTGGGTTTCGATTATAAAAACATATATAATAATAAGAAAAATATTTCAAAAATAATAAAATGGTAAGTGTTCCATTTTCCGCACACCTATTCACACATTCTGCTGCATCCTCGACAATAATGTCCTCAAACGTCCGTGGAGAAATTTCCCCAGCGAGTCTGGGTTCCACGACTCGTACTGGACAGTCGTGGTGGGTGGTTCTCTGATGCCGAAATCTCATTATCTATGTTGCCCAGGTTGCTAATACTTAAGTTGGATGAAACGGTTGGTGTACTACGGATGCGCTAGTGGTAGTGGTGATGATGACGGGTGTAGTTCTGACTGGTGGCACTACTGAGATGGCTGACATCACTGTTGTTGTAGCAGTGGTTGATGGTGGTGCTGGATGCCGGCCGGTTAAATGATGTGATGATGCTGGGCATCGATGCTGCTGTAGTGATTGCAGATAACTTTCTTATTTTCACAGCGTTAAGTAACTTGCTGGCGGATGTTCTGGGAACTCATCGGATTTCCGGCTGATGCCTGAGTCTGAGTTTTCCCGAATATGGACGGTCTGGCGTAGTTGTTTTTCTAATGACAGGATATATTGGAAGGATGGTGCTGCGCGTGGATGTCGGTGTGCTGGTCTGCGGTGCCGTGGTGGTTATGATAGCTTCCATGAGGCGGATCTCCTCATCTATTACTAAACTACATGGAGATATGGAAAGATCGGAAATGTCCTGTAAACCTGGTTCAGATATCTTCACCGGAATTGTTATTACCACTGATATGGGCTGGCCTATCATGGATGCAGATGCGGTGGTGGTGCTGCGTGCTGTCGGTGTTGTCACTGCAGGTGCTGCCAGTGTGGAAACTACAGTTGGTGTAAATACCGATGCTGCAGTTGCTGCCGGTGCTGTTCTTGCGGGTGCTGCCGATGCCATGGTG
Source organism: Chaetoderma sp. LZ-2023a (assembly GCA_034401795.1). Taxonomy (NCBI): domain Eukaryota; kingdom Metazoa; phylum Mollusca; class Caudofoveata; order Chaetodermatida; family Chaetodermatidae; genus Chaetoderma; species Chaetoderma sp. LZ-2023a. The sequence goes on from CM067371.1 coordinate 12,673,117, forward strand.
AGTGGTGCTGGAGTGCTGATGCGGGGTGGCTGTGTTGCTGATGTCGAAGGACTAGCCAATTGCAGAAAGTCAGTTTGTTGTCGTTTAGTGTGTTTAGTCTTCGCCATTTTCCTGGTTGGAAGCATGGTTAGTGGAAGTCTAGTTTCAAGACGTGATGCGAGGATATCTGGGTCTTCGCTCTGCTCACCAGGCTTTAATGTTACAACCAGCACATGATGTTTAAAAGATAACGCGTGTGTTACACTGTACGAGTAGCTGAATACAGGTATTTGCAGTCCGCACAAAATGCTCTTTGTAATAAATGGTCGTGATTGACGTGAAGAGTCAAGTCCGAGTTCCTGGAAAACGCACGTTTACATGGCTGTCCATTATGCTGTAAAGCTGTACATGGATACGTCTTTCCAAGAGGATCAGGTGCCGATTCTTCCAGGATGTAGGACAAGGAGAGATCTTCCGCAAGTGACATATTATTCCCGCATGATGGGGATCTGCGGAACCGCACTAACCTAATTTAAACTTAACTCTTCATAACTTTCCCGACCAATATAATAGATAATAAAGTAATAATAAGAAAACAGCAGAATTTCGTTTGTGACACGAAAGTAGCCTAATGCTCGATCATCCCTCGTGTCGAGTTTGATGGGAAAATAAAGTTTCAGTGCGCACTTTCCTCCTTTTATACTTTTTGGTGACATCACAGGAGGGCGGATGACCACACCCGAAAGTTTTTAGGGTGAGTCGGTCCCGCCAAACATTAAAATATTTAATTTTAATTCTCCTGGAGCCGGATTATATGTTTCCTTTGTGTAAAAAAGGCAAATATAAATATAAGAAGGATAGCCGCGTTCATCCCAACTCAGCGGAAAATCAAGTCTTCGATCAACATTAAAATCTGGAACTACTTATTCCTGTGGAAGCTCACCTTTTAAATAGCTTGAAGAGGTTGTTCAAGTTGGATGCTTATAAACTCGCCTGTTCAAATTTCAGGCTGGAATGTCCGATTGGGTGTGGGGGAGTGTGATGACGTCAGCGGCTAAGCCCCGACTCACCACCTCTCACCTCTTCCATCATGCTGTGGTAGATGCGTGTAGGGTGGTTCTTTTGTTTATAGCCTTTGATCCAAATTACTGGAAATTAGAAGTGATGATCACGTGATTCTTGTTTTGAAAGTACGTGGTTGATCATAAACTTAGGCAATCTGTATGTAATAGTGGAGTTTCTTATGCTGCTGACTGTTTGTAGCTGATGCGAAAAATGGAAATATGTTTTCATTATCTGTTCCTCAGAACAGCATCCCTTTGCATGCGCGTGATCTTATAGATGCGCCTCTTCCTGTGTGTAGTCGATTTATTCCAGCCCATGTTGATTAGCGGCCTGAATATGTAGGTAAGAGAATATTTGAAATTCTCCACGATGTTATACTGTCGAAGTTTTGATGCTGCTTCATCAGCCCGCGCACTAATGATTCGTATACGCGGTTCTTAATCAAAATTAGGACAGCATAGCTGTATGTAAATTATTGTTTGGTTTAAACAGTTCCATGTCTTGTGGAAACCAAGTCTTCTGACCTGGCAAAGCTGGACTGTGTTTTCTGGGTGGGTGGACTGCCAAGCATCCTACCCTGTGGGTAGGACTAGTCTCACCTCACCTAGACCAAACTTAATTATCACAGCACAGTTCGGAAAATGCATGTCTCAGTTTTACAATTTACAATACCGTCGTATGGAGATTGTGAATACAGTCATCCTGAGTGTCTGTGTCTCTGTCATGTTGGTGAGTTTGATTGATATGCATGGTTGCTTATCTGTCGATGATTCTTGCGCTGTTGTGAAGCTTGACATTGTTATGGCATCGGGGCGGGAAAGCCGGATGTGGGTAATATCAACGTTATTGTACATGATGTATTTCGCTCTGTAATGGCCGAGTCAGGAGATGGGACAGAGTTACTTTAGAGCGTGGATGACCAAGACGGGTGCTGTCATAGCTTAAATCAATCCATTATTGATCTCCCGTTCGGTAGCAAAATCCTACTTGATACGGACAACAGCCTGTGGGCATCTTGCTCTCTTGATAATATTGACTGCTATTACGTGTGATTGACGTGTGATAGTTTAGCTGTTTATATACGACGTTTTTGGGTGGGGAGAGTGGGGAATTCCCTATAGCGTGTACTGTAGATGGCGGCGGTGTTGTTCCTACTTCCCATCTAATCAGTTTTCCGCAAATTGGATAAGGAGGTGTTTGCGGAAAATGTTGACTCATGTTGCTGATGGTGGTGTTCTGTTGTAGGGAAGTTGGGGCTGCTGTGTGACGCTGGCGTAATGCGCTTTGGGCAGATCCAGGGAATGCCGAGTCTGTTGCTATTGCGGAAAAGTTGGGTTGCGGAAAGTGATGCACTTCCCACATTCGTGTGGGAGGGAATGTTGCGGAAAAAGGTGTGTCTAACTTTTTCGATTATGAAAGCTAGGTGCATGCTAACGATGTTGTTGATGATGTTGAATGTCTCCGTTATGTCCTCTCTATAACCGTAGCATTCGCGCAATGATGAATTGACGTATTCAGCCTTGTGGGCAACTGTGTTCTGTATGCTTCTGGCTTTCTGTGTCTTGGTGTGATGTTCTGACTGCTCACGGGGGAGGGGGTGGGGGTGGATTGGTAGGGTGGTTGGTACTCTGTCATAGTATTTAGGTACTGGGAATATTCGAGCCGAGAGTCTGCTGGACAGGCTGCTTCCCCACCCACCACTGAAGATTGACAGTCAACAGACGACGAGTGGAGTGTGAACTGGACTTTATGATTGGGGTAATAGCATGGAGTGGGTGGGAATGGTAAGAGGTCAGCAGAACAACTTTTTCCGTCCTTCCACTTGGACAGCACAAATGAGAAAGTCATCAGATACGACTTCCCAGATCTTGTAGACCCGCTCTGAGGAGGGAGAGGGCAAGTACGTATCTCGTCATCATCTTCAGTGTTAGTTATATGTTCACCAGACTCCTAGCTTGGTAGGAGAGGTGTCGAACTGGCACTGCGGTGCTCTAGACTAACGTCGGAAATACTTGTCTCCATAGGGATATCTGTCTGGGTACCAGTGTCATGTGGAATGCCCAGTCCGAGCTCTGGTACTAGGTCATCACTGACACCAGTTTTAAGTTGATCGAAGTGGATGACTGAGGTCAGGCCATCTCAGGTGCGGATATGGTAGGTCACGTCCGACTTCTTGTCTACTACCACATAGGGGCCTTTCCACTTGTAACTCAGTTTACTTGGCACATTTGCAGAACGTCGTGAATCGTGAACCCAAACCATCTTTCCCGCCTCATACAGGTCTCCATGCACTCGCCAGTCATGCCACGTTTTCTGACGCTGGTGTGCAGTGGATAATGTTGTTTTTACTAGCTGATGGGTCTGTTCTATCGATTGCCACATGAGCTTTACATAGAGAGATGCTGAATTTGTCTCTCCTGGAATCCTGGTCATGGCCAGATCCAGGGGTAAGGCTAATTCATGGCCTAACATTAACCGAGCAGTGTTATAACCCGTGCTGGAATGTATCGAAGTGTGGTATGCCATGAGCACATATTGGAGTCATAGATCCCAATACCGACAATCAAGGCATGTTTCTTTAGTAAGCATCTCCTCTAGAGCACTATGCACCCTTTGGCCTGTCTCCATCCCGGGACGTCACTCAGCGCTTAACACAGCAATGCAGCCTAGGCTAGGTGTCTTTCCCATATATGCGCATGAGATTGAGGACCATGCCATGAAGAGTTTGGCTCTAAAGAAACCTGATTGAGGAACATGGCCCATGGGACACTAGTCTAACATGCGATTGAGAACCATGCCTATAAAAACATGATTGAAGAACATAGTCCTCGATCTTTTCATGCGATGTGCCTCTCACGCATATACCCTCCCACTTCCCAAAGAATCACTTTTCATGACCTCTGATCATCGGAGGTATGGCTCGCAATACAAATGCTTACCATGGCCTGACTGTACATTGAGCCATCTTGACCACTCATAACCAGTAATGTGTTGATGAACTGACATGATCAAGATGACCCGCCAGTGACCCAGTCGATAGCGATCACAATCTGAGCTCACGCTGATCCATACCTATCTGCCAACAGCATACAAACTTTGACCGTTTTCACCAGGCTTGCCTGCAGGGCCCCTCTAGCAGACCATTCATAAATCTGCAGAGTCTAGCAGCCCTGGGTGAGGTTTATCGCCTCCCACCATGCATGGCAACTTACTGAGATCGGATGGACCGAAACCTCAGTAGCCCGAACGAGGCGCCAACTAGACGGTACCACAGTAGGATGTTAATTCATCCTTTGTTAGACACGGAGACCTTCTCCTCTGCACTATAGATTCGATTTTACATGCCCCCGGACTGCCCACTGCCATATGTTACTGAACAACCTTCGCGGAGCCTATCCCTCTCTGTTGTTCGATTGAACCTCTCCACCATTCCGTTGCTACGGGGGTGATACAGAGTTGTCCTTGTTTTGACGATGTGAAACAATTTGCAGAGCTCGGAGATCAGCTGGCTCTCAAAATTACTTCCTTGGTTGGAGTGCAGTACATAGGGCATACCAAATCAGAAGAACATATTGCTTGTCAGAACCTCCACCACTGTGGATGCTTCCTGATCTGGCAAAGCAAATGCTTCTACCCACTTTGTAAAATAATCTTGCAATATGAGGATGTACTTGTCTCCTTCATCCATCATATTCAAGATCCGAGCACATCAATAGCCACTCGCTCCCACAGTGCACCAACAATTTTACATTGTAAGGGTGTGGTATGGTGCTGGCCAACAGTGCATCTTTGGCATGGGACACATTTGGTGACCCATGCCTTCACACTATCGCGTATATCAATCCAGTGAAATCTCTGTTTAATTCATGTAGTGGTTCATTCGATGGCTAGATGTCAAGCATTATCATGTAGTTGTTCGAGGATTGTTTTATGATAACTCTCAGGGATCACTATACAGTTATTAATGTAGAGAATGTCAGGTTGGATATGGCACTCCCCAAACTGCTGATAGTAGTATTTTGCCATCGCGGAAAGTGGTGTAACAGATTCCTTAGGAGGGCCTCCTGGATCCACACGTATATGTTCCGTGTTTGCGCGTCTGTTGCTTGTTTGTGAGTGACTGTCTCCATGTTCCACTCTGCGCACCGCAATTCAGGGAACACTACTCGATTCTGCTCAATGCATCGACATTTCCATGCAGTTTGCCGAGGTATGAACAACATTGAAGTTGAATGACTGCAGGGATTCCTGCCACCTTGATACCTGGCCCTATGGATTTTTTAGGTTTCTGAGCCAGTGTAGTGAGGCATGATCTGTATGCAGGGTAAAGGGCGCCTGTACAAAAAGTGATTATAATACTTGACAAAATGGACTGCAGCTAATAATTCTCTCTTTGTGGTCACGTAATGTTTCTCTGTCTTGTTCAGAGCATGCGAACCATAATCCAGTACCTGCTCTGTTCCATCTGCTGTGACCTGACATAGAACCAATGGTATAAGCCAATGCATCAGTGTCTAAGATGAAATCGAGGTTAGGGTTAGGATGGTCATCAAGAGTTCCTTCAGCGCCCTGAAGGAACCTTCACACTCACTCATCCATTGGAATGGTCGATCTTTTTCGGTGAGCCTAAATACTGGTGATGCAATCTCGCTGAAGTGATGGCTGTAACAGCGATAGTACTGGCAGAGACCGAGGAAACTCCGGGTGTCCATGACTGAAGTGGGGGTCTGCAACTCTGCTACTGCTTTTGTTTTTGATGGCTGAGTAGCCGCTTGATCTCCGGATATGACGTGTCCCAGGAACTCGACGCTCTGTCTAAGATGATGACACTTTTTGGGTTTGAGCTTTAGATTCGCTGTATGAAAGCGCATGAGTACTTTGTCCAGGTTGGATAAAGTCTACTCAAACGAGGAGCCAAAGACGATTACGTCGTCGATGTAACAGAGACAGATCTCCCATTGCAGGATGGTTAATACCTGCTCAATGAGATGCTCGAACGCTCCAGGAGTGTTGCATGATCTGTAGGGCATGTTGCAGAACTGGAAAAGACCATCTCTACACACAAACACAGTCTTCTCCATGTCAGTCTCATCCATGGCCACCTGCCAGTACCCACTAGCTAAGTCAAGGGTACAAAACCACTTGGCTCCAGACAAGGAATCTAAGGCCTGTTCTATCCTAGGTAATGGATACACGTCTTTGATGCTTAGATCATTAAGGCAGCGGTAGTCTATGCAAAACCGCAAAGATCTGTCCTTTTTGCCTGCTAGTACAATGGGGCTGGCCCAGGGGGATGCTAATGGCTCTATTATGCCTGTCTGCAACATGTCATTTACTTGTTGATGTGCCTCCGCTTCCTTGTGAATGGGAAGATGTCGAACGGGTTGTCGAATGGGTTGGCTGTTTTCGGTGTCAATGGAGTGTCGTTTTCTCCCAGTTCCATATCTCTAGCCGAGAAACTATCATGATATTTGTATAAAAGTTTCTGTATGTCACGTTTATGAGATGGCACCAATCCAACTGTGGCATGCAGATATATGTCATGTAAGTGTTCCAGCAAATCATCAGAAGCGGTTGTTGGTGTCGGTGTAATAGGGTCTGTCTCCAGTGATATCACGCCCACCAGATGGCCACAACGAACTCCCGGTTCAAGAGTTATTGGGCCTGTTGTGCCATTGAATACCATAAATGGTATATGATCCTTGTTAGTGTTGTCCATGATCATTCGGGGACTGGTGCATTGTGAAGCGATTATATAATCAGGGGCAGGTTCCAGCATAGCCATATGTGTATTGTTTCCTAACGGTAGTGCTGTGGCCCATAAGATTTTCTCTTGTCCTGGCTCAACTGTGACCATAGATGCCAAAATCGCCACACAGGTATCGTACAGTGTTGATTCCGGTCCAATGTGTATTCATCAGCCATGTATGTCTAGTTCCTGCTGTCTGCAATGTATGACAGCTTCACTGGCACTGAGGAAATCAGAGTCAAGCAGGGCATCGTTTTGAATAGAGGCAATGACAACTTGCTGTATGAATTTCATTTCCTCTATCTTTATTACTAGGTTTACTACACCAGCCACGGGAACATCGGCTCCAGTAGCTGTTTGCAAAAAGATGTTTGTAGGCTTAAGGGGTGGCTTTTTATGAGGTGGGATGCTCTCATATAAATGCTTGTTAAACACGGTGATGGAAGCTCCAGTGTCGACAGTGGCACTGGTGGAAACGCCACTAAACAGACAAGCACACTTATATATATTACTTTACGGTGTGCCTGTGGAAGAGTTTCCAATGATACCATCTGCGGGATTGTTTTTGGTGCAGTATCATCCTGTATGTAGACGATCTGTTTCCGGATAGCTTTCATGAGTGAAGTTGGTGGCTGAGTGAGGAAGGGGCCAACTCGTTGTCGCTGCTGCGGTGATTGCTTAGGCAATGACGGAGTTGGGGTAGCAATGGTGGTGTTACTGATGCTGTTTCTGTGTACTGGGTGTTAGTGTATACAATGGTGCGGACATGACTGGTGTGATCACGGATGAGGGCTACCTGTGTGAGCCACTTTTTACAATGCATCATGGGATGTTTAGTTGAAGCACAGAAGAAGCAATGCTGGTGGAGTGTTTTCCCATCCTTCGAACGATGCTCCATCCTGTGGGTCATGCCGAATGTTGACTTCCATCCGTGTACCGGGTGATGCTGTTAGGACATGTGAGTTGCAAACCACCGGGTGTTAAGTGCCTTAGCAGTGGGTCATGGTGCTTGTATAAACGTGGTTGTTAGATGCGGAAACTGTGGAGTCACAATTTCCGACAGACGGAGATGTCAGTACCATGTATGTAGTGTGCATTATAGGTGCCGACATGTAAGAAGCTGGGTGTGTGTGCGTGCGTGCGTGTGTGCGTGCGTGCGTGCGTGCGTGCGTGCGTGCCTGGGTGCCTGCGTGTGTGTGTGCATACTGTCGTGTGAGGCTGAGCTGTTGTGTAGGCCACCTGATGTTGTTGTCCCGAGGCCGCAGTTGAGCTGGGTTGTGTGAGAGTGGGCACCGAAGTGACTCTGTACTCAGTGCCCATGCTCGTTTAATGGGGTCTCAGGTTGCGGAGTACGTCGGTCAGCAGTTGGAGTTGTTGATGGAGGGTGATTAGGACATCACTCCTTCCTTGTGCTTGCGGGTCTGATGCTGGTGTAGTTGCGGATGCAGTGTTGTTGTCAGTGGTGGTAGCGACGTTCACATCATTTACTTAATTTATGGGGTGTAGTTGTTAACGATTATTCTTCTCCCGCTTCAAAAAGTTTCAATCTGAATCATGGTTGCTGTCAGCTGTTGTAGACTACCATGTTCTGTAAGAAATAGTTTTTCCTTAAGGGCGGGTTCACCGCTCAACGCATCAATGAAGATATCTAAATGTAGGAGTGCGACACCCTCGTGATTCGTGCTAGGGTAGGCGTGGGTAACTAGTCATCGAATATGACTAACCAACTCTGGTAGTGTTTTCCCGGCTAGTCGACGCAAGCTGTTTAGTTGCAGATGACTCATTTCACTGAGGGCCGTGTCCCCGAATCTCTCCGACAACGTGCTTTCCAACTCTGTGTACATAGGCATATAATCTGTGCCCAAATCTTCCAGGACTTGAAGTGCTTTCCCGGACAGCTTTGCAGTCAGATATTCTCCCATTTGACGATCCGTCCACCAAGTTGTATGACTTATAATCTCAAACTGGACTTTATAATTAGCCCAATTATTCTCCCCACTAAATTCAAGAGGGAGAATGGGCCGGTCATGTCCACGATGAGAAGTGATGGGCGCGAATCCAGGTGGTGGTGCTGGGGAGACTGACGTAAACGCGGATGCTGGTCTCATGGTGGTGGTGTTGGTAGTGTTTCCCGTCGATGTCCGAGATGATGTTGCCATATTGGTGAGGGCGATTCCCGTCGGTAGTGCTGTGCACAATACGTAGGGTCTGCTGAATACTGCCCTGATGCTGGTCCATAGACGGGTGTGGGTCTATAGACGGGTGGTGGCGTACTGTGTAGACTACGTGGATGCTCTACTGGATGTTGTGACGGATGTTCCTCATACGGAGGCAGTGCAGGTGACTGACGGAGATGACGAGTGCTGTGTGATGCTCTTCTGGTGTATTGTTGGAAGGGAGGTGCCACATCTCCCGGCTCATAATGTGGTACCGTTGGATAATATGGTGATGGCACACGGACTGGCAGAGATGCAGGATATGGTACATGAAATTCCAGCCATTAGTCACCCTGTGATGACGTTGGCGAACATAATGGTTGTGAAGGATAGTTATGCCCCAGTAGGGGTCTGTGTCACGGTCGACTGTGATCCAGCGTAGATGGTGGGTGCCTATCGCATATATCTGACAATGTAATATATTGAGTTCCCGCCTGCGAGGCATCACAGAATGGCCCCTCGCTGATTGGTGAAAACTTGTGTAACGGTGGTGCTGGTTGTTCCGCACTGGGACATTTCTGGCATAGTCGGTGAGCATGCATGCAGTTTGTCTGTCATATGATGCTACTTCCAAATCTAAGGAGAGCTGACTGTCTGATGAAGGAGACTGAAATGCATGTGTGTTGGGAGTTGGCATGGGTTCGCTTCTCATCCAAGCCCCACAGCGGGTGTCACTTGTAGCTCGCGGGGGTACGCACTGGTCTGTGATGTTGCTCCACTCTGTTACACTGCATGTACAGGATGCGTGGGATGGCTGGTTAGCTATGGTTCTCGGGGTTATGGATCCCATATCACGTCTCTCCGGAAAGTACAAAGACCGATTTCTAGAGCCGGTGGAACGTTCACATTCCAGTGGGGCCATACGACCATTGCCACCGAGATTGAACCTCACGGTCTCATCCCAACTGTTCGTGTCACCGGTATGTCAGTCCATTAACTAATTTAAAAGTCTGGACATGATGACATAATTAAAAAGTGAGAATAATAACTATACAAACAATGCTACTCGTTTGACAGTAAATGAACAAATAATACAGTACATAGGGCTACCTGGTATTCTTTCTATGTGGTCTCGCCGAAGGTACCACACAGATTCGTAAATCCGCAGAGGTATCCCTGCAAAGGAGCATCGCAAGGAGGGTACTTGAATAGTTTAATATAAACTAATTACACCCCTAACACACACACACACGCACGCACGCACGCACGCACGCACGCACGCACGCACGCACGCACGCACGCACACACACACACATTATTGTTGCGAGAGGAAAGTGCCTCACGTGGGCCTCCATCACAGGAAAATGCCTTCAACGCTGAAGTGGAGGAAAAGAGCTGGCAAAAAGGGCCACTCTTTTGTTCAAACCAAAAAGCTAAGTGCTGGTCAATCCTGGTGAAGCCATAATTAATGTGATGCACACTGGTTTACATGAAGGCGGGATGGATGATTTCCGAAGAATTCATAGGTCACCGTCTTATGTAGGTCCAAAGATACTGCATTGGTAGTTGCCTCTTTATTTATTATGCGGGCCTTCTGCTAAATCCTAACCTACCAGTTGGTTATTAGATATGTTTCCAAGCTTTGGCCGTAAGTGGCAGGGATTCCTACCTATCTTTAGACACATATATCTAACTGATGAAGATGCCCAGCTTCCCGAAGGTTGCCCCACATAGCATCTTCCTCAGAAAGACAGTGTGCGTACATGTTATGGAGCAATTGCTTCCGTATCATTTGACAATCCGTTTACCATCATCCCACAACCACATATAACATCACCAGGATGGGTCACAGTTCACAAAAGCAATTTAGAAGGCACAATAGTGGTTATGGCGGGGAGTAAGAGACAGACATCCATCGCTAGTGACCTCCCCGTGAGGGCGTGGTGGGTTCTAAGACCTCACCCAAACACTACAACGAGTTGGATGGAGATCTGCGATATTAGTAAGAGGCCCTAAGGTAATTGGCCAATTTTACACAATTTAGCCAGTGCGTGGTGTTACATATCTACTACAGCCGGAAAAGAGGCATACACAATGTGTCTCTTACAGAGAGATTGTCCCTAACTACTTTAACCCTATCCTATCGAGCTAGAATAGCCAGATTTAGTTGGTCACTTGTCAGGTTCAAGCAATATGAGCATGAACAGTGACCTCAGTGTAAAATTGATGCTGGGGGAATATAGTAATGCAGATATAATGTTGCTGTATAGTATAGCCTAACGTACTGCGTCCTACGGTTTTTATATATAAACGAAACATAATAACTAGGATAGCTACTTGCCATATACATAACTAACTAGTACAGTTCTAACTGTATCTCAGCTCATAGGACCTTACGGTGCTCGTTAGTTCTAAGCACACAGAAATCAAGATAATATATACAGTATGAAACAGAAATTATACAAATGTGGTCTTAAGACCAGGAAGGCACCTATTAGTCAGCAGTGCCTATTGCGGAAATAATCAATTGGCCAATAGTATAGTTACTCGAGTACCTATTGGTCATCGGTACAGTAAGAGTTCATAAATCACGCCAATTGATATGCTACAGTTGAGTAGCGTGAGATGGGATGATTTTGAATGCAGGGAAGATTTCCGTAAGCAGACTGTTGATGTGGTTCACTCTCAAGATGGTGAAGAAGAACGGTTAAAAAGATGTTCATTAGATAGTCAGAATAACTGATACATAAATTTACATAGTTTGTTATAAAGCTTCTGTCCAGTGATGGTAGTTTGAAAGTTGCCCATTCAGAAGGAGGGCTACAGTTGTAATTAAATATGGTTGTACATTAAACTGGGTACACGGTGCGGGATATGTGGCATAGCTCTTGCGACGCACCGGGAAGACTCCGACCAGACTAAAAGTTAATTAACACACGTGACATGCTGCGCGGAAGTTTGATACCGCTTTCAGCATGGTCTGGAAGATCTGGCGAGTTATCCACCAAGAATCACCATCAGCTCTACATCCTGTAGAATCATATCGGGCCCGCAAGGCCCATCCGCAGGAAACTCCTCTATGAATGTTCGGAAGAGGGAGTCCTTATATTGGTTTATTTTGCCCCCGGATGGCCGTTCGGGACTTCCAAAATTTGTCCAAGACTGCTCACTGGCGCAGGAGATCTCAATTCTGAATGGCATTGCTGTGGTGTAGGTACCACAGTCAGTTAGCAGTTCTCCCACGTCTTGCACTGCGCTGGTCCAGCGATCTTGCTGACTGTGTCGGCTTCCACTCCGAAGTGCTCTCAATTCTTGATTTCTGGCTCCTTTAATACTACTCGTGACGTCCGAGGCAGGACGCTCCATCCAATCAGCGGGCGAGGAGTAGCCAATCAGTGTGCATCTAGAAGTGGTGATGTGGCTATCACGTGAACAGTGCATTCCTCATTCATTTAATGCATACACGCGATTACGAAGTCAAAGTAATATTCTGAAGATAATTTAAATGAGCCATTTAACGATAACTCGGCAATTTCTGGTCCGATTTAAAAAATGTAAAATGTTTTGGAATCTTCGTTTCATTCCGGTCCTGATGGCTACCAAAAACGATGAGAATAGTGTGATTTGAAGAAATAACCAGTACCAACTCGGTACACTATAAGCATATACTCTCTCCCAATACTGACATGTGTTCTCAGGAAAGCCCTGATGTGCGCGCATGCGTGCTACACATTCTTACGGACTTAGCCATTTTAATGAAACCTCTCTCAAAGGGCTTTAAACGCGCATACTATCCTAGCCAGGGTGGGGCGTGCTTGGAACATACCTGGAGCGGTCGTCCTGTACCAAGCTGGAACGGTCCATACCTGATTGGTCGATCCGTGCTACACCTGCATACACACTGTCCACTTGATTAATCACAGCCATAAAGCTCAAATTAAATTTAATGTGTTTATATAGCAGATTAAAATAGCTTAGTGCTATTGTGCCTGTCAATTTAAGACGACACATCTACCGTAGTGTAGGCGGTAACATAGTTATGCATTAGAGCTCCTAATGAAGGCTTGTTAGGTTGAAAATGTTTGAATTTTTCTAAGTTTGTCAATAATTATGTTTTCTAGTTGAAAAATGTGTTGCCTTTGTAATATGAGGATTTCTGGTCCATATAGTTAACAGGATATGCCATATAGCTGAATGGTACTGTGCTTTACCGATGGCCCATTAGAGTAGTGCAGTCACACAGTGTCAGGGAGATGATATCGCACAAGATATTCATTCTTCAAGGTTAATATTCCTATCCTGTGTTACTGAGTGCGTTCTAAATGAGTTGCTACTGTAGAAACTGGTATCATTTAGTCAATTGTGTAACAGATTTATTGTGAACTGTATTGTGAATATTGTAGACTTTTTTGGTGTATTAGATAGCGTTCGTGAGCCACCATCGGCCACTGATTGGCTTAGTTGCGTAACCATGAATATTCCTAGCTGCAAAATATTATAAATGCTGCAATGGATTGTTAATGTAGCCTGATAATTATCATGAATTACGAGCAGGTAATGAACAACTGAGTGATAAAAATGACAGATATATACAATTAAAAACAGAAGTTGTATAACCTATTATATGAGGACGTGTCATGGTCTGGTCAGATGTCCCTTAAAGATGTCAATGGATTGAGCCATGACTGCCTCCTCTGGTATTTTGTTCCAGTAAACCACAATTCTTGGAAAGAATGATATGCAGTAGGATGCAATTTCTAGTCTGCTAGTTGTTATTTGAATGAAATCATGCATGTGACTAGACGTGTTACTGGCTGAACATAAGAGAATGGGTTGACTTGAATGTTCACCATTTTATAGAACGTACATAGCCTGCATTCAGTTCTACAAAGTTGAAGGTTGTGCCAATTCAGGCGACCTATCATGTTTGTTGCACTTGATGTATAGTGGTACGTTTTAATGTTTCCATCTTACTACTCTGCGTTAGACCATTTCAATAATATTTCGAAGAGATGTTATATGCGTGTCCCAAACTGGCAAACGGAATTTTAATTGTGGTCTGATCAGTCCATGGTATGCGATTGTTTTGATCTTAAGTGATTTTATCCTACGATTTCCTTTTAGGAAACATAATGTGCGATTTACCTTTTTACTTATAGATGGTGATATGGGGGTGTCCAGCTTTTGTGACTTAAGTTGAGTCCCAGATATAGTAGACTAGAAATCACTTCTATTGCGCGTGACCATGCTGTGTGTAATTAGTTTGACTGGAGTGGGGGGGGGGGGGGGTGTTGCCGATATATTCTAATGACTCGGCATTTACCTGGATGAACCGTCATTTTCTAGTCTTGTTTTTAGGTATCTAGTTTACTACTACTACTACTACTACTACTACTACTACTACTACTACTACTACTACTACTACTACTACTACTACTACTACTACTACTACTACTACTACTACTACTACTATTGCTGCTGTTGCTGCTGCTGCTGCTGCTGCTGCTGCTGCTGCTGCTGCTGCTACTACTACTACTACTACTACTACTACTACTACTACTACTACTACTTGCATAAATAGGTTAATAATAAGAATAGCTGATTGTTCATTATTCAGATCGGTCAGATATGTGCTAGCTTCATTCTTCGCCAGGTAATGATGTACACAGATTTACGATTGTCGGTGACAAAAATGGATCACATGTTCAGAGCATTCCAGGTAAACCGATATGAATAACTAACTGTGTTTATTTACCATCATAACTATTATTTATTACATTTCATTTAATTGATTACTGTGAAAGTGGGGTGTCTTAATATGTTGTTTCAAGAAGAAATGACTATGCACATGCAAAGGTAATTGCATTACATGGTAGCACATAAGCAAACAACCGAACTAGGTATATTAACCACTAAAACTATCAGCAGAGCGGAAAGAGTTACGGCTGTGGATCGATCAAAGTGGCCAAGGTGAAAACCACACCAAACTATGCAGGGAAAGCAATAACATTCTGCGCCACATCAGCGAATGCTTAAAAATCCTGCTATTCAACAAGCAGACTCCCTAGCAGATGAAATCACTGCCACAGATGACTGTCACAAAATGTTTCGGGCAGCCTGAGTCCTAAGAGTTTCGGACTGCCCACCACCACTCACTGTGCACACCTCTGAAGGACACTTTATCGGGATTGACGACGGAAAAGCCGAAGCAATTAGAGAATGGTTCAAGGAACAATTCACTGACCACGATGATGAGCCCTTGCATCCGTTTTCAGGAGATCCCAGGCTAACACCACTTAAAATAACAAAAGTTGAGAAGGCACTCAAAGCGCTGAAAAATGGACGTGTATCCGGACCTGATAGCATGAGCAATGAAATATTCAAATATGCAAGTCAACGATCATGCACCTAATCAATTCCGCTTTTATACACCATCTTCGCGTTGATGATGTGGGCCAAGGGCTCCCCCCCCCCCCTTGTCGCACTACCCAAGTCCAAGAAGTCACATGGCCCCCCCAGCTAATCTGCGGCCCATTGTGCTCCTCAACAGCATACTGAAAATCCTATCCAATGATACTCTGTCACAACCGAGACAAGATCGGGTCAAAGTGGCTTTAAACATGGACGCAGCTGCACAGACATTGTATGGGCTCAATACATACTTGTGCCAGTAGTCATGTCCATGCACCGGGGTTTCCACAAAATGGGCATCGACATGTCATGAGCATTCGACACAATTAAATGCTCAAAGATCCTAGATGTACTACACCAGGTCAGTTGCAATGAAGATGAACTACGACTAGCGAGACTACTACTTGCAGACACCAAGCTGAGAGAGCGAGTCAGTGAAGTCTTCAGAGTTTGAGACACCAATCGGTTCCCCATAGGGAGATGGCCTATCCTCTGTGCATTTCACCTGTTACATTAGCATTGAAATCCGCGCAGGAAAATTCCACAAAACCAAACACCCAGTGTCCATACTTATGCCGCTAGAGATGGAATGTGCCAACGACATGGACTTCATAGACAAGGAAAAGAAATCCCTTGACGAACATCTCCCAATAGCTGCAAGCAAACTAAACATTGACAATCTCTATGAATGAATCCAAAACAGAGTTCACCCACTTATACATCTACAAAGCATGAAAGTAAAGAAAATGACGATACATTTCGTGGCAGCGAGCCATGGAGGGAAAGTAAAATCCTGGGCTCACTGCTTTATAGAACTGCGGACATTGCTACATGCTGCGTTATGGGGAATATAGCTTTCTAGTCTTTCTGGAAGCTATGGATTCGTAGATCACAAATATGCCCTTGATAAAAAAGACTATGTTTATACAATGCAACCTGCGTATCCTTGATGATGTATAACTGTAACAGTTGTGCAGCTCCAAAGGCAGCTCTAGATAAACGTGATGCCTGCTACCACAAACACCTACGCACCATCACTGGACACCGATAGCCAGACAGCATAGTTTCCAATGATGCACTATACAAGATGTGTAATACATCGCTTCTGTCTGCAAAAGTCGCCAGCAAAGATGGTCCATGTTTGGGCATGTGCTAAGGATGGTATGGGACACACCTGCACAGAGTATTGGATTTCTTCCTACTGGAAGCCAGCAAATACAAAGCCAGGAGATGACATCATTGCATAAATCTGTTAAGCGTGCGACGAGGTGACCTCGAGAAAGCAGGACTCGGTACACTCAAATCAAGAATGGATCTGAGGAAGCTAAAGATTTTGGATGAGGGCAAGACAAGTGGGCAAATGCGAAGAAGGACTGATTGCAGATGTAGGATAGTTCTACTACTACAGCCGCAAAATACAGTAATCATATATACATATAAGCAAGCATAGACTATATTCCATTATATAACACTCACTCATACCATTAAATATATGTCGTTATGTAGCACCCATTAAAACCATTATATACCATTGTATGTCGTTATGTAGCACTCATTAAAACCATTACATTGCATTTTATTTCACACTAGTTACGAATGGCATAGTAGTTTCGCGTGCTAGTGAATAAGCCATAATAACGTATTACTACTAGGTTAGTAAGCTCTCATTTGGAGCTCAATAAATCATGTGCAAATGAGAGGTTATTACACGTATTTGATAAATTTGATACGAAATAACATCTATTTTGAGATTCTCGTGTCAATAAACTACCTACACATTTGGCTGATGTCCTGGTCAACAAGCTTATGATGTATTCGCTAATGATCCAACGTTCAAATTCTTCCCATTTCTTTATTTACTGTACAGGTAGTGGCTGAGGAGTATCTGGACATGTTACATCACTTCCTGTCTGATGTTAGACAATGTCTCCTAGCCAGTGATGGATTGCCACGTCCCTCGGAACAAGCAATCCCTGGACCTATTGTCAGATTACTTGTCAACATCCTAAGCATCTCACTGGTAAAAGATTCATGAGTAGGGCATAGGATACGCTACCTGTATATCCATCTGCTACTTTCTCTAGTCATATCTGTGTCTTACTTACGTCTAACCAGCTCATGCATAGTGTGGCTTCACTGGGCGGGCGGGCAGCAGGGCGGGTGGCCGGGCAGGCGGCCTGCCAGGTGAGTGAGTGAGTGAGTGAGTGAGTGAGTGAGTGAGTGAGTGAGTGAGTGAGTGAGTGAGTGAGTGAGTGAGTGAGTGAGTGAGTGAGTGAGTGAGTGAGTGAGTGAGTGAGTGAGTGAGTGAGAAGGGAGGGGGAATGGAGGGGGTGGTGGGTAGATGGGTGGGCTGGCGAACAGGCGGGCGGGTGGATGGGTGGGCATGCGAGCGGGCGGACGGGCGGGCGAGCGAGCGTGAGAGTTGTGTGAGTGTGTCTTCACTAAAATAGTGGGTGGGTGGGTGTGTGGGTGGGTGGGTGGGTGGGTGGGTGGGTGGGTGGGTGGGTGGGTGAGTGAGTGAGTGAGTGAGTGAGTGAGTGAGTGAGTGAGTGAGTGAGTGAGTGAGTGAGTGAGCTGTGTTAATGCGTCTTCACCCAAATAGTGAGTGAGAGTGGGTGGGCGGGCGGGCGGGCGGACAGGTGCGTGCGTGTGTGTGTGCGTGAGTAAGAAAGCTGTGTCGATAACTGAGGTGTCTGTCCAGTGTGTTAAAATTGAGCCAGTATTAATAGACTAGCCACAAATAATGTGTACTATGCATTTTTCATTAGGACCCTATCCAGGATGTGTTGCTCTGGCTCCAGCTTTTGAATACGTTTGCACAGTTCAGCCAGAACATAGAAATCATGGTGAACTGTTTGGTGACGTCAACAGTGTTGGGCAGTATGGTTGCTTGTTTAGAGCATATTGATGTACAGGTCTATGGCATGAACATACTATCCAAGATCGCTTCATATAAATACAAACCATGTGAGAAAGTGAGTCATCATGATCTAGCATCAACTAACAGTTTGTTGGTATGGTCACTATCATAAGTTATTGTCTCAGCATGAAAACTATTTGCAACTACGACTACAGCACATCTTGTTTGGATAGAAACATGTTCACAAGGTCAGACAGTTTTGGTCCATCTCAAAGATATTTCATCATATACACTGCTGTACTGTCATATTACACCAATCATTACAGCGGACGAATATACCATTATGATGCTTCATTTCATTTTTTGGGGCAGATTCAAGTTTAGATGCGCTATGATGTGAAAACCCTACTTGAACATAGGCATAAGTTGAACGCATCTTCATGAACAACCGACTTGAACATAGGCATCTTCAACAAGCTAGCTATATACACTGACTCAAAAGGTTGAAAGCGATACCATCAGTTACGAATAATGTATTTAGCCATTACAATGAAGCTCGTACCTGAAATATCGATATATGGATGACGGGTTGTCTCTATATCACTGACATGTGGTATCCAAGGACGAATTCAGCAAACGTTAGGCCCATGGCATATTCTTTATATGGGGCCCATGCATAGAGATGAGTCCCAAAACTCTATTGCATGCTTCTCACTTAAAAGGAGCCAAACCATAATAATGTGTATGCCATATATCCGTTTTAATGGTGGTACCCAGTGCAATCCTGACTTCAGAACCCCACCCACACATTAAACCTTTTGTTAATTGTTATAAAATACATCATTTAGTTGCAGTAATGGCTCATACTTAAAGACAGTGGAGAGGTGTGCACCAACTCTACCCCTGGGGCTCCTCTGCAAGAAAATATTATTTGCGTTACCATCATTTTAATTTTCAAATGTTATTATAGCTCATAGAGATGGCAGTTGTATTCAAGTTATGCAGAGATTACTATGAAATGCGGTCTAGATAAAATAGTTCGATTTCTGTTCCACTTATAGCTATAGATATCATACAGTCATTGACAGCCGTAGATGCGGTGAGGGCTGCCACCGGTTATGGTGTGAATAGATTTGGTAGTCATACATTTGCCCGCTGAAGCTGTTTATCTCCCATCGAACGCCATCACTATGTCCATTGATGCCAATTAACTTTTTGGGCTGTATTTATGCTTAGTAATGCATTTGACCTTGAGATGATTGTATCGAGCCACCACACCTCTCTTTGGAGCGACTGATACCATTAACTAGACTAACGTACCGTCTACCAACACCCATCCTTGCTATAGCGACCACCTGTCATCCATCATTCTTCTAGAGACCCGCTTTCACCAATCATTGGTCTAGAAACCACCTGTCACCCATTGTTGCTATAGAAACCATCTATATACTGATTACCGAGTATCCGGTTAAGATCTAGTTAGTACTGTTTAAGTACATTGTTTAATATTACTAACTGATGATGTCACTTCCAGCATTTTGATTCAGTTTATATTATATCTGGGGAGCGTAGATAGGTAAGTGCCATATGTTGTACAGGTGGCTTCGCCCACATTCCATACAACGTAATGACGTATCCATATCTATAATAAGCATCTTAACGTTGCATGTGATATGAAATAACCTTAGGGTGGAATAATTTTATTTATCTTTTATTAACTTATTTCTTAACTCTAAACAAGATTTAGCCTCGTTCTGTGTATTAGAGGTCGTGGTCAGCTCTTTAAATGTGTTCTGAGTGAAGACAGCAAAATCATGGGCAAAAACTACAAGCGACTCTGAACGGACCAGAGCTCGTGGGAGAAGACTACATGCTATTCTGTTTGGACCAGAGCTCCCGCACCTCGTTGTCATATTGACAGAAAGCAGCGGGGCAGCTATGTCATTTACCAATTTCTAGTAAAATTTAGAACATTATAGACCATTCTAAGCTATAGAAACAAAACAATGCTACCCAAAATACATAAACTATATCAGGTCTATGATCGTGTGGCAGTAGAGTCAACAACTGCTGTATGAAGAGATGTTAAGTGTTATGAGACATATCATGGCTACGATCTGCGAAGAGATCAAATAGATAGAGCAACAGAATGCTTGCCTCTATTCATAGAAGAGGCGCATGACATTAGCCAATGAGGATGAATATATAATGATTGACAGAAGACACTAACTCCCAGACCCCACCAAATCCACACATACCTCAATAATGATTGACAAAAGACACTAACTCCCAGACCCCACCAAATCCACAAATACCTCAGATGTGTTCTAAGAGCATCTACAATTTCATAACTTCTCTGTGGAAGAAGCCCCATTCAACAGCTTACCTGTATAGTTTTCTGGAAATTGATAGTCAGGGAGTTCATGGATCGATCAATCTCAACACGGGCGAGATGTGGGTGGAGCTTAGTTAGAGATGGGCGGGCATAGCTAAAATTGGAACGATCCATTGTCTAGTTGACTAAAAACACAGATTGTCTGATAATTTTACACAATATGCGAATATAATGTGAATTGAGAATGGCTAAAAGTGACCAAAAATACGGAAATTCAGTCATCTTTGATCTCAGGTTTATACAGCTACCAACATTTTCCAGATAGAGTAAAAATCTGTTTGTTGAATGAATATCCCACAGATCGATTGGAAAGAACTCCCCCCCCCCTCACGCCCCACCCCTCCCTCACGCCCCACCCCTCGCCCCACATGATTATATATGGTCATGGCTTTGCCTCTTTGTTCGCATGTATTCTCATTCGTTAAATAAAAGCACAACATTCCCATGCATATGTAATCATCATCGCCATCGTCGCCGTCGCAACATGGCATAAGCCTAAGACTTGGTATTGCCCGTGTTATTAATTGGTACGTCGTGATTGTGTATTCGGTCATTTAAGTGCATGTTTAGTTTTGATTTAAACACATCAAGGATGGGTGTTTCAATCATAACAGAAGGTAGTGAGTTCCACGTGTTAATAATTCTGGTTGGGAAAAAGTGCATACACATATCATTCCTGCTACGTTTAGTGTTGAACTTGAATGCTGACCTCTAATGTGTGTGTGTTACTTGATCGGTCTAAGGATGTGTTTTTGTCAAGGTTGTAATCATCATGGATAAATCTGTAAGTTTCGATTAAGTCTCCTCTAAGTCTTCTGTATTAGGTTCACAGCTTTTAGCCTAGTTGTAATTTTTGGCCACTTTCGATTACGTAAGATTGTTCTTTAAAACGAAGTAACCATATATACAGCTACAGTATTCCAAAATTGGGCGAGCAAATGATTTGAATAAGAGGGTAGGCATGGTTTCATCTATGTAGCTGAAGGTTTTGTTAATGGACCTTTCCATTTTTAGCTATGCCTCGCCCATCACTAGCTAAGCTCCACCCACACCTCGCCGTGTTTGGATTGATCGATCCCCGAATGCCCTAGCTATCAATTTCCTGAAAACTATACAGGGAAGCTGTTGAATATTTTGTAACTAATTAGACCGGGTGCTGTTGCTGCCATAGGCAGCAACAGCGCCCAGTCAAATTAGTTTCAAAATATTCAACAGAATATTTATTAAATAGTAAAAGCAAACAATTTGTACAACAGCCCATAGCCCGTCTTCAAACATGCGTTCGTGACGTACTTATCGACATCATTCATGACGTCATTCATTATGATGTCATTGCACACATCACGCAGTTCATTATGACGTCATATGATGGGTGGGTACTCTTGAAAGGTGAATTAACGCGTCCATGCTATTATCCTTTGATACAGAGCACTGTACTAATATGGGGCATGCCCCCGCCCATGCGAAGTGACGTCATCAGTATGTTCGACCAGTCAGAATTGATGTCCATCTAATAATCTATACTACTTTTATTATCCATGATGACAGGCTCCACTTAGGGAAGCAGCTATTGAAGTGATTTTGAGATCAATATGTCGGCATTCGGATAACGTCGCTGTGGTCCGGCCTGCTTGCCGTACATTAGCATGTCTGACACAGACGCTGCTGAAAATGATACACGCCTTAGTCACAGAAGGTCAGTGTCGATGCCTGTGAGTACGGGAGCGTGACGAGCGTGGGGGTAAATAGTTCAGGATTCTTAATGACATAGGTCTACTTACGTCAGTAACATTTGGTTGCGCAGGCCCCATTGCGCTAGTGTTATTAATCTGTCATATTCAAGCACACTCACACGCAGACTCATGACCACCTATCAATGCCATAGTCATGGCTGTATTCTAAGGCGGGTTGTTGCACCTAAATACAAATGTTTTCAAAATATGCAAATGCGTAAAGGAACAAAAGCACACAGATCCCAGAAAGGCATTTTAGATTTTGAAGTGAGGTTGAGTGGGCTGGCTGGATTAGGTGGAAATAGTGCGTATGTGAGGCTAGATTGAGGCGGCATGAGGTATATTAGCATTGGGTGTCTGAAGTAAATGACGCTGTGATGTCAAAACCTGGTGCTATGCGACTTAATTTTTAGGTCTTAGTACGCGTTTTCGTATTAAACTTCACTGACCATAATATTGACGTCATGAATATATATATATAAATATTCATGACGAAGCCGTCCAAAACTGGCCTCTGTTCTGGTCTTGGGAAATATCCATTTGCAGGCCAAGAAGAGTCTATTTTTGAAAATTTACCAGAAGCAGTTATTCCAGGGGTAAATGTTTTAAAAAATAGTCTCTTGGCCTACAAAAACATTCAATAGCCATTGATTTTCTCGACCAAATCTAGACATTAATACAAACAGTTATCCTATCCACTATCAGTCAGTACCAAGATTAACTTTTCTTCGCCTGCGTGTAGGCCATACCTAGTAAAAACAATACCAATTCGATATATCAGTGATGATTAGTGTGTTTAAAACTTATGATGTTTGGAGGGTAACATGTAGCCACATGTGTTATTGCAGATGCCTGCAAACGTGCCAATCATAAATTTCCACAGAAGCATTTTACTAACATGTTTTCGGAATATCTCAGAATATATTCTTATTAATTTTGTATGGAAAATGAATGAATCCTTTGACAGCAGGATAATTTTGGTTGATATGAACATTTGTATATTTCAGCACATGCTTGTGAATTCAATGAGGCACTACCAGGCTATATTTCAGTGATGCGGTACATACATGAACACGCCACGTCAGCTATTGAATGTGCACTCACTAACTTTCCCAGTGACCTTGGAGTGTTTGCAGAATGCAAAAAGTTCATGGCTCTCATACGGACATATTACCTGGAACAACAACAACAACAACAACAACAACAACAACAACAACAACAACAACAGAGTATACAAAAACAGGTTGCACATTTTCTGGAGGAAGATTTGCCTTCTGAGGACGTGTCGAATACTGAAAAGCAATCAATGAGAAATGTTCCAGAGATAACGATAGATGAGGAAAATGAGTCGTGTTCCGAGCTAGATGATTCCTTGAAGCTTGATCAAGGACACCACCTTCTCACGCCGAGACATTTGCAATGGAGAAATTCTGCTGTGAATGTCCGTGACAATGGAGATGATTCTGATGATGATGATGATGATGATGATGATGATACGAAAGCTGGAATACTAAAGAAAGCTCGTTCCTTTGAAAATTTGAGAACTCCCGAATCCAAGGTGCAATTTGCCTATGATACATTAGGGGGATATGCATCATCGAGCAGTTCATCTAGTGTATCGTGTTCAGTCGAGGATGAGAATCATAGCAGCAGTGATGATGCTATTGTTATTCTCAATCAGGCACCACTGTTTTCAACCAGTAATCAGGCTCTCACAGAGAGTCGCACAGAAGATAAACATGGCGTTAGTATCGCAATGTATGATCTCAATGGTGAGCAGAATGCCTCATCATATAGATACTATGATAATCATGTTCATAAGTTTGACGAATTAGAGTTGAGTGTTGCTCAGTGTGGCTCGCCGAGCATGGGGAAAGAGCACAATGTTCACGGCCAGATTTATAGTGGCAATACGAACAGTGCTGGTCTGTCTGCTGGCAGATCATCAGATAGCACCATCGTTACTCCTCAAGTCACAGCCAATACCCGCAATGTGGCGAATCAAAGTGCAAATATGCATGAGTCTACAGATGATACTGCTAGCAAGGTTTTTAATGTAGGAATGGAACAATTAAATATACGTGTCCATAAAACACGTGGAATGGCTATTAATGGAAATGATAAGAATGGCCGTCCGCATGATCAGAGTATGGAGATCACATATACGCCTAGTGAGGCTGCATTCCTAAAACAGATCATCGAATTTATAGTAAGTAGACCATGATGACTGGTTATGCTTAAAATCCTATTTTCAATGCACGTATTACTTATTAGTGACTTAAGTCCAATTGTAGCAAACACTAAATTGAGAGTTCCAATTCACCATTTACTCAATTTTAGTCTTACGTTAGATAATGTTGTAAGGCTTACGATAGAATGATGCTTTGCTTAGTTTGTTGGATCTTTAAAAATGCATGAGCATAAGAAAGCAGCTGTCTTAGAGGCTATACTCACTCTCGCATGTCCAATATTTACATTGTTTCTATAAGAACATCCCACCCGCACGCACGCACGCACGCACGCACGCACGCACGCACGCACAAGTTGGCACGCACACAATTTGCTAAGCTGTTATGGATTTCCTAGGCCCAAATGATAGACCCATATTGACAGGTTTCCTCAAATGTAGAACAATGTCTATAGTAATAAAAACAGTATTACTTACCTCAAATCTCTAGAGTACTATCATTTGCTTCAGCTATTTTTATTATTATTATTATTATTATTATTATTATTATTATTATTATTATTATTATTATTTCATCTGTCGCAGGATTATGTTGTCTTACTGCCTATTAAAAGATGACTCCATTAAACTGCTCAACCAATTGTAGGGGTAGCGCGGATCGACCGGTCAGGTACGGACCGTCCCAGCCAGCCTGGGTACGGGATGGCCGGGCTGGGTACGTTCCAAGCACGCCCCACCCCCACCCCCTGGGTAGGATGATGCGCGTGTATGGAGCCGATTACGAGAAGGTTGTAAAAATGATTAAGTCAGGCGGGTCAGCGCGCACGCCGCGGAGGCTACATAATACATTTTGACTGAATGTTGTATGCTTCAGAATTTCTATAGAGAAATGTTATTGGTTAAATTATTTCGGCGGCCATTTTGAATTTCCTTCAATTATTGGGAAATTAAAAGATGTATCTTCTACTAATAAAACTTAACCAATGTTAACCAAACCTAGATTGAAGGGCACTATGCTTTAGAACTTCTAGTAAGATATGTAAATAGTTAATTTGTTTTCACCGACCATCTTGGATTTCTGAAAAAGTCCAGGAAATCGGCTTAAGAGTTGTTCCTCATCACTTGCTTGGCGGATTTTAAACAAACTTAGCTGATTGCTAAATTGTTTTACCATTTTGGATTTCAGAACATGTCCAGAAAATAGTTTGGAAAACTACTCCTCCTTAAGCACTAGATCGAGTTTAATCAAAGTTTGATAGAAGTACCATAGGTTTAAATCTAGATACAGGTCTATTACAATATAGGATATTATTATACCCAGTGAAGTCACATGTCACAATGTGCTTTTCTATTGGTTTAGATAACATGCCACATGATTGAATGTGCTTTTCTATTCGTGTAGATAGCTTGTCACATGACTGAATACGCTTTTCTATTCGTGTAGATAACATGCCACATGGCTAAATGTGCTTTTCTATTCGTGTAGATAGCTTGTCACATGACTGAATACGCTTTTCTATTCGTGTAGATAACATGCCACATAACTGAAAGTGCTTTTCTATTCGTGTAGATAGCTTGTCACATGACTGAATACGCTTTTATATTCGTGTAAATAACATGCCACATGACTAAATGTGCTTTTCTATTCGTGTAGATAGCTTGTCACATGACTGAATACGCTTTTTATTGGTGTAGATAACATGCCACATAACTGAAAGTGCTTTTCTATTCGTGTAGATAGCTTGTCACATGACTGAATACGCTTTTATATTCGTGTAAATAACATGCCATATGACTAAATGTGCTTTTCTATTCGTGTAGATAGCTTGTCACATGACTGAATACGCTTTTTTATTGGTGTAGATAACATGCCACATGACTGAATGTGCTTTTCTATTCATGTAGATAACGTGTCACATGACTGAATACGCTTTTTCTACTGCTTTAGATAACGCACCGAATGACCGAATGCACTTTTCTATTGGTTTTGACAACGTATACATATCAACGATTCACTATCACCACACGAAATGCCTGCTTTAATTCTACTGTGCAGTCACTTTGTAATAACGCACAGACTGGCAATAAAATGGAGTCTATAATCAGCGTCTCTTCGAAGATTCTAGCTTCCATAAATTATTCAATAATGAATTGCCAGTATTCGGCATGTAACTATGATCGTTGGCTGAATCTGGTGGTTATGTTTTCAATTAGAGATAATCATTTATCTTATAATCAATGTAATGAGGAATCCATTTCACATCGAAATGTTGAATATTTGATTGTCAGAAAATGTCTCACAAATACTCTAAAGGAGTCGATTACTAATGAATCAGCTAAGTACTAATGAATCGATGAGTCGGTATCAAACAAACTAGGATGGAATCACCCTAGCTTGATAGGCATCCAGATTGACTGGATGTTCCAGGTTGTATTATTATTATTATTATTATTATTATTATTATTATTATTATTATTATTATTATTATTATTATTATTATTATTCCGATAGGCAATCAGTCGCGTTAGTTCGCTAATTTATGGTGATGACAAATCTAAAGCGTTACTATTGTTGGACCAGCCAATCAGAAAGTTGATGTATACGAACAGCCTGGAGTATCTTACCAGATTTATAGACTATGAATTTTCTCCTCAAGCGACATTGATGGATCTGAATCCTACTGTCATCGTGCGAGTCATCGATGCGGTTAGATACAAGTGAGGAAAGAGATGCTCAACAGATATACATACGTTCATCATCATCATCATGGTCGTCGTCGTCGTCGTCTTCGTAGATGTCATCGTCGTCGTGGTCATGGTCATCGTGGTGGTGGTGGTGGTGGTGGTGGTGGTGGTGGTGGTGGTCGGTGGTGGTGGTGGTGGTGATCATCATCATCATCATCATCATGGTCATCATCGTCGTCGTCGTCTTTGTAGTCGTCATCGCCGTCGTGGTCATGGTCATCGTGGTGGTGGTGGTGGTGGTGGTGGTGGTTGTCATCATCATCATCATCATCATTGATATCTCTGTAATTGTTGTGTTTTGGGGGCAATGCGTCATTGATATTTCTGTAATTGTTGTGTTTTGGGGCAATGTGCCATTGATTATCTCTGTAATTGTTGTTGATTCGATCTCCAAGTGTCATTTCATTAGCGTTGTGCATAATGCTCTGGTTAGCCCTCCAAATGTCTGGATTGACACCCAGTGGGTTACACCCCTGCGCCACGTTGAGGCCGAGCATATAGTCTTAAACAGGACTTTTTGGGCAATGTGTCATTGATATCTCTGTAATTGTTGTGTTTTTGGACAATGCGTCATTGATTATCTCTGTAATTGTTGTGTTTTTGGACAATGTGTCATGGATTATCTCTGTAACTATTGTGTTTTTGGACAATGTGTCATTGATTATCTCTGTAATTATTGTGTTTTCACACAATGCGTCATTGATTAGCTCTGTAATTGTTGTTTTTGGACAATGTGTCATTGAATATCTCTGTAATTGTTGTTTTCACACAATGCGTCATTGATTATCTCTGTAATTGTTGTCTTTGGGCAATACGTCATTGATTATCTCTGTAATTGTTGCGTTTTTGGACAATGTGTCATTGATTATCTCTGCAATTGTTGTGTTTTCACACAATGCGTCATTGATTATCTCTGTAATTGTTGTGTTTTTGGGCAATGTGTCATTGATTATCTCTGTAATTGTTGTGTTTTCACACAATGCGTCATTGATTATCTCTGTAATTGTTGTGTTTTTGGACAATGTGTCATTGATTATCTCTGTAATTGTTGCGTTTTTGGACAATGTGTCATTGATTATCTCTGTAATTGTTGTGTTTTCACACAATGCGTCATTGATTATCTCTGTAATTGGTGTGTTTTTGGACAATGTGTCATTGATTATCTCTGTAATTGTTGTGTTTTCACACAATGCGTCATTGATTATCTCTGTAATTGTTGTGTTTTTGGACAATGTGTCATTGATTATCTCTGCAATTGTTGTGTTTTTGGACAATGCGTCATTGATTATCTCTGTAATTGGTGTGTTTTTGGACAATGTGTCATTGATTATCTCTGTAATTGTTGTGTTTTCACACAATGCGTCATTGATTATCTCTGTAATTGTTGTGTTTTTGGACAATGTGTCATTGATTATCTCTGTAATTGTTGCGTTTTTGGACAATGTGTCATTGATTATCTCTGTAATTGTTGTGTTTTCACACAATGCGTCATTGATTATCTCTGTAATTGGTGTGTTTTTGGACAATGTGTCATTGATTATCTCTGTAATTGTTGTGTTTTCACACAATGCGTCATTGATTATCTCTGTAATTGGTGTGTTTTTGGACAATGTGTCATTGATTATCTCTGTAATTGTTGTGTTTTCACACAATGCGTCATTGATTATCTCTGTAATTGGTGTGTTTTTGGACAATGTGTCATTGATTATCTCTGTAATTGTTGTGTTTTCACACAATGCGTCATTGATTATCTCTGTAATTGTTGTGTTTTTGGACAATGTGTCATTGATTATCTCTGTAATTGTTGCGTTTTTGGACAATGTGTCATTGATTATCTCTGTAATTGTTGTGTTTTCACACAATGCGTCATTGATTATCTCTGTAATTGGTGTGTTTTTGGACAATGTGTCATTGATTATCTCTGTAATTGTTGTGTTTTCACACAATGCGTCATTGATTATCTCTGTAATTGTTGTGTTTTTGGGCAATGTGTCATTGATTATCTCTGTAATTGGTGTGTTTTTGGACAATGCGTCATGGATTATCTCTGTAATTGTTGTGTTTTTGGACAATGTGTCATTGATTATTTCTGTAATTGTTGTGTTTTTGGGCAATGTGTCATTGATTATCTCTGTAATTGTTGTGTTTTTGGACAATGTGTCATTGATTATCTCTGTAATTGTTGTGTTTTTGGACAATGTGTCATTGATTATTTCTGTAATTGTTGTGTTTTTGGACAATGCGTCATTGATTATCTCTGTAATTGTTGTGTTTTTGGGCAATGTGTCATTGATTATCTCTGTAATTGTTGTGTTTTTGGACAATGTGTCATGGATTATCTCTGTAATTGTTGTGTTTTTGGACAATGTGTCATTGATTATCTCTGTAATTGTTGTGTTTTTGGACAATGTGTCATGGATTATCTCTGTAATTGTTGTGTTTTTGGGCAATGTGTCATTGATTATCTCTGTAATTGTTGTGTTTTTGGACAATGTGTCATTGATTATCTCTGTAATTGTTGTGTTTTTGGACAATGTGTCATGGATTATCTCTGTAATTGTTGTGTTTTTGGACAATGTGTCATGGATTATCTCTGTAATTGTTGTGTTTTTGGACATTGTGTCATTGATTATCTCTGTAATTGTTGTGTTTTTGGACAATGTGTCATTGATTATCTCTGTAATTGTTGTGTTTTTGGACAATGTGTCATGGATTATCTCTGTAATTGTTGTGTTTTTGGACAATGTGTCATGGATTATCTCTGTAATTGTTGTGTTTTCACACAATGTGTCATTGATTATCTCTGTAATTGTTGTGTTTTCACACAATGTGTCATTGATTATCTCTGTAATTGTTGTGTTTTTGGACAATGCGTCATTGATTATCTCTGTAATTGTTGTGTTTTCACACAATGTGTCATTGATTATCTCTGTAATTGTTGTGTTTTTGGACAATGTGTCATTGATTATCTCTGTAATTGTTGTGTTTTTGGGCAATGTGTCATTGATTATCTCTGTAATTGTTGTGTTTTTGGACAATGCGTCATGGATTATCTCTGTAATTGTTGTGTTTTTGGGCAATGCGTCATGGATTATCTCTGTAATTGTTGTGTTTTTGGGCAATGCGTCATGGATTATCTCTGTAATTGTTGTGTTTTTGGACAATGCGTCATGGATTATCTCTGTAATTGTTGTGTTTTTGGGCAATGCGTCATGGATTATCTCTGTAATTGTTGTGTTTTTGGGCAATGTGTCATTGATTATCTCTGTAATTGTTGTGTTTTTGGACAATGCGTCATTGATTATCTCTGTAATTGTTGTTTTTTGGGGCAATGCGTCATTGACTATCTCTGTAATTGTTGTGTTTTCACACAATGCGTCATTGATTATCTCTGTAATTGTTGTGTTTTCACACAATGCGTCATTGATTATCTCTGTAATTGTTGTGTTTTCACACAATGCGTCATTGATTATCTCTGTAATTGTTGTTTTGGACAATGCGTCATTGATTATCTCTGTAATTGTTGTTTTCATATAATGCGTCATTGATTATCTTTGTAATTGTTGTGTTTTTGGGCAATACGTCATTGATTATCTCTGTAATTGTTGTGTTTTTGGACAATGTGTCATTGATTATCTCTGTAATTGTTGTGTTTTCACACAATGCGTCATTGATTATCTCTGTAATTGTTGTGTTTTCACACAATGCGTCATTGATTATCTCTGTAATTGTTGTGTTTTCACACAATGCGTCATTGATTATCTCTGTAATTGTTGTTTTGGACAATGCGTCATTGATTATCTCTGTAATTGTTGTTTTCATATAATGCGTCATTGATTATCTTTGTAATTGTTGTGTTTTTGGACAATGCGTCATTGTTTATCTATGAAATTGTCTTTTTGGCAATGCGTCATTGATTATCTCTGTAGTTGTTGTTTTTTGGGCAATGGGTAATTAATTATCTCTGTAATTGTTGTGTTTTCACACAATGCGTCATTGATTATCTCTGTAATTGTTGTTAACAATATTTCATGGCAACAGTGTCTAAGTTTCGTGGCTTAGATACACAAGTGGATCCATCAGCATTATTTGTAATTTTTTTCCTGCTGTTTGTACTTTATTGCAGAACACTGACGTTTGACTTGATACGCAAATATCTGCTAGACATTGTCCACTCTCTGATCATCAGCTCCAGCGACAAAGCTTGCGAATGTGCGCTGATGTGCATTAGAAATACCTTCTTAATTGAGGAATTGACGCCTGTCACCTCAGGTGAGAACGTGGTCCAGTCATTTCATGTGAGACGTTGGTTCCTGTCACATTATGTGAGACGTTGATCCCTATCACATGTGAGACATTGATCCCTGTCACATCATGTGAGAAGTTGATCCCTGTCACATCATGTGAGACGTTGATCCCTGTCACATCATGTGAGACGTTAATCCCTGTCACATCATGTGAGACATTGAATCCTGTTACATCATGTGAGACATTGATCCCTATCACATCATGTGAGAAGTTGATCCCTGTCGCATCATGTGGGACGTTGATCCCTGTCGCATCATGTGGGACGTTGATCCCTGTCACATCATGTGAGACGTTGATCCCTGTCGCATGTGAGACGTTGATCCATGTCACATCATGTGAAATGTTGATCCCCGGCACATCATGTGAGAAGTTGATCCCCCCCCCCGCATCGTGTGAGAAGTTGATCCCTGTCGCATCATGTGGGACGTTGATCCCTGTCATATCATGCGAGACATTGATCCCTGTCACATCATGTGAGAAGCCATGAACAAATAAAGGATCTTTCCAGTTTTAGCTCTGCCCCGCCAATTTCTAGCTAAGCTCCACCCACTCTTCGCCGTGTTTGGATTGATCGATTCCCAAATGCCCTAACTATCAATTTCTTGAAAACTATACAGGTAAGACGTTGAATATTTTGAAACTAATTTGATTGGGTGCTGTTTCTGCCTATAGCAGCAGCAGCGCCCAGTCAAATTAGTTTCAAAATGTTCAACATAATATTTATTAAATAGTGAAGACATACGATTTGTACAACAACGAATAGTCCGTCTTCAAATATGCGTTCTTGGCGTACTTATCAACGTCATTCATGACGTCATTCGTTATGATGTCATCCTACACGTTACGTAGCTGAGTATGACGTCATATGATGGATTGATAAACATGGAAATGTATATTATGGAAACCACCTACAAATAGATTCAATGTTATTTGTGTACGGTTTGACCTGATGAATCAGATAATGTGGGCGATTTTCAGATAATGTGCTCTAGATATGTTGTGACGTTATTTTTTAGGAAAAATATTTTTGCTGAAAATTTTCCGATATTTTTTACCCATAAAAAAAAGAAAAAAAAGTGTTTTGTTTCAATCACGTTGAAACTTCACAGACTCCTAGCATTTGTTGACCCGCATCTCGACGCAAAATCTTTTTTGGGTCCGATCACCGGTTTTTGAGAAAATCCGCCATAAGTACATTTTATTTAAATGAAGATAATTCCTATTTCTAGGGCTGCCAGATGGATGAAATTTGGTATATACGTAGATGAATCTTACTACTATAGATTAATAAAATAAAATCGTTAGCGAACATATTAACCTTTCGAAAATCAATCCACTTTTCCGTGACTTTCCTCTCCCATATGAAATGTATAGGAGCAATATTCGGTCGGCGACTGATCCTAGAGTTTTTCGTCGATTGTCTTGAAACTTTACAGACTTCTAGTATGTTTTGACGGGTATATCGCCACCCAAAAAAAATTTGGGTATGGTGACCAGTTTTTGAGAAAATCCTGCACAAATACAATTTTTTGGCATCATTTGCCGATAGATGGCAGAATTATTGTCGGATCGTTTCACCATTTCATGCGGGCTGATCCGGGGCGAAAATGCCTCTCATGTGCGATTTACATAACTCCGATAGCCTTATCGGGTCATTAGATATCATAATTTATTGAATTTAAACAAATATTTCCATAGGGAATGTATTGGAAATTGATTTGATGATAAATAACCCAGTTTTGGAAATAGCACCTGTAAACTTGGTACACTTCTAGTACGGACCAGAGCATACATAAACTCGATAGAGACATTAGATCTGGTGTATGGTTTCTGAGAAATCCACCTTTCCTTGCCCAAAAAGTCACATAGGAAATGCATGGGAATGATATTCGGACTGCAAATGCAGCTAGCGTTTTCTCTCAATTATCTTGAAACTTAATATACGTCTATCATCTCTTGCTCCGCATCATGAGGCAAAAATATTTTGGGGTTGTGGTACAAATTTTTTTGAAAATGGTGCATAAATACAATTTTGTAGCATCATTATAATTGTTACTTCTTTGGTAGTCAGTGTGTTGTAATTTAAGAAATCCCTAGATACTCCATGCTCCTATTGTTTACACCTATAAAATCAGTAGTAAACATATTAACCTTTCTGTTATTGCAAATCTGCATGCTGACAAATATTTCGGTGATTTGCCAATAGATTACGAAATTATGGTTGGATTGTTTCCTAATATGATCCGGCTTATCACTGGCGAAAATTCCTCTGAGACGCTGTTTACAGAACTCCGATATCACGATCGGTTCATGAGATATCCTAATTTTTGTATTGCAGATAAATATTTCCTGACCTGTTTTTAGCTCACCTGGCCAGAATGGCCAAGTGAGCTTATGCCATGGCGACCGTCCGTCGTCTGTCCGTTGTCCGTCGTCTTTCATCTGTCTGTCCATCAACCTTTGCTTAAAACGCTACTCCTCATTAACAACTTAGCGGATTTCAACCTAATTTGGCAGAAAGGACCCTAGGGAGGTAGGCTTCAGAACTTGCATATAGAATTTTGATTGGCCAATTCTTCCCATGGCCATCTTGAATTTCAGAACATTTTGGGAAATAAGATAAAAGCCTACTCCTCATTAACTACTTGGCTGATTTCAAGCAACGCAGACTCTTGTTTTTACTTGTTTAAATTCTGGATCCTCATCACAAACTTTGCACACCAACTCCTCCTAGAGTTTCCACCCGATCAACTCCAAACCGGGGCAACTTTTCGGTCCCATCGTGGAATCGCGTGCCATTACTTTTATTTTGGATCTGCCAAATAGTTTTCGAGCTACCCACCTTTGAGTGGGCAAAAAGGTCCCATAGGGAATGTATGAGGATTTTTATCATTGTTCTTTGAACCGCGACTACACCTAGAGTGTTTATCAGATCACTACCATATTTAGACAGAATGTTACCTGCTTATTTCTGAAGATTTTTATCATTTTGGGGTCAAAGGTCAAATGCTACGGTCATCTCTTTGTACTAAATGTTGCCGAATTTCGTTTTCGGCATGAATTAGCTCCTATTGCCCAGAAAATATCAGTGCAAGATCAAAATTTGGGACATCGTTAGCCAGCCGAGAACTACGTTGATTCGTGCAGAAAGATTATAAAATGTCATCAAACCCTCTCTGTAACAGACAAAACGTGCATTTTAACTTTCAAAATTCAACCGCCGATGGCCGCCTTATTCGGCCTCGGATTTGAAAATACGTCACTATGTTCGGAGTGTAGTTCTCTTCAGCGTATCCATTCAGCACTTTTCAGAATCGAAATAGGTCCATCCGTTCTCGATATATTCGAAAAACCGTAAAACAAAATTGTTAAAAATCATAAAAAATGGCCGCCGAGCCTCTGTGATGAAATTTCTTATCGCAGACGTGCTAAAATCAGCTATTTCGTTCAAAATTCGGCTTTTCTACAGATTTTGAGCAAATATTGGATAATTTTAGGGTCAAAGATCAAATGCTAGTGACCTTTTTATGCTAAACGTTACCAGATTTTATTTTTGGCAGGAATTAGCTCCCATTGCCCAGAAAATATCAGTACAAGGTCAACATTTTGAACATCGTTAGCCAGCCGAGTACTACGGTGATTCGTGCAGAAAAATTATAAAATTTCATCAAAATCTCTCTTTAACAGACAGTTGAGAATTTTAACTTTCAAATTTCAACCGCCGGTAGCAGGCTTATTTGGCCTCGGATTTGAGTGTAGTTCTCATCAACGCATCCATTCAGCATCTTACAGACTCAAAATCGGTCAATCCGTTCTCGAGATATTAAAAAAACTGTAAAACGAAATTTTCAAAAATTGTGAAAAATGGGACAACTTTAATAGAAATTTTAACCCCTTTCCCGACCAGATATCGTCTTGAAAAGTTGAAGAACACTTTAGAATTCAATTGCGAACAAGATGAGCTATTCCCCGGTTGGCTAGTTTCAGAGTTATTAAAGAATTCTTTTGAGTGATGTCTGGAAATACTTATTATTAGTCTGCTTGTACTACTGTTCTTACTTCTCTAAATTCTGGATCATCGTCACAAACTGTGCACACTAACTCCTCCTAGAGTTTCCACCCGATCAACTCCAGACTCACCACTTCTAGCATGTTTTGACCCGCATCGTGACCGAAAATATCTTTTTGGTACGGTGAGCCGTTTTTGAGAAAATCTGTCATAAGTACACTTTTTAAATCAAGATAATTCATACTTCTAGGGTGGTCAGATGGCTGAAATTTGGGATATCCGTAGATGCATCAGACTACTATTGAGGAATACAATAACATCGTTAGTGAACATATAACCCTTTCAACAATCCACATTTCCGTGCCCAACATGTCTTATAGGATATGTATGGGAGAAATATTCGGTCCGCGAGTGCTCCTAGGCTTTTGCTTCGATAATCTTGTAACTTAACATACTTTTAGCATCTGTTGTAACACAAGGTGACTCAAAAAATTGGTCCATCCACCAGTTTTTGAGAAAATGATGCATAAATACAATATTTTGGCATCATTTCCCGATTGATCACGGAATTATGGTCTGGGGGAGAAATTGTCTCTTAGACGCTGTTTACAGAAATCTGATATCACAATCGGTACATAAGATATCCTGATTTTTGTAACATAGACACATATTTCCATAAGGAATGTATTGGAAATTGATTTGATGATAAATGTCCCACTTTTGGAACTGTCACCTCTAGACCTGATACATTCATAGTAAGTCGCCGGGCATGTATGGGCCCTCTATAGAAGTTGGATCGGGTGTATGGTTTCCAGGAAATCACATGTACCTTGCCCAAAAAGGCCCATAGGAAATGTATGGGAGTGATATTCGGACCGCAACTCAGAGTTTCTGGCAGATCATGCTGAAACTGAACAGCCTTCTACCATCTGTTAGCCTATGATCTTCAGATTCTGCACGCAGACTTGAAGTTGCTTCAGCAACTTCAACTTCATCTAGTTAATCTGCGATCTATCGCAGATTATTATAATTACTCAGGATCTTTCTTATTAATCTGCGATCTATCGCAGATTATTGTTTTTTCTCAGGATCTTCTTGAAACTGGAAAACCGTCTAGCATGTCTTGACCAACATGGTGACCCAAAATTTTTTTTGGGTACGGTGA
Organism: Chaetoderma sp. LZ-2023a; assembly: GCA_034401795.1. Lineage (NCBI taxonomy): Eukaryota > Metazoa > Mollusca > Caudofoveata > Chaetodermatida > Chaetodermatidae > Chaetoderma > Chaetoderma sp. LZ-2023a. The sequence goes on from CM067371.1 coordinate 12,709,880, forward strand.
CCCGTTTTTGAGAAAATCTGGCATAAGCCCAATTTTTGGGCATCAAGATAATTAATATTTCTAGGTTGGTCAGATACTTGATATTTGGCATATACGTAGATACATTATACTACCATGGATTAATAAAATAAAATCGTTAACCAACAGGTTAGCCTTTCAGAACGCTGCATTTCCATTCCCAACATGTCACATAGGGAATGTATGGGAGCAATATTCGTTCAGCGACTGCTCCTAGGATTTTTCCGGATCATCTTGAAGCCTAACATATTTTTAGGATCTGTTGACCTGCAAGTTGGCCAAAGTAATCCTTTCAGTCCAGTGCCCAGTTTTTTGAGAAAATGCTGAATAAAAACAATTATTTGACATCATGAAAATTCTTACTTCTTCCCCTGTCAGAGGGTTGACATTTTTTACATCCCTAGATACCAGAGGCTACTATTGCTTACTAAATAAAATCGTTAGTGGACATATTAACATTTCTATTATTGCAAATCTGCACACTAAACAATATTCCCATGATTTGGTGATAGATGACGGAATTATGGTCAGATTGTTTCAGCATTTAGATCGACTGATCCGGGGCAGAATTGCCTCTCAGACACCATTTACAGAACTCCTATATCCCGAACGGTTCAGGAGATATTGGGATTTTTGTATCGTAGAAAAATATGTCAATAGGAATGTATTGGAAATTGATTTGATGATAAACGACCCAGTTTTGGAAATATCATATCTAAACTTGGTACATTTCTAGTACGTATCAGGCATGAATAGATCATCTACAGAAATTGGATCTGGTGTTTGGTTCCCGAGAATTCCACGTGTTCTTGTCCAAAAGGTTCAAGTGGAAACATAAGGGAGCACTATTCGGACAGCAACTCGTCCTAGAGTTTCTTGCAGATCATGGAGAAACTTAACATACCTCTAGCATCTGTTAACCCGCATCTGATACCCACATATTTTCCTGGTCCATTGAGTGCTATTTGCGATTTCTAGCTTCCAAACTTGAGACACTTTCAGTACACCTTAGGGCCTGGGATGTTTTTAATTTTCTTTTGGATCCAGTGAATACTTTCCGAAATGACTTATCCATGCCCAAAATGCCTCAAAGAAAATGTATGAGTGATATTCTGATGGCGACTTCCCTTAAGGTTTCTGAAGATCATGTTGAAACTTAACATCCTTCCAGAATCTGTAGTCACACATCCGACCCAAAATCAAGGAAAAGGTCATCAAATGTCAAATAAACGAGAAATTAATTAATTTTGTTTGGCCCAGGTAGTCAGAAACAATCGAAATTCACCAGATTTAATTGCCTCAATCAACTCCAACAGGTAAAGGGAAGTAATTCATGCCAAAACCTAAAATTGGTCACTTTGACCCCTGATTGACCTTGACCTTGGACAGGTCACTTTCAAACCATCATGAGAATCGAAATTCATCGTATTGAACTGACACAATCACCTTCAACAGGTAAAGGGAGGTAATTTATGCCAAAAACAAAAATTGGTCAGTTTTTTTGATTGAATTGCCTCCCTTTACATTTAATTCATTAGATTTTCCTTTAGTTGACATTTAATGGCATTTCCCTTTAATTTGTTAAAAATTCCATAACAGCAAATCAGGACACATTAGTTCATACTTTAGGATCAAAGTCATCGGTTTTCAAGAAAGCAGCTTTTCCATACTCTGTGTAAAACTATGGTAATTTCAACTCTGGATCTTTGAACTGCGACAACGCTTAGACTTTTTATCAGATCAGCATCAGACATGTTCAATGGTCATATGAGAAGAGGGCTTATAATACGCCTCTATTAGCATTGTTGTATAATCTATGGATATCCGTGTCACTGCAGAAGGCATTTGTATCATCTGTGAAGAGAATTAGTGATAGATCTTTGCAGACAACTGGTAGATCATGCATATACAGTAGGAACAGTAAAGAGCCAAGAATGGATCCATGGGGGGAACACCGCAGGCTAAAAAAGGCGTGAAAGTCATATTGGGGGTTGTAAAGAATTGATTTTTTGTCCAGGTATTCAACTAATCGGTTGTAGGCCTACATCAGACGTTCGAGCAGCTTTGAAAATTACGGAAGTGATAATTTTTAATTTGGAATCACATGTACGCTGCCACATCCTCATAGCAATATTGTTCTTGTAATTTCAGATAAGAAATTGCTTCGTGAGTTGATGCGAGCGCTAGCCGTGTCCAGCATAGATCGTGCACAACTTGATTCCAGACGCCGCGCATTAATAGAAGATTTCAAAGAATTCATCAGTCAAAATCTATAAATTATGAGGGGTTGAAATATCGCAATAATTAGAAAATAGACGTCGAAGGCGTGTTGAATATTCTACTCTTGGCCTACTCTAATCATGTACGGTGTAGATCACTTACCTAGGTTGAGGACGAATGTAAGGAAATGACACACAATGTACCCTGGGGCCCCCCCCCACACCCCTAACACGGGTTACTGGCCAGATTGTCTCAGTACCAACCCAGGAACATTTGTTATTAGCGTCTTGGCCTACATATAGGCATTTTCTATAAACGTGGCCTAAACCTAAACGTCTAAATGAGGGGGGGGGGGGTCTCTACCTGTAGGACCCCTAGACCCCTACATGGGTGTGGGCCTGGGAGGGGATATCCCTCTACCTGTAGCCCACCCCCTCCACCGTCGACCTCTCCCCACCGGGAAGTGTCTTGAAATTAGATGGCACAAGAAGCCATTTCATGCCTTCTGAGTAGCAAAAAACCAGAATATAGTTTCAATGAAAAATTATTTTTTTCCTGATAATCTAGCCTTGTAATGACAGGCAGTGAAAATGTTTAAGAAACACATACATATTTTTCAATTCATAACTTCATATACAGGAATACGAGTAATACAGTAGTAACTGCGAGTCATTCAGATCTCCAATTCTCTCCATTTCACCAACAGTTAATAAGCATTTACTGGTCGCGAGCACCGAGGGAGATAACTCCTATAATATATAAATAGACAATTATATAAACGGAAAATGTATATGTTTAAACTTTTCACTGATATCAATGAACTCTTTTAAAATACATTTTTCTTGCATATATGAGATTATTTTCAGTATCCAAGTTTTGTTTCACATGGCGCTGGTGACAGTAAGGGTTAAAACTTGAGAGGCAGACAGACCGACCAACTGACAGACTATCTTATACTATCTGCTTTTCGCAGCTAAAAATAGTCATCAGAATAATTCCTGCTTAGCGTAACTGTTTAACCCTTTAATTACGAAGCCAAAACAGCTTCCGTGATGGTCTGGGGATACGAGGGATCCCAGTAGGTTTCTGGCCTAACTATGAACACTAGAAGAGCCACGATTATGTAACTTGATAGACAAATATTGCGCTATTCTAGAAGCTTGCTTACTAATAATTGTAGCATTTCCTTAGCATTTCCATGGGCTGTAAAGGAAGATGTGAGGGGGGGGGGGGGGGGGGGGGTGGGGGAATAACGGAAATGTACAAATATTGAAGCACGTGGCCACAGTTGTAAAACTTGGCTGAAATATTTGTCATTGTTATTGTTAGCACAATATGTCTACCAACCTTCTACCAAGACCATTTCTATAACCGTCCGTAGTGAGATCTAGGCCTCTTGGGACACATTTTATAAATTCTGGACCAGCAGCAGCTGATTGGTTTTCAAATTTATCTGAATTCAAGTGGGGACGTGGCTCGCCTTTGATTATGTGATCAAATATTTATATCCGTCCCATCTGACTTCTTGAAAATTCTTAGAGTCGTGCCAAAGTGTTTCTCTCTGGTCTTGTTGCATCAATCTAGCTATTAATACTTGTATCGACAAACAGCAACTTCAAACTTGTATCAAACTGTGAATTTATTCTCTGTAACAATCATAACTATAATCGACTAAAACTTCTAACTAATATCTAACATTCATGTTTATACTAAAAAGAGTGGACCGAAAAGTGAACAAAAAGTGATCTCCCAAAAAGATGATCTCAAAAGTATATCCCGTTTGCACAAGACATGCAAATATATAGCACGCTCATCAACCCTCGCCTCAGCCAATCCTGGCCCGGCACACCATCATTCCTAACTCTGTGGTAGAAATCACTGATGTCATCTTGTTGACGGATCCGTACACTCGAGCGCCATTATGACCTTTAGCGGCCATAATGATTCAAGACTAATTTGTGCAATGTTCGTATCAACGATAACAATAATGGTCTCTACCATCAGTTTCACGTTTATTACACTCAGGCTACCGAGGCAGCATATGAGGGTATATATTTATAACAATTATTATGGCGAGTAAAGTGACAAAATATACAGTGATTATCACGAGGTTAATAAATAAATACTAATTACATTAATAACAGCGATAATAAACTTGGTGACTTATTTTTTCTTGGCATATAACAGGTATTCACAACTTTTTTGGAGAACTGGCCTGTTGCATATTGAAAGAAATCCTTTTGCTTTTTCTATCGAGGTATTGGTTAGGTAGTAAGAGAGGATTAGTATTTGTCATTCAGTGCTAAATTTTGTGCAATGAAAAAGAAAGTGCAATTCGTCACCTATGCAATTACATGCATTACAGATGCGCTCATTTCGATAAATCCCCTCCCATCTCTTGGTCTCGATGTCTAGTTGGTGGTTTAATGTTCTGAAGTGGCACCAGTAAATGTCCAGCCATTATGTTGACTGACCTTTGTTGTACGCCAACAAAGGCAACCGACGTAATGGCTGTGACCACGGCTTGACCCTATAGCCCTTCTCATGCTGAATTCAAAATCAGAATGCTGAGTAATCGTTTATATAAAAAAATCTGCACTTTGAATAATTCAGATTTTACCATTTGTAAGCGTTTTCAAGATTTTTCATGTTTAGTGCAAACATTTCTTTAGGGCTCGTGTAGATGTAAAGATATTCCTACAAGTATTGGTTTGCAAGCTTATAAAATGGCACACTATTTGTCTGACAAGTTTCATAAGCATGTCACTTTCCCTCGAATAGTTAAGCCGGACACTTATAGGACCCCCTCGTTTGTCCATTTGAGAATATATATATTTTTTAATCTATCACTGATATGAGTGGCTCCGTGGTTAGGTAACGAGGGCCAATGATTCCCGTAGTACATTTCAAAAATCGTATTCTGTCGGTCAGAAAATGAGCACGAGAAAACTTCTGTATTCTTGACCATTAAAGGATTAAGTGTGGAGAAAGGTGTGGGCAAATCACTTATAAAACGAGTAGCTTTAAATACACAGATAAATCAATCTTTAACCAGATAATTAATTATCTCGCCTATTGTCAGTATTGTGATGCTTCTAAGTAAATCAGTTTCAGTGCACATTAGCTCTCTAATTTCTCATTGATCAATGAAGATCTAAGACGCGTCTTGACAATTTTCAGTTTACTTTCACAACTTGCTTGATAAAAGGATAATGTAAGCAGATATTTATATGTCAGAAATAGATGGGAAAATGGCGACGCATTCAATGAAAATATATACAAAATTTTATTTTTAAACATTACTATCCAGCATTTTAATTCTATACCAAAGTCAGTGATAGGGGTCCAGCTGAGGAATGGCCCACCGGTTTCTCGGCGGGCCAGTCAGCCACTGGTTGCCATAAATTGTTACCATAATGGGATCAATCTGATCATTGGATATAAGAGCTCAGAATTTCTGAAAAACTGTTGTCACTATAACACCTGATTTTCGCCTGTTTTTTTCAGTATAACATTTCTTCATTGTCATTATAAGAACCTGGTTACGTGGATTTTAACGTTTTTATCTGAAAGAACACGCTTCCTTTATCTATTTAACTCCAGAGCTGAGCACTGCTTCTGCAGTGGCCTTTACATGTTAAGAGAAAACTATTGTAGAAAATGTACCACTTTATTGAGTCACACAAACATCAGTACGGGCATTGAACCGTGTCTTATGTGTTCTGCATTCATCAGTCTTAATAGATAGTCTACGCCAATTCACCTTTCCATTTTTAGCTGTGCCCCACCCACCTCTAGCTAAGCTTCACCCACACCTCGCTTGTGTTGGGATTGATCGATCTCTAACTTCCAGACTATCAATTTCCAGAAAACTATACAGCTAAGCTGTTGATATTTTGAAACTAATTTGACTGGTTGTTGTTGCTGCCTATGGCAGAAACAGCGCCAAGTCAAATTAGCTTCAAAATATTCAACAGCATGTTTATTAAATAGTAGAGACCTACAATTCGTACTATTAAGAGTTAAAGTTGGGCCATCTAGAATCATTTATGACGTAATGATTATAACGTAATCCTACACGTCGCTTAGATGATTATGACATCATACAACGTCAGATTGATACCTCTAGCTAAGCTTCACCCACACCTCGCTCGTGTTGGGATTGATCGATCTCTAACTTCCAGACTATCAATTTCCAGAAAACTATACAGCTAAGCTGTTGATATTTTGAAACTAATTTGACTGGTTGTTGTTGCTGCCTATGGCAGAAACAGCGCCAAGTCAAATTAGTTTCAAAATATTCAACAGCATGTTTATTAAATAGTAGACCTACAATTCGTACTATTAAGAGTTAAAGACGGGCCATCTAGAATCATTTATGACGTAATGATTATAACGTCATCCTACACGCTGCTTAGATGATTATGACATCATACGACGTCAGATTGATAGATGGATACTCTGGAAAGTTGAATTGTGGCAAGTCTTATTGCAGTCTGATCTAGGCATGGGAGCAGGTTAACACATTGAATTAGGAATGTCAATATATAATGTCTAATTATTGTAAATATTAATGATATCTGCTATATATTTTGAAAACAATTTGATTGAAACCGGTTCCTGCATATTAACCCATTGGCCCATATATTGCAGAAGTTTTTATGTCAGTGCTTTCGTACTTAATTGCCTATGTCTATTAACCATTTGCTGGATGGCCAATCATTATTTAACCTTTTTTTTACTGCTTTACTGGTCATTTGACAAAGTCCGTTCGTTTGTGATTTGAACAAGAGGCCCAAGTGGCATGTATCGCTCACCTGGAGCATAGGCATTTCAACTATAAAGACCATCAACTATAAGTAGAACCCTAAGGAGTTGACCAGAATTGTAACAAGAATGCATAGGCCATGTTTCTTTACATATCAACTTCACTTAAACAAACTTTGATGGTCCTTATATTAATCTTTAATCATATCTCACAAATTCGGCCTGATCTGTTCAGTGGTTGTAAAGCATTAGGCCAATCAAGTTCCTTTGAACAAACTTGGTTCAGCTGTTGCCCCAAAGCTGTTTCAAAGGTTTTTAAAGGCATTTCTAAAAACCGGCCAAACTCCAAGATGGCTGCCGGCCAAATTAGCTGACCAGCTTCGTTTGAACAAACCTATATTTCTATGCCCTAATGATTCTTTCTGCCAAATTATGAAATTGGCCAAGAGAAGAAAACATTTCAAATTTATTATTGTTTTAGCCGGTATGAGAGCTTTTGGTGGGAAAAAGATCCACGATGGCCACCAAACCATTTATTCGACACTCGAAAATGGCAAAATGGAAAGAAGAATACACAAAAACATATATAAAACCAATTTCGGCTTCAAAATCCATCAAATAAAAATATACAATATGGACACCAAACACGCTGTTTTGATTGGTACAAGACAGCTATGTTTTTGACGAACTTCACTTGAACAAAGTTTAATGGCACTTAGTACAGAATCATATCTCCCAAAGTTTGACCCAATCTGTTTAGCGGTTCTGGAGAAGTTGTTTTTGTGAAAACTAGGTCATCCAAGATGGCCACCAAAGCATTTGTCCAAGCAAGTCGCCTCGAACAAACTTGGTTCACCTCGTACTAGATGATATTGTATGAGTTTTGATTTGATCCCAAAGTGGTTTGAGAGAAAGATTTTAAGACATTTATATAAATTGGGCAAAATCTAAGATGGCCGACGGGCAAATTTGTCGACCACCTTTGTTTGGACAAGCCTGTATCCATATGCCATAAGGATACTCTCTGCCAAATATACTTAAAATCCGCCCAGTGGTTGTCCAGAAGATATTTAAAATTTACCATTGCTTTAGTATGAGAGTTTTTGGCGGGAAAAAGATCCAAGATGGCCGTCAAACTTTATCTAACAGTTTTGAAAATGGTATATTTGAAATCAGAATACGGTACCCAAAAATCTATATAAAACCAATTTCGGTTTCAAAATACATCAACAAAAATAAAATCCAATATGGCCACCAAGCACGCTACATTTTGATTTCAGTCCAGGTGAGCTAATAATGAAACAGGTTTGATTGACACCGGGCGTGCATAGAAAAAAATTAAATGTTAGCCAGGTTCTCCACACTGTATTCACTCCTCACTTGTTCACCGGGTTCTAAAAGGTCATTGTCCTCAGCAGAGGCCATATGATTAACCTCTCTTCTGTATTCAGCAGAGGCCATATGATTAACCTCTCTGCTGTCTTCAGCAGAATCCATATGATTAAACTCTCTTCGGTCTTCAGCAGAAGCCATAATTATGATTAACATATCCTCTGTCTTCAGCAGAGACCATACGATTAACATCTCTGTCTTCAGCAGAAGCCATATGATTAACATCCCTTCTGTCTTCAGCAGAAGCCATATGATTAACATCTCTTCTGTCTTCAGCAGTAGCCATATGATTAACATCACTTCTGTCTTCAGCAGAGGCCATACGATTAACATCTCTGTCTTCAGCAGCAGCCATATGATTAACCTCTCTTCTGTTTTCAGCAGGAGCCATATGATTAAACTCTCTTCTGTCTTCAGCAGAGGTCATATGATTAACTTGTCTTCAGCAGATGCCATATGATTAGCCTCTTCTGTCTTCAGGAGACGCCATATGTTTAACTTGTCTTCAGCAGAGAACATGATTAACATATCTTCTGTCTTCAGAAGCCATATGATTAACCTCTTCTGTTTTCAGCAGAGGTCATATGATTAACCTCTTTTCTGTCTTCAGCAGAAGCCATATGTTTAACTTCTGTCTTCAGCAGAGGCCATATGATTAACATCTCTTCTGTCATCAGAAGCCATATGATTAACCTCTTCTGTTTTCAGTAGAGGCCATATGATTAACCTCTCTTCTGTCTTCAGCAGAAGACATATGTTTAACCTGGCTTCTGTCTTCAGCAGAGGCCATATGTTTAACCTCTCTGCTGTCTTCAGAATTCATATGTTTACCTTCGCTTCTGTCTTCAGCAAAGGCCATAAGCTTAATCTCTCTTCAGCAGAAGCCATATGATCAACCTATATTCTGTCTTCAGCAGAGGCCATATGATTAACCTCTTCTGTCTTCAGCAGACGCTGTATTATTAACCTCTTCTGTATTCAGCATAGGCCATATAATTAACCTCTTCTGTATTCAGCAGAGGCCATATTATTAATCTCTTCTGTATTCAGCAGAGGCCATATTATTAACCTCTTTTGTGATAATGTGTCTAAGACGTCACAATACTCGGTAGAGGTCATATTATTAACCTCTCTGTTTCTATGAGGTTGAACACCATCTGCAGTAATGAGTTATCTCCCATGGTACACACTGGTCAGTAATGTGTTATCTCCCATGTCATACATCATTTGCGGTAATGAGTATCTGCCATGTATCAGTGTCCAGTAATGGGTTATCTCCCATGTCACACACTGTGTTCAGTAATCTGTTATCTCCCATGTCACACTATCTTAAGGAGTCCTTATGTGTGATATCCCACATCACACTCTTTATGAGTTATCTCCCATGTCACACACTGTGTCCAGTAATGATTTATCTCCCATGTCACAGTGTCTAGTAATGAGGTATATCCCATGTCACACACCATGTGCTATAATGAGCTAGCTCCCATGTCCCACACAGTGTTCAGTAATGAGTTATCTCTCGTCGCACACTATCTCCAGTAATGAGTTGTCCCCCATGTCAGACACAGTGTCCAGTAATAAGTTATCTCCAATGTCAAACAGTGTCCAGTAATGAGTTAGCTCACATGTCACACACAGTATCTAGTAATGCATTATCTTCCATGTTGCACATTGTGTCCAGTAATGAGTTATCTCCCATGTCGCACACTATGTCCAGTAAGGACTTATTTGATTTGATTTGATTTTATTCTCTTGGTAAGTATTACAAATTACAATATGATAACAGGGAGTCCACTGGAGGCTGTGCCTATTAGCTTGTGGACCCCTGACATAGAATAACATACAAATTACACATGATTTGACATAAGTAGACATAAGGCATTATGACAATATATTATACATAACTACAGACAAATAATATAGGATTTGACATAAAAAAAAGAAGAGAAAGAAAAAAGAAAAAGACAAGACATTTGACAAACATGGTTCACTTGTTTTTGATTGTTTTTCATACTGTGGGTAACATATTTCACTCATTGGAATGGGCTAGGGGATGAAGGGGGTGGGGTGGGGGCTGGAGTTCATCCTGTTTCTACTATTATTATTATTATTATTATTATTATTGTCTATCACCTTCTTTCCCTAGAGGAAAGAGAGTAAACCGGCTATGTGAATCTGTGTTCGAGTCTATTTCTTAGTGTGTTTGTCATGGCTGGATTTTTTAGAGCTCTTAGACATGATCAAGTTCTGGATCTGTGTATATCTTGAGGAGTGCTGGTCCAATTTGACTCAGCTTTTAACACAGAAGCTGCACACTCGCTGAATATTCAGAAAAGCCACCCGACCGAGAGTTGTTGGTGGCTTAGCCAACCACAGACCCCGGTCAAGTCCTCTTCAAAACACCCAGCAAGAGGAGCTATGTCCCTTGGGATGTGTTGTCTGTAAGACCCAGGAGCCAGACATTCACATAAAATATAATATAATAAAATAAATTAAATTAAACATGATTATGGTTAATGGTACAGTAAAGATAACAATGGCCAACATGATTCTAGCAACAAACTGATTTGGTTATGATGTAAGTAATCTTCTGTACACATTTGGAATAGAAGACATTGCTGCCTTATGCAGAAAATTCTCCCAAATTCCACTAGGTCCAGAATATTCAGCAGTACCGGTACCTTTTATTTTATGTAGACAATATGTCAAACCGGAGTGTAGAGGCAGGGCAAGAGCAGTAATGTCAGTATTGTTAACAGGTGGTCCTTCATGATGAATTGCTGGTAATTGCTGTGGTGTCCGGGCGCATCAAGGTGCAGTAACTAATATATGAGTGAGGTCCAATTACTCGATTTAGTACTTATTAATGAACATTTGTTTAATATGTTTGCAGGAATATTGACTAATAATCCGTGTACGTGTGTTCGTGTCTGTGTTATTCCAGAGTTTTGTAGCTTGAAAGGATGGTTTTTGTTTTGAGATTTCCATTCTATTGTATTCTGTGTGAAAGTTGTGTCTAGATCTGGTGTTGTATGCGTGTATTTCAGTGTTTAGGTTAAAGAGAGAAGACAGTGAATTTGGTAGATTACCTTTGAAAAACTCCTTTATTATTGTATATAATTGGAGATTACCAATATCTTCTAGTTTTAATAAATTTTCTGTCTTGTAAACATTTTGGGCCTCTCCTGTTTGTGCAAAAAGTTTAATGGCTTGCTTTTGAAGTGATTTTAGTCTTGCCAGTCTGATTTTATATGTATTAGTCCAAATAGTGTTGCAATAAGTAATTTGTGGGAGTATTAACGTGCAATATAGTGTTTTTAGTATGTTAGGTGGTAAGTATGATTTAAGTCATTGCATGATCCCAATGTTTCTTGCCACTTTAGATGTTACAATCCCTATATGTTTCTCCCAGGTTAGATCTTTATCCAGGTAGACGCCTAAGAATTTAGCAAACTCAGCCTCCTGTATTTCCTGATTATCAATGTACAATTTTGACAAGTCATTTTTCTTTAGTTTTCTAGATTTTGTAAAGAGCATGTAATTAGTTTTCCCGACATTCAGTGATAATTTATTTACTTTAAACCAATTTATTACTTTTTCCATTTCTTCATTTACATTTTTATATAGTGTTTCTATATTCCTGTTGTGGCAAAAAGCATTGGTGTCATCTGCAAACAGTATTAATGAAAGGTGCTGACAAACATTGGGTAAATCATTCATATATATTAAAAAACAGGAGAGGTCCAAGTACTGATCCCTGCGGGACACCACAGACTAGGTTTTCATTGCTAGAGCAAGCTCCATTGTATTGTACGCACTGTACTCTGTTTGATAATTAACTTGTTATCCAATTTAGCGCAATTCCTCTCACTCCATAACAAGAGTTTTTTTTATTAGAATCTTATGATCAATTGTGTCAAAAGCCTTAGAAAGATCAAGAAATATGCCAAGAATATGTTCTTTGTTTTCTAGAGAATTTGTTATTTTTTCCAACATATCTATCAGAGCATTGTGGAATGGTTTTGTCTAAAACCATATTGCGCTTTATAGAGAATAGAATATTTATTTAAGAAATTTATCAGTCTATTGTAGAAGTCTTTCTAGAAGTTTAGAAAATAGTGGAAGTACTGAGACGGGCCGGTAATTAGTGAAGTCAGAAGAGTCCTTGGCTTTATATATTGGTGTCACCTGTGCTTTTGTTCAGGTTGATTTGCATTAAGATTTTTGAGATTTCATCTGTGTTAGTAGGATTTAGAAAAACTGAGGATTGATAGCTGCCTGTCAGATAATCTTCTATATTTGTATTAGAGGTATTCCTAATTTGTTCCGATAGGCTGGGTCCAGTGTTGGTAAAATATTCATTAAATTTATTTGCTATATCTTGGTTGTTGGTTAAAACTTTGTCATTATATATAAATCTTGATGTCTCTGATTTCTTATTTTGTTTATTCAGTAGAGACTTTATTAACTTCCACGTTTCTTTGATATTGTCTTTCTGATTGATGAATTTATTATGGTAATGATTGATTTTGGCTCTCCGGATTACTTGGTTTGTTGCGATATTTTTTATATTGAGATTCATTGTACTTCGTAGGGTGCTTGATAAATGTTAAGTACAGTGTGTTTTTCTTATGACAAGCAGCTATCAATCCCCTAGTTAGCCATGGTTTAGTCGGGTTTCGTTTAAATTGTTTAGCTGTTTTTAGTGGAAAGGCGCGAGCATATACATCTGTGCACACAGTATGGAATGTGTTGTGGGCATCTTCACATGACTGACAATCAAGAATGTAGTTCCAGTTTATAGCAGACATAGCGTTCTTAAATTTGTCAATACTTATCCCCCCATGTCAGACAGTGTCCAGGAATGAGTTATCTCCTATGTCAAACACAGTATCTAGTAATGCGTTATCTCCCATGTTTCACATTGTGTCCAGTAATGAGCTATCTCCCATGTCCCACACAGTGTTCAGTAATGAGTTATCTCTCATGTCAACCACCATCTCCAGTAATGAGTTCTCCCCCATGTCAGACACAGTGTCCAGTAATAAGTTATTTCCCATGTCAAACATAGTATCAGTAATGCGTTATCTCCGATGTTGCACATTGTGTCCAGTAATGAGCTATCTCCCATATCCCACACAGTGTTCAGTAATGAGTTATCTCTCATATCAAACACCATCTCCAGTAATGAGTTCGCCCCCATGTCAGCCACAGTGTCCAGTAACAAGTAATAAGTTATCTCCCATGTCAAACACAGTATCAGGAATGCGTTATCTCCCATGTTGCACATTGTGTTCAGTAATGAGTTATCTCCTATGTCACACACCATCTCTAGTAATGAGTTATCCCCCATTCAATGGCTAACAGTCCATTCTCGTAAGCATGCTTTATTGTAGAAAAACTCCATGGCTAACAGTCCATTCTGGGGAATCCTTTATCCCCAACTAGGTATGTTTACACACTCCGAGGATCCTTAGTCTCAGACTAGGTATATAAACACTCAATCCAGGGAATCCTTAGTCTCGTCACACACTAGGTATGTAAACACTCACTCCAGGGAATGCTTAGTCTCATCACAGACTAGGTATGTAAACACACACTCCAGGGAATGCTTAGTCTCATCACAGACTAGGTATGTAAACACTCACTCCAGGGAATGCTTAGTCTCGTCACACACTAGGTATGTAAACACACACTCCAGGGAATGCTTAGTCTCATCACAGACTAGGTATGTAAACCTCACTCCAGGGAATGCTTAGTCTCATCACAGACTAGGTATGTAAACACACACTCCAGGGAATGCTTAGTCTCATCACAGACTAGGTATGTAAACACACACTCCAGGGAATGCTTAGTCTCATCACAGACTAGGTATGTAAACACTCACTCCAGGGAATGCTTAGTCTCGTCTCCGACCTGGTATGTAAACACTCACTCCAGGGAATGCTTAGTCTCATCTCAGACTAGGTATGGAAACACTCACTCAGGAGAATTCTTAGTCTCATCATCATCTCAAGTTTGGTCAAGATCCATTTAGTAGAAATTAAGCCATTGCACCAGCCATAGTATCTCCATCTTTAATGACCTTCACCTCAATATCCAAACTTTTGACATCACCTGCAATACACGTCTTTGGGACTCCTCTCCCAACCTCCAAGCCAAGGTTGGAGAAGAGACAAATAATGAACGCTGATGACGCTTGCCTAAATTTGATGCCTATTTGAATGATGTGTAAACAATTATATTGTATGTGACATGCGGGGACTTTTATTCAGTACAGAATTCTCGAGACTCCACTAAGTCTTACCTGTTTACTAATTTTTGTAAGCTCCGACTTTTCCAGTTTTGGCATAAAAGGTCCAATTTTACTGGACTAATGTTTTGTAACAATAAGTACAGGAAAAATATTATCCAAAACAATATTATAATTTATTTGCACAATTCTAGCTTAAAGACATTTTTATTTTAATATTCTGAAATCAAAAGATGTAGAGATTTACCATATATAATAATAATAATAATAATAATAATAATAATAATAATAATATTTTCCTGGGTTTTTATTCAGATCCAGACCAAAGTTGGTGGTGAATCATAGTTTATGGTAAAATCATTTCTTGTTTTAAAATTTGGGCCAAATTGGATCTGTGGTTTCCGAGCTTTCCATAGATTTTTAATTTGATCAGACCTGAATTCAACTTTTTTAATTCAGATCAGGACCAATGTCTGGAAAGTCTCTTATGGCAACAACCATTCTTGTGTTAAAATTGTGACAGATGGATGGACTGACAGATGGATGGATTGACAGACAGACAAACAGGAAGCGAGACAGGCGGGTAAGCAGACGGATGGACAGACACACATGCAATACCCTCTGCCCTTCAAAATGACGGTAATAATATAATTAATACTCTGAACTGTGTATTTATATTTATGCAGAGAAAATCAATAATAGAAATAAATTATTCAATGCTGCTTAATTCTGTTTACCTCTTAATGTTATTGTTCTAGTTGTAAAGGTATTGCAGGATTTGTGTGTATATATGAATGGTATTTGTGTGTATATATGAGCAGGATTTGTGTGTATATATGAATGGTATTTGTGTGTATATATGAATGGTATTTGTGCGTGCGTGCGTGTGTTCGTGCATGCGTGTGTGTTCATTCAAAGCCCTCAGCCGTGTATGTGATGGTTACAGCTTACATGCATTATCTGGCCTTCATATTCAAGACAGATTCATTCAGAGTACTCAGCAGTGTATGTGATGGTTACAGCTTAAATGCGTTAACTGGCCTTCATATTCAAGACAGATTCATTCAGAATATTCAGCAGAGTATGTGATGTTTACAGCTTACATGCGTTAACTGGCCTTCATATTCAAGACAGATTCATTCAGAGTCCTCAGCAGTGTATGTGATGTTTACAGCTTACACGCGTTAACTGGCCTTCTCATATTCAAGACAGATTCATTCACAGTCCTCAGCAGTGTATGTGATGGTTTACATAAGTGTGAAACTTTCAATTCATAGCATATATATGCAGTGATTGCAACTGTTTGTACAATAGTTTCTGCTCAGAACTTTTGAATATTTTTTTAACTAATTTGACTGAAGACTATGCGTGCTTGGCATTCATGATGGTGTGCCATTTATAAAAGATATAATTTAACAGTCAAAATCATCTGTGCAAGTAGACTGGTAAATGGTTCACATTCTAATGGCAATGTCACCCCCCCCCCCCCCCCCCCCGATACCAACTGTACCTCATGTCAGTGCCATGGCTGTATAATGTACAACAAGAGGCCCAAGGGCCTGTGGCGCTCACCTGGACCATTAGCATTTGAACCATTTGTATTTAAATAGATATGATGGATCATTTCCGGAAAATCCAAGATGGCCACCCCAAAAAATTATCAATTAAAATTCTGAATAAATGTTCTAGAGTCTACCATGATAGGGTCACTCTAGCCAAATTTGGTTGAAATATGTCAAGCAACTAAGGAGAAGCAATTGCATTGACAATTTCTGGTAAATTTTTCATAAAATCTAAGATTTTCACCCAAAGCTTGCTCAATCAAAATTCTGAATATAATTTCTAGAGCCTACCACCATAGATCCCATCTAGAGAAATTTGTTTGAAATATGTCAAGCAGCTAAGGAGCCATAGCAATTTTAGAATTTCCGGTAAATATTTCATAATATCCAAGATTTTCACCCAAAAAAATTGATCAATCAAAATTCTGAAAAGAACTTCTAGAGCCTACCACCATAGAATGCATCTAGTCAAATTTGGTTGAAATATGTCACGCAGCTAAGGAGGAGTAGCATTTTGACCATTTGCGGCAGATTTTTCATAAAATCTAAGATTTTGACCCAAAAAATTGATCAATCAAAATTCTGAAAATAGCTTCTAGAGCCTACAACCATAGAATGAATCTAGTCAAATTTGTTTGAAATATGTCAAGCAGCTAAGGAGCCATAGCAATTTTAGAATTTCCGGTAAATTTTTCATAATATCCAAGATTTTCACCCAAAAAAATTGATCAATTAAAATTCTGAAAAGAACTTCTAGAGCCTACCACCATAGAATGCATCTAGCCAAATTTGGTTGAAATATGTCAAGCAGCTAAGGAGGAGTAGCATTTTGACCATTTCTGGTAGATTTTTCATAAAATCTAAGATTTTGACCCAAAAAATTGATCAATCAAAATTCTGAAAATAATTCTAGAGCCTACAACCATAGAATGAATCTAGTCAAATTTGGTTGAAATATGTCAAGTAGCCAAGGAGGAGTAGCATTTTGACCATTTCCGGCAGATTTTTCATAAAATCTAAGATTTTGATCCAAAAAATTGATCAATCAAAATTTTGAAAAAGAAATTCTGGAGGGTATCAGCTTAGGATCATTCCAGCCAAATTTGGTTGAAATTGGTCAAACCATTAAGGAGAAGACGTGATTTGACGGACGGATGGACGGATGGACAGACGACGGATGGATGCCATGGCATAAGCTCACTTGGCCTTTCAGAACAGGTGAGCTAACAATTAGTCAAGCTAATACTGGATGAAAACATCCATTTAAATGTTACTCAATAAGAGATGGGGGGGGGGGGCCTGATGGACGGTAAGGATGTGATGATTATCAAACAGCATACATAGTATTGCGATCAGTACTATTAAACCTTAAAATGCCTTACAACTGGGTAGGCCTACATTGGAGTAAAAGTTGCTTTAACTATATTTATAATAATCTGTCTGCCTGTCTACCTGCCTGCCTGCATGCATGTGTGCGTGCATGCGTGTTTGTCATTTGTACGCGGGTATTTGTGACTATATATAGTCACAAACACCCACGTACAAATGACAACATGCATGCATGCACGGACGATAACCATACATCCAAACTTGAGCAATGATCAAATTCACACAGGAATGGGTGTTTGATTTAATGATGCACAGGCAGGCAGGCAGACAGATAGACAGACAGACATAGACACGGCATGGGAGACCTAAATGTCATATCCTCTTCCCTTTACGGGGCAAGGCTAACAATAACATAAGAATACTCGTCATTGTGCACTAAATAAGCCTGGAATGTAGAGGCAGTGTACTATATAAGTATAAATAGGCAGTATATTTCTAGACCAACAATGTTAAACAATTTGCTATAAAATATTGCAGATAAAGTAGCACTTTAATAGTATATATAGATAACTAGATAATAACAATAATAAATATTTAAAATAAACAATTGATAATATTGACAGTGAATGGCACTCGAGTTGAGATCACGGTTGTAGCTATGGCTGCCTTAAGGGAGAGCTGTCACTTGACTTCTTTCAGTAAAACATGGCTGCCTTCTAGAAGAGCACTTGCACCGGCTGATTATTCATTAGCCGACATCATATTTCAGCTAAAATTAGACAAGGATATTTACTCAACACGTGATATTTTAAATGAAATATAGATTTCTTTTTTCACAAAGACTTGATATATGCTAATCTATCCAACTGATCAGGTAATTATCCACAGAATTTAAACTAAAACTGCCCCTGTTACACATGTTATACAACTGGGAAGCCCAACCGCGCAAGCGTAGCGCATGTGCCGAGTGACGCATCAAGATAACAGGCAGCACAAGGGGCCTGTATCGCTTACATGGAACATATGCATTTCAACCATAAAGCAGGGTTGGCAGCAATTTCCCAGTGTGGGAAATAACGGGCAGGAAATAACGGTAAATACCACCCCGAGAAATACTCCAAAAAGCGGGAAATACCTGGAAATACTGGGAAATACTCCTATAGGTGGGCAATCCTGATCAGAAATTAGTCAATTTTAAACTAAATATCCTTTGAGATATGAGATTAAATAAGCCAAAGCATATCTATAACCCTTTCAACTCTAAATAACAGAGACAACACCTACTAATTATTGCACAAACTATTTAGTTGAATTTTTCTTTTAGAAACCCTTTTCACTAGTCTGCAGCAACTTTTAGTAAAATAGTTTCAAAATATCAAGCAACATTAATGCCCTGATTACTTGTACACGTGTTTATCAAGATTAAATATTGTGACTGTCTATTTTATTATATTGTCCATCCGATTATAGGCTTAGCCTTTGATGGACTACCCATTCTGACTTTGTACATATACTATTTTGCAGCAAAATAAACAAATTTGAATTTGAATTTGACGGATTGAAATGACAAGACATTCTATTATATACAATTATCTACTAAAAGTATGTAATATTTATGCTATTAAATGCTACAATATGAGTGATAGAAAACAATCACTTTCAAATTATTTTCAAAAAAGTCTGTAAATTTCAGGTTTAAATAGCAATTAAAATTATTTTATTTCTGCGACTTCAGAATGAAAAATATTCAGTCATTGGTTATCACTTGGAAATAATGACATCCCAGAGAGTGAATCACTAGCATTAGTTATTTAACCATGTTACCCTCAAAGTTATTCAAGCAAATTTCAATTTTCTCATATAAAATATCCATTTACTGATCAAGAAGACTATATTTGAAAATTTACCACTGGAATGACTGGCTCAGTTATCGATCATTCATTCGTCTTAAATTTTCAAAAATATTCTCTGCAAATGGCCATTTATCAAGACCAGTGAAGAAGAGATTTTGGCTGGCTTTAGTGCTAAAGAGCTAAGCAAGTACACAGCAGTGTGAAGAGCTCAGGATTTCTTTTTTCACAAGAGAGTAGTTATACTTACCTCCCTAACACTCTATGATATTTCCTAAATATAGACCTTCACTCAATAACCACAGATTAAAAAAGAGAGGTGCCCTTATTGGGCAGGTATACATGTGACAGTCAGCTGGATGCCGGCCCCAACCTCGCGCATGCGCAGACAGTCACTGCCTGAGCTCGACTATTGGCCGACACATGCAACTTAAAAGCCTGAAGATTGAGCTTCTGTGGGGTGGAGAGGCCAGGTCCATGTTAGGGAGGTAAGTATAACTACTCTCTCATGAAAAAAGAAATCCGTGATTTCGTTTTTTTCACTTCAAGAGATAAACTTACCTCCCTAACACTCTATGATATTGCCAGAATTTGTAAGAGAATTTGGCGAGAGGGAGGCGAGGTCAAAAGACCAGCTCATCCCTTGTGCGTCTTTGCGCATGAAGCACTAACATCTGAAATTGTGTGACACACACAATCAGGCAATGATTTGAACATCGGATAACACAACCGATGGTGAGAGTAATGACCGTATGTCAAATGCACTCCCCCTCCCCCTCCTTTTGGGAAAGTAGAAGCTATGACCTCAATGTCCCATACCCTCTCTAAGTGCTGGTGCTAAGTACTACAGGACATGAGACTTTCGTATACTCTCAATAAATGAACCACATAATACACAGGTACCATTACATTCTTGTTAAATAAGAGTAATACATCATGACAATAAATTAAGTAACAACAAAAGGCAGTACTGACCTTATGCATGAAAACTGTATCCATCCAGCCCACAGGCAACTTATCTATAATATATACACCTGACCATCTTTTGAATATTGATAAGGCAAGAGTATTAGTGGTGTCACGGAGGTAATGGTCAGTAAAACTTGACTCACAGTGGCACTGAGCTACCGACATAATGTCATCCACTGGCACCCCATTAAACAGGGCGGTGGACGCCACTACGCCATGGACACTGTGAGCCTTGGCTAAGTCAACTTGTTTACTGTGGCAGATTTGTGGCAAAATTGAATACATTCCACAATCCACCTAGATATAGTGTTTTTTGACACTATATATGAAACATTTGAAACCTTGGGGTTCAATATAAGACAGCAATAAAGAGGATGGGTCCATCCGCCATTCCTGTGTACATTGTTTTACCAGTTTAATGCGCGGACTGGACACCATGCTTTTGAATTAGGAAAAAACACTCATCCTTCGGCTCAATGAGTCTGCTAACAGATTTAGCCTTCCCAGAATGTGAACTGCCTTCAAGGTGATCATATGATCTAGACACCAGCAAAGCAGTTTCCAAGTCATCATACAGAGACTGGGCGACTTCGTTCCGGTTTATGTAAGCCACTACTGTTGAGTTGTCTGATCGAGAACAATCTTGCTCTTAACTTTCTTTAAGAAATGTTCCAGGCCCAGAACTACAGCTCGTAATTCCAGTATATTTATATGTTCCTGTGACTGATCCAGATTCCCAAGCCCTGATACTGTGGCTTATTCCAGACAAGCCCCACCCCACCCCCATCCCTCCATTGATGCATCTGTGTACATCGTTATTTGAGGGTGGGGTGGGGTGAGCATCACACCCGCCTGGAGTTTCTCTCTCTTCATCCACCATTGAAGGTGGTGAATAAGAGGTTCCTACACTGACACCTCTGAGTCCAGGGAACCTGTCCTCTGGGACCACTGTATCATGAGAAATAACTGGATAGACGGCCTGTGCAAGGCCGCCTGTGGAATGACTGGTTCCAGAGAAACAATCAACCCCAACATTCTCAAGTAAACACGTGCCAGCACATGGCGACTGTTGCACACTGACTGTATTACTGAGATGAGTATTTCTACTCTTTCCTGAGTAGGATAAACATATCCTATCTCTAGATCGAAAAACATTCCTAGGTAAACAAAACTTATGGGATGGAGTCAGCTCTGATTTCTGAAAGTTTACTATCCAGCCTAAGTCTGTGAGGGTTTTCAAAACTATCTCCAGATTTGCTGCAAGACTTTCTTGATTGTGTGCTTTTAACAGCCAATCGTCTATGTAAGTGTGGACTGCTATGCTTCTCCTGCGGAGGTATGCTGTTATTGCAAGAACCACCCTGGTGAAGACCTGAGGAGCCGTGGAAATTCCGAATGGTAAAACCTTGAATTCCCACTGTCGGCCTGGAAATGTGAATCTCAGATACTGACAAAAAATCTTCGCAATTGGAATGTGGAAATAAGCATCTTTCAGATCTATTGATGCCGTCCACATTCCCATCTCCAACACTGCCAACACCATTTTGACTGTTTTCATCTTGAAACTCGGTGTGTTTATGAACTTGTTCTATGTCTTGAGGTTGAGAATTGGTCTCCACCCTCCAGTTCTCTTTGTCACTAGAAACACGGTTGAATAGAAGCCCGGGCAATTTTGCGCCGATTGAATTGCTCCTTTTTGTATGAGGGAATTTATCTCTTCCTCTATACACAACCGTTGATCTGGATCTCTTGGAATTTGAGTCCAGATCGGAACCAGAGACGGGTGCGATGGTGGGCCTATCGCCTAGTCGGGATGGTACCCGGCTGAAAGCCATCTCAAGACTAAGCAGTCCTGGGTTAACGACTCCCACTCCTGCTTGTGGAAAGTCAATCGACCTCCCATGGGTCCACCTAGGGAGAGAGGTGGACATAAGCAGTGCAAGAGAGGGATTGTCTCTAGTTCTAGCTTAGGTTTGGTTCTTGTGGAAATCGGCCCATCAGGCATGATTACCACGACCAGATCCTCGCGTGCCACGGCTTGCACCGGCCACACCCCGGCCTGCTCCTCGCGCACCGCGGTGCATGGGCGGCTGCCTGGCTGGCTGAGCCTGAGCCGCCCTCCCAACCCCTCCCACACTGCAGGCCAGTGCTGGCATGGCCGTGGCCTACACTGCGCCGGTGGCTGTCCTCTGACCTGACCTGTGCCACCTCAGGCCTGCTGTGGACGGTACGCAGGGGGCGCTGCATGAACGTGCTCCCTATGAAGCACCTCAAATTGTTCACATAGCACTTTCTGATTGTTGACTAGAGTGTCTCCTGGAGGTGTCTACATCCCTCACCCCCCAAAGAGACATGGGCATCAGCAGCAGCCTGTTGTACAAATCCTGAGACAGACACAAATTTTTTAGCGCAAATGTGCGTCTCGCCCAGACACTTCTAGTCACTGCCCTAGTCATCCAGTCCAGAGCCAGGCTAATACCATCCTGGATGGCTCTCTGAACTGAGACAGGGCTTGCTTGGCGCGATGCAGACGCTGTTACTACACCCTGTAACAGATCTGAGACATGCGAGAGTGCCGTTACGTACGCTCTCGAGCGCTTCTCTGCATCACGCAATGTGGTGTTTGCTGAGCGCAGGGCGCTTGAGCGCAGCGCTCCCATGTTAGAACGGAAGCCTGGCTGCGTGTCCTCGCCAAGCGCTGCCATCAGTGCTCAGCTTTGGCACTGTACCGTATGACTGGTATTGGCCAGCAACGATATGACACCGCCTCGCCACCTCGCGGGGTTGCCTTCGCAAGCCATCTATTAGGCTTAATGGACATCTCTGCCACCATGAACATATCCACTACATGTTCTGCTAACAGCACAGATGGCATAGCAGTAACTGCCGGCTTTCCAGCCAACCATGGGCACTGGTCCCAGTGGCTTGCCGACTGTTCTACACAGAGCTCTGGCTTAATGCTAACCCGCCATTGGCACGCATCAGACCAGTCCTCCTCTGTGGCCACCTGTGAGTGCTCGACAAGGCGCAGGCCTTCGTCATCCTCTACAGCACTCGCAGGTGTAAATGTGGCTGGAGCCGTGGATACTCATAGCAGGCCATGGAAAACATACAGGCCTGAGAGAGCAGGCTGGTCTTGCGCCACGGCTGAAAAGCCAGGGGCCAGTGCCATGGAAGTGTACAGGGTGTAATCCACCACACCATGGCCCGGACCAACCGCCTTCATATCCTCAGCAAGCCGAGGTATACAGAAACGGCGGTATTCCACTCCAACCCAGGCCACCCTTTGAGCCATGAAGGATAGCCATGCGGGAGTAGTTCCATGGAAAGAATTGGCCATGCTCGCCGCGAGGGGTGCACGATCGTCCCTTTCCATGTCCACAGCTTTAACGGGTGAACCCAGCAGAAAATCCTCTTCCTCCTGACCATCATACACTGCCTCTGGGCTAGCAAAGAGCACTAACCAGGGCTGGCCAGGGAAGGTACCGTAAGAGGTGGCGGTACAATTCAGGCACGGACAGTTTAGGCGTGAGCCTGTGTCCAGCGGTCCCAATCCAAGATCTAATGGTGTGGCAAGCCTGCTGCCATGATCATATAGACCTGCTCCAGGATCCATTGGCAAGGCAGTGGGCCTTCCAAGATCTACTGAAGCCACCACTGATTCTGAAACATTTTCTGACCATGGACCACGACGGACATCAGAATCAGCGGTGGGGATTTTCTGCTCGGGGACAGATGAAGAAGACAATAAGGTACTCAGCCCAGCGAGCATGCTGCGAAGCAGCTCTGGTACCAAATCTTTTATTGTCTTTTTCAAATCTCCCCCATTATTTCCAACCTGAAAGTCTCCATTTCCGAAGAAACAGAGGACTTTCTCTTACTCTTGCCACTTACACTTTTCTTCGCACATTTCTCCTCCTCCGATGCCTTATCCTTCGCCTGTAACAACAATAATTCAGAGAATAAGTCCCCCCCCAACCCCCACTGTTTACAGACATCACATTTTAATAATGGACCACAAGGTGAACATGAACATGAACTTGGACTTGATCGAGCAGTTACAAAAGACACAAGAAGACTTCTAAAAAAAGGAACAAGACGATGACAATGAGTTAAAGATTCTTTTATAATTAAATAAATTAAATAACTCAAAGGAGAAAGAATTCACCAATAGGCCTAAACAGGACGG
Organism: Chaetoderma sp. LZ-2023a; assembly: GCA_034401795.1. Taxonomy (NCBI): domain Eukaryota; kingdom Metazoa; phylum Mollusca; class Caudofoveata; order Chaetodermatida; family Chaetodermatidae; genus Chaetoderma; species Chaetoderma sp. LZ-2023a. The sequence goes on from CM067371.1 coordinate 12,734,432, forward strand.
TGAGAAAGATGAACAACCAGCCTCAAAGAGGAAGTCCACCAGACAACCACTCTTCATCACCACTCACTTATTTAATAAAGGGAAGGGTGGGATCAGAGGGCAGAACGACAAGCTCTCTCTAATGGGAGCCTATATCACTCTGGGCAGTCTTTTTTCCTAACATATATAGGGAAATAGTGGAGACAAACCTCTTTAGATGTGTACAAACCTCCTTACAGGAAACTGTGGACACAAGCATAAAGAGAGATTAGCATTTTATGGTTCCAGATAATAAAGTTACCAGTTTTCTGTGCGTCTATAACATCTATATGATGTCACGGAAATAGGTGACACCACGTAATTAAGACATAATTAAAACACAATTGTAGTAGAGATCACCTGCTAACTCGGTCCTGAAGTGGCCTCAGATGAAATATTATGATCAAACATGATAATGACGACTCTACAACAACTTTTAGATAGAAAATTGAGCAAAAACTAAGCAAGTGGTAAAAAACACAAGCATGTGATTCAGGCCAATAGTCGAGAAAGAGGGAGTGACAGTCTGCGCATGCGCGAGGTTGGCGCTGGCATCCGGCTGACTGTCACCTGTCTACCTGCCCATTGGCATCTATATTCTTTAATCTGGGGTTATTGAGTGAAGGTTGATATTTAGGAAATATCATAGTGTTAGGGAGGTAAATATATCTCTTGAAATGAAAGTCAAAGCTTGTGTACACAGTAGTCTTATTATTGGTATGATTGGGTAGGTAATGGACCTTTCCTGTTTTAGCTATGCCCCGCTCATCCCTAGCTAAGCTCCACCCACATCTTGCTCATGTTGGGATTGGTCGATCTCTGAACACCTGACTATCAATTTCCAAAAAATTACACAGGTAAGCTGTTGAATATTTTGAAACTAATTTGACTGGGTGCTGTTGCTGCCTACACAGTGCCCAGTCAAATTAGTTTCAAAATATTCAACAGCATGTTTACTAAATAGCAAAGAATTACAGAGACATACAATTCATACGTGTTGGACTATTTGAGATTTGATGACAGTCTATAGGGAACCCTTTGTGACGTAATGATTGTGACATCATCATACACAAGCTCAGCTGATTATGACGTCATACCGAGGTCAGATGATGGATGGATACTCTGGAAAGGTGAATTGTGTCATCTAGATCATCCTATACTGTAATACATCTAGATCATTCTATACTGCAATACATCTAGATCATTCTATACTGCAATACATCTAGATCATTCTATACTGCAATACATCTAGAGCATTCTATACTGCAATACATCTAGATCATTCTATACTGAAATACATCTAGATCATTCTATACTGCAATTCATCTAGATCATTCTATACTGCAATACATCTAGATCATTCTATACTGCAATACATCTAGATCATCCTATACTGCAATACATCTAGATCATCCTATACTGCAATACATCTAGATCATTCTATACTGCAATACATCTAGATCATTCTATACTGCAATACATCTAGATCATTCTATACGCCAATACATCTAGATCATTCTATACTGAAATACATCTAGATCATTCTATACTGCAATACATCTAGATCATTCTATACTGCAATACATCTAGATCATTCTATCCTGCAATACATCTAGATCATTCTATACTGCAATACATCTAGATCATTCTATACTGCAATACATCTAGATCATTCTATACTGCAATACATCTAGATCATTCTATACTGCAATACATCTAGATCATTCTATACTGAAATACATCTAGATCATTCTATACTGCAATACATCTAGATCATTCTATACTGCAATACATCTAGATCATTCTATACTGCAATACATCTACATCATTCTATACTGCAATACATCTAGATCATTCTATACTGCAATATATCTAGATCATCCTATACTGTAATACATCTAGATCATCCTATACTGTAATACATCTAGATCATTCTATACTGCAATACATCTAGACCATTCTATACTGCAATACATCTAGATCATTCTATACTGCAATACATCTAGATCATTCTATACTGCAATACAGCTAGATCATTCTATACTGAAATACATCTAGATCATTCTATACTGAAATACATCTAGATCATTCTATACTACAATACATCTAGATCATTCTATACTGCAATACATCTAGATCATCCTATACTGCAATACATCTAGATCATCCTATACTGTAATACATCTAGATCATCCTATACTGCAATACATCTAGATCATCCTATACTGCAATACATCTAGATCATTCTATACTGCAATACATCTAGATCATTCTATACTGCAATACATCTAGATCATTCTATACTGCAATACATTTAGATCATTCTATACTGCAATACATCTAGATCATTCTATACTGAAATACATCTAGATCATTCTATACTGAAATACATCTAGATCATTCTATACTGCAATACATCTAGATCATTCTATACTGCAATACATCTAGATCATTCTATACTGCAATACATCTGGATCATTCTATACTGTAATACATCTAGATCATTCTATACTGCAACACATCTAGATCATCCTATACTGCAATACATCTAGATCATTCTATACTGAAATACATCTAGATCATCCTATACTGCAATACATCTAGATCATTCTATACTGTAATACAGCTAGATCATTCTATACTGCAATACATCTAGATCATTCTATACTGAAATACATCTAGATCATTCTCTACTGCAATACATCTAGATCATTCTATACTGTAATACAGCTAGATCATTCTATACTGCAATACATCTAGATCATTCTATACTTAAATACATCTAGATCATTCTATACTGTAATACATCTAGATCATTCTATACTGCAATACATCTAGATCATTCTATACTGAAATACATCTAGATCATTCTATACTGCAATACAGCTAGATCATTCTATACTGAAATACATCTAGATCATTCTATACTGAAATACATCTAGATCATTCTATACTGAAATACATCTAGATCATCCTATACTGCAATACATCTAGATCATCCTATACTGTAATACATCTAGATCATTCTATACGGCAATACATCTAGATCATTCTATACGGCAATACATCTAGATCATTCTATACTGAAATACATCTAGATCATTCTATACTGCAATACATCTAGATCATTCTATACTGCAATACATCTAGATCATTCTATACTGCAATACATCTAGATCATTCTATACTGCAATACATCTAGATCATTCTATACTGCAATACATCTATATCATTCTATACTGCAATACATCTAGATCATTCTATACTGCAATACATCTAGATCATTCTATACTGTAATACATCTAGATCATTCTATACTGCAACACATCTAGATCATTCTATACTGCAATACATCTAGATCATTCTATACTGAAATACATCTAGATCATCCTATACTGCAATACATCTAGATCATTCTATACTGTAATACAGCTAGATCATTCTATACTGCAATACATCTAGATCATTCTATACTGCAATACATCTAGATCATTCTATACTGCAATACATCTAGATCATTCTATACTGTAATACAGCTAGATCATTCTATACTGCAATACATCTAGATCATTCTATACTGCAATACATCTAGATCATTCTATACTGTAATACATCTAGATCATTCTATACTGCAATACATCTAGATCATTCTATACTGAAATACATCTAGATCATTCTATACTGCAATACAGCTAGATCATTCTATACTGAAATACATCTAGATCATTCTATACTGAAATACATCTAGATCATTCTATACTGAAATACATCTAGATCATCCTATACTGCAATACATCTAGATCATTCTATACTGTAATACATCTAGATCATTCTATACGGCAATACATCTAGATCATTCTATACTGCAATACATCTAGATCATTCTATACTGAAATACATCTAGATCATTCTATACTGCAATACATCTAGATCATTCTATACTGCAATACATCTAGATCATTCTATACTGCAATACATCTAGATCATTCTATACTGCAATACATCTAGATCATTCTATACTGCAATACATCTATATCATTCTATACTGCAATACATCTAGATCATTCTATACTGCAATACATCTAGATCATTCTATACTGTAATACATCTAGATCATTCTATACTGCAACACATCTAGATCATCCTATACTGCAATACATCTAGATCATCCTATACTGTAATACATCTAGATCATCCTATACTGCAATACATCTAGATCATTCTATACTGAAATACATCTAGATCATTCTATACTGAAATACATCTAGATCATTCTATACTGCAATACATCTAGATCATTCTATACTGCAATACATCTAGATCATTCTATACTGCAATACATCTAGATCATTCTATACTGTAATACATCTAGATCATTCTATACTGCAACACATCTAGATCATCCTATACTGCAATACATCTAGATCATCCTATACTGTAATACATCTAGATCATTCTATACTGAAATACATCTAGATCATTCTATACTGCAATACATCTAGATCATTCTATACTGCAATACATCTAGATCATTCTATACGGCAATACATCTAGATCATTCTATACTGTAATACATCTAGATCATTCTATACTGAAATACATCTAGATCATTCTATACTGCAATACATCTAGATCATTCTATACTGCAATACATCTAGATCATTCTATACTGCAATACATCTAGATCATTCTATACTGCAATACATCTAGATCATCCTATACTGTAATACATCTAGATCATTCTATACTGAAATACATCTAGATCATTCTATACTGAAATACATCTAGATCATTCTATACGGCAATACATCTAGATCATTCTATACTGTACTATATCTAGATCATATTTATTAATGCCTTAAGCATGATAAACAACCATGAGATTAAATATCTAAACTTGTCACCTGAAGGCTCAGTATTTCCCAGTATTTCCCGGTATATCCTGCTGCAGTATTTCCCAGGAAATTGTCAACCCTGCTAGAAAAGTCATAGGCTATAAGTAGAATTCTAAGGAGTTGAGCAGAAGTAACAAGAACATAGCGGCCATGTTTCTTTACGTATCAACTTCCATTGAACAAACTTTCTAAAAGTCCCTAATCATATCTCCCAAATTTCAACCCAATCCATTTAGCTCTTCTGGAGAAGAATTTGTTTTCATGAAAACTACGTCATCCAATATGGCCACTAAAGCTTCCTTGAATAAACTGATCTTTAAAGGTGTTTAAAAAAAAATCTGCCATAGACCAAGATGGCTGCTGGGTAAATAGACTGATCAGCTTAATTTGAACAAACTTGGATCTCTGTGCCATAAGGATGCTTTCTGCCAAATATACTTCAAATCGGCGCAGTGGTTCTCGAGAAGACATTAAAACTTTCCTATTCCTTTGGTATCGGAGCTTTTGGCAGGAAAACATTCAAGATGGTTACCAAATCATTTACCCAACAGTTTTGAAGATAGCAAATTTGAAATCCGAATAGCCAAAAACATATATAAAACCAATTCCGGCTACAAAATCCATCAAACAAAATAAACAAAATCAAGGATCTCCTTTTTCATGTGAGAGTTGATACTTACCATCCTGATACTCATTGATATTTCTTAAATATCTCTCTAGCTACAATATTACACAGACGTCAATAGAAACTGCCCCCAATAGGCAGCTTATGCATCTGTCACCCTCGGCGGAAGTGCGACCAATGGGGAAGATGCACAGAGTGACACGTCCATTCAGCGGTTCTGGAGAAGATGTTGTTTTCGAGAAAACTAGGCCATCCAAGAATGACGGCAAACCATTTGACAATTCAAGTTCCATAGAGCAAACTTGGTTCAGCTAGATCACACTCCAGGAGTTTTGAATCGATCCCTCAAGTGGCTTTGGAGATTTTTTAAAGATGTTTCTAAAAATCGGCCAAAATTCAAGATGGCCACTGACCAAATTGGCTGATCAGCTTTCTTTGAACAAACTTGGATCCCTATGAAGTAAGGATGCTTCCTACCAAATTATCAAATTGAAATCAACTGAGTGGTTCTAGAAAAAAAAAGTTGACGGACTGAGAGACGGACAGGTGATGGATGGACGGGTGCCACAGCATAAGCTCACTTGGTCTTTCAGGCAAGATGAGCTAAACAGACTGAATATGAATACGGTGCTTGCATGGTCAGGCTTCCGCATGCATCATGAACTGACAGTTAGTTACCCGTATATTAGGTGCAGGTTTATTGTTAATTCTGTGTATAATTGAGTCAGTTAGACATATTGTAGCAGTGCTGAGTTGTTGCTGTGATGTCCTATTCTATGTCACAGTGATTTCTAAACACTGCTGGCACAGAGTCAGATTTATGTCTTTTTTAGATAAGATGTCCCAGGTAGCAGATAGTTTAACTGTGCTCCTTGGTCTACTAAACTTGGATAATGCAATGCAGTGACCAGCTACTAATTTTGACATTTTAATTGAAGTGACTAGATGGATTGCTGACCAGAACTGAGAGAGAATGGACTGTTTTTGCTTGGATATAGCCAGCTTGGGAGACGATGTTTAGAGTTTGAGTGAGTGAGATTAAAAATGAAGATGTGAGAGTAACTGTAGTAGTTGGTAGTTTTAATTCAAGTGAAAATAAGAAAATATATTTAAAGATCAGTTGTAATGTTGTTCGTTTATTAAAAATGGTAACAGTGAATTGCAGACCTGTTCATTAATTAGTCCAATTATCCATCTGTTCATCACTCAGTCCATCCCACAGATTATGAGCTAAACCACTCCCCCTGAAGAAACGCCTGCTGCTATAATATTAGCATATATCATGGAGTCTTCGTAATGGTAAGCATACTCGTTAAGTGAAAACTGAAGTATCTAAACACATGATATTGCCTAAACACATGATATTTCATAAACACATGATATTTCCTAAACACATGATATTTACTGAACACATGATATTTACTGAACAAGTGATATTTATTGAACAAGTATGACATTGCCTACCTTCAAGTCACAATAATTGTTATTTTGGTCTTTAATCTATCTGTCAATGAGAACTGGTGCATATAAACATTTCTGACAGGTGGTGTTCAGGCTGAGAATTGTCAGGAAGAAGTTGTCCTCCACCTTGCATGACAAGGGGAGGTTTCACCCCACCCCATAATCCTACTGATATAGGTCAGGGGAGAGCGAGTCTGCAACCACTAAACGATATTATGAAGTATTGAAATTGTACGTAAGATTTATTCAGTCAGCTTAATTTGTGTTATGATGGTTCCCCGGAAGGTTTATTCAGTTACCTTAATTTGTATTATGACGGTTCCCTGGAAGTTTTATTCAGGCTTTCACCTAAAGAAGCTATATGTTCCTTTGCTTGCTGCTTAGCCAGAGCGTGAGCCTCATCACTATAGCGACGTTTCTCATCAGCTGTCATTCGCTTCCAACAATCACCCAATAAAACACTGATAGCTCTGCAAGTAGTCACAACAAAATTATGAAAATCTCAGATTATTTTTGTACAAGGGAGATGATACATACCATGAAGTAAACGAAATCACAGATTTCTTTTTTCACGAGTGAGCAGTTACTTACCTCCCTAATACTCTTTGATATTTCTTAAATATTGACCTAGCTACAATAAAAAGTTAAAAAGAAACTGCCCCTACTGGGCAGGTAACTAAGTTGACAGCTTGGCGGATGTGTACCCAAACCTCATGTAATCGCAGGCTGTCACTTCCTCGACTTGATAATTGGCCGACAATATGCAACATATAATAGCCTAAAGACCAAGCCTCAGTCGGTTGGTGAGGCCCGGGATCATATTAGGGAGGTAAGTAACTACTCTCTCGTGAAAAAAGAAATCTGTGATTTTGTTTATTTCACTTCATGAGTATACTTACCTCCCTAATGCTCTTTGATATTGCCAGAATTTGTAAGTGAATTCAGCAGGAGGGAGGCGAGGTCAGAAGACCAGCTCATCCCGGGAGGAACAAGGTCTTTTGTGTTTGAGGCATGAACATCTGAAGTTGTGCATAAAACACAACCAGGAATATCTGGCCATCGGAGAACACAACCGATGTTTGAGAGTAATGACCGTTAAATAACATGTGCTCACCACCCCCTCCCCTCTTTTGACAAAGCAGGAATGATAACCTCAATGTCCTAAGTGCTCTCTATGTATTGGTGCCAGAGTACTAAAGGACATTGAACAAAAAGCTTCAAATTCATATACTCTCATGTGAGAACCACATAAGACACGAAGCATCACCATATTAGAACTATAAAACGTGACAAAAAAACGTGACAAGAAAAAAACATAGGATTGACCTTTCTTTTTGTCACTACACCGTCTTTCCCACTGCTGATGAGCGGTGCACTACTGAATAGTGGATGTCTCCATTAATAAAATGTAATGTATGTAAACAGTAAGGAGCCTTATATACAATATTTACACCTGTTACTTTTTCAAAATCGATAAGGCGAGAGGGTTGGTCGACTCACAGTGCCACTGGACTACCGACATAATGTCATCCACCAGCACTCGATTAAATAGGGTCGTGGAAGCCACTACACCAGACATTGTGAGCCTTGGCCATGTCAACTTGTTTACCTGTGGCGGACTTGTGGCAGTATGGGATGCACTCCACAATTCACCTAGAAATGGTATCCTTGGGGTTCAATATAAGATAGCCATAAAGAACACCATTCCTGAGTCAGTTGTTTATAACGGGTTAATGCATGGACCGGGCAACAAGCCTTTGAGTTGGGATCAAATCTAGTGAAAGCAGGTAAAATAATAGACTGACCATGGTATTTCAATGACTGATTTTTAGGCATGAAATTTATCCTATGTAGAAGCCTAAGGCTTCCCCTATCAGAAAATGGTCTGACTCGGCTGAAAGGGCATGAATTTCACTCCTCCGGCTTGCCGAGGCTGCAGCAATTAGAAAAACAGTTTTACGTGCCAACAATTTCATTGAAATGGAACTTAGTGGTTCAAAGGGTTTATCAGCTAGTACCTGGGTCACTATAGATATAAACTCCAAGACGGATTATTTGGTGGATTCCTTGGTCTTAGATTACCCATGCCTTTGATTAAAGTATTAAGACTACCTACTTCTTCACTTCCTCTATGAGCCAAACAACGGATAACAGACATTAATGCTGATTTTTGTTCACTTGAGCGATTTCGTCCCGGCCGCCTTGGTTACCTTATATTCACCAAGTATTAATCAGCTATAGGACGAGTTTATGCCGTCACTCTCATAACTACTCGAAGCTCCCCTCCTATTTATGTGGATTTTGCAAGTCCAACCTAAACTCGTCCTATAGCGGGAGCCAATACATCACGTGCTAGAAGTCGGCACTTTTTCTCAGAGGTTTGGATTTAAAGAATTTACAGCCCTTGTCCTATTAGAAGCTGCGGTTGCTAATGACCATTTTATGGTACAGTACCAATTTTCTTTCATCGGAAAAATGTTTTGCAATCTTTCAAAACTTCGACTGCATGTTATATACCTGTATAAGGCTTTTTTGGCTAACACTTTGTCAAATTTTGCCCTGCATGCTATAACGCCCCCACCCCCCCCCCCCACCCCTTCCAACCCCCTCCCCCCAACATCTCCCAAAGTGGCATCTTCGGCTGGGAAAATTCTGTTTCTGAAGCCTGGTTTCTGTTTCCTGGTGAGCGTCACAGGCCCTTGAGCCTCTTGTTTGTATTTTTGTAAAATTTTGACAGATATTTGCATATATATATATATATATATATACACCTGTGCAAAAGTTAAGCACCACCCTATTTTTACGCACATGCGAGGGTATATTCATGTGCTATGAAGAAAGCAATAGCATAAACATTTATGTACCCATCCATCTTAGTGCAAGAGGTAATAATGCAACTAGAGGAATGCTGATTATGATGGTGGGGAAACACTGTATGTTTTTGTTTGAACTCGAAAACGAGGCCTGAATATGGTTACGTTGACACAACTGACAACTATTGCCCTACAGTTGACACACGTGGCTAGATTGTCATTAATGGTGTCTGAAAACGAAGTTTAACATCTGTGCATGAGTTTGAGACTGTCATTATTAATACCGGGTATATCCACCTTGTGCCTGGATGACGGCCTGGACACGACGTCTCATGCTGGTCACCAACCGACTGATACGCCATTGTGGTATTCGTTGCCATTCAAGATGGGTGCGTCTGTTAATTCCTGTAGGTTCTGCACAGGAGGATCCCTCCTTCTCACCATGTTTCCCAGAATGTCCCAGATATGCTCAATAGGGTTCATGTCAGGGCTCCTTGCTGGCCATGGTAGGGTTTCGATGGCATTCTGGCGGAGGTATTCATGCACAGCTCTAGCACGATGTGGTCGGGCGTTGTCATCCATGAATATAGGGTGGGTTCCAGGTGCATGATTTACAAAATGAGGGACCACAACTCTATCCAGTATGGAATCTTGATATCTTTGTCCATTTAGTGTTCCAGGTACAGTCAACAGATCCAGCTTACAATCAACTGAGATGCACCCCCATATCATAACGGAACCTCCACCAAATGGAACTTCTTCCATGATGTTACGTTGGTCATACGCCGTGCGTCTGGACCTCCATACACGAGTTCGACCATCTGTGGCATGAAGCAGGAACCGACTTTCATCGGACCAGTGTACCTGTCTCCAGGATCTCATGTTCCAGTGTCTTCTTTCGTTGCACCACCTCAGACGCTCCTCTTTGTGGTGTGCAGTGAGGAGAGGACGTCTGACAGGTCTCCTAGCTTTCATGCCAGCAGCATACAGTCTCCTTTTGACGGTAGACATTGACACTCTATTGCGCGTTTCCCATTGCTGGCTGAGCACTCTGCTGTTGGTGAATGGAGATCTCCTAACAAGGCGTACTAGGGCTCGATCATCACGGGCAGTAGTCTTCTTCGGTCTTCCAGATCTAGGCCTGTCCTTCACCTCGTTAGTTTGCCCATGTTTTGCAATCAAACGACTGATTACAGTATGGTTAATGTTCAGCTGTCTGCCAATCTCTCTGCATGACATACCAGTGGTATGCATGCCTATGATTTGCCATTTCACACGATCACTTAACCTTCGTCTTGCCATAGCGGTTCACAATCAAGAGCTAATTCTCTCTGTACAAATAAACCACGGTCATGAACACAAAATTCCTAATCTTGTCGCCTAAATCTGTATGTAATGTTCTACACCTCAAACTGGACTTTTACATAACTGAACACGTGTGCTGTTTCCCGCCACGCACGGACATCAAGCGGCGTGAAGTCATGCATGCATGTGCATTTCGTACTTGGAATTATGTCAGCTAACGCGGGGACAAAAAGTATGGCAGCCTAGTTGTACCATCATGTTTCTACGTTCTATTGTTTTTGCTGGTGCTTAACTTTTGCACAGGTGTATATATATATTTGCTTTAGAGTCAAATATGGTTGAAATTGGTCAAACCATTAAGAAGAACAGACAAATGAACAACCGACGGACGGCCGCCATGGCATAAGCTGGGCCAGGTGGGCTAAAAATAATACATTAATTAATCCAATCAACAAGATGGACATGAATGTACGATGCTATCACACATCCAATCAACAAGATAGACATGAATGTACGATGCTATCACACATCCAATCAACAAGATAGACATGAAGATACGATGCTATCACACATCCAATCAACAAGATAAACATGAAGGCACAATGCTATCACACATCCAATCAACAAGATAGACATGAAGGCACTATGCTATCACACATCCAATCAACAAGATAGATATGAAGGCACAATGCTATCACACATCCAATCAACAAGATAGACATGAAGGCCTATGCTATCACACATACAATCAATAAGATAGACATGAAGGTACTATGCTATCACACATCCAATCAACAAGATATACATGAAGGCACGATGCTATGACACATCCAATCAACAAAATAGACATGAATGTACTATGCTATCACACATCCAATCAATAAGATAGACATGAAGGTGCTATGCTATCACACATTCAATCAATAAGATAGACATGAAGGTACTATGCTATCACATATCCAATAAACAAGATAGACATGAAGGTACTATGCTATCACACATCCAATCAACAAGATAGACATGAAGGCACGATGCTATCACACATCCAATCTACAAGATAGACATGATGCTATCACACATCCAATCAACAACGTAGACATGAAGGTACAATGCTATCACACATCGAATCAACAAGATAGACATGAAGATACAATGCTATCACACATCCAATCAACAAAGCTACAAATAATTATGCATAAGTATAACTTGCCTATTATCTTTTCCTGGATACTGATTACGTAATTCCATTCTGCATGACTTGGCAAACAACATAAAACCATTTAACGGCCTCTTTGATTTTGCTGGGTGTTTCTTGGATGAATGGCCTTTCTTCAAGGATGCAGAATACAAAGGACTAGTCTTTCTTGGACTTGGGACCAATACCTGGTCTCGTCTCTGCTGAAAATTGAAGTGTTTGGTGTAATGCATATACTGTGTATGACAAATTCTTTATGATGTAATCACTATTTTGTTGAGTATTTTGATATTAATTTAGCTGAAAACTATTGTTGCCTAAGGCAGCAAAAGCTACCAGTCAAATTAGTTAATCGGACAGTTTATATGCATGTTTACTTTTACACTCGACTGACAAACTACAAATGTAGATTGTGGCTATATAAAATTTTTCATTAAATGATAGAAATAAAAATTGTAAAGGTAAAATTTTATCTGGGCAGGCGGGCTTAGGCTTGCGCGATTATGAGATTAAATCGAAGATCGCGATTATTTTTTAAATCGTGAATTTATATGTAATATTTAAATTCCAACCTTTTAATTACTTTTTAATGAGATAAGTCACGAAAATTGACATTTTGCTCAGTGAATTTATGCCCATTTGCAGGCCAAGAGAAGACTATTTTTGAAAATGTGTCACTGGAATGACTGGCTTGATTCTCGAGCCAGGCATTCCAGTGATACATTTTCAAAGATAGTCTTCTCTTGGCCTGCAAATGGACTTTACTATAAACACCATCCTAATTCAATGCCTGGTATCCTGTCCATGCATTAACTCGCTATAAACACCAAACTCAGGAATGGCGGATGGACTCCAGCTCTTTATGGCTATCTTATGTTGAATCCATGGCAGGCATCCAAGAGTACCATTTCTAGGTGGATTGTGGAGTGCATCCAGTACTGCCACAAAGCCGCCACAGGTAAACAAGTTGACATGGCCAAGGCTCATAGTCTCCATGGCGTAGTGGCATCCACCGCCCTGTTTAACATGGTTCCATTGGATGACATTAAGTCGGTAGCTCAGTGGCACTGCGAGTCTAGTTTCACTGACCATTTCCTCCGTGACATGACTAACTCTCTCGCCTTATCGATTTAAAAAAATAAACAGGTGTAAATAGTGCATAAGATATTACACATTACCTTTAAGTAATGGAGACACCCAATGAATTTAATATCTTGGTGATGTTGTCAGACGGTGCATGGATTCAACATAAGATAGCCATAAAGAGCTGGGGTCTGTCCGCCATTCCTGAGTTCGTTGTTTATAGCGAGTTAATGCATGAACCGGATATCAGGCCTTGAACTAGGATCAAATCTAGTCAAATCTGGAAAAATTATCGGTTGACCCAGATATTTCAATGACTGATCTTTAGCCATGAAATTAACCCTAGGTAGAAGCTTGAGGTGATGCCATGGTCTAGACCATGCCGAGGGATGTGGTATGGCCGGTCATTGGCTCCAACCCGGCCTACCCACTGAGCCGTGAAATTAACTCCCGCGGGAGTAACTCCATGGAAAAGGTCACCTGCATACTCTATGAGCATGCATGTGTCCGTTTCCATGGTCATCGGCTGAATGGGCAACCCACACAGAATGTCCTCTTCTTCCTGGCCAGAAAGGGTAGATGCCAGGTTAGCAAAGAACGCTAACCCAGCCTGGCCATGATAGCAGCTGAAGAGGGGGTGCCTGAGTGGTTAGCTTCTAAAGAGCACCCGATGGGCCACTCTTACCCCCCAGTCCATGGGCAAGGCAAACCTTAAGCCTGGACCATCGGGGGTCATCTCTGGATCATTATCAAAAACCAGTATACCCCTAAGTAAAGACGATCCAGAGGCGGGGACATTTTGCACTGGAGCAAATGAGGACAACAACAAAGCACCGGCCCAGGAAGAATGCCGTCAAGCATCTCCAGTATCAGGTCCTTGATCGTCTTTCTCATTTCTCCCATCATTTCCACGTGGAAGCCTCCATGGCCCCCTCCAGGCCTACCGCATCTTAACCCACACATTACCCACTTTAGTCTTCTCCAACTACAGTTGGTACACCTAGTGCAGTCCTGGGGGTAGAAACGAGCCTTTATGAAACGATGACATTGAGGAGAGTCCGTTCTCTGCAAGACATTAGACGAATACAATTATTTTTAAGTCATTAGTAAACTAAAAGAACTAAAGAAGGGAAGCAACTATCCTAGTCTAACCTTATAGGAAGATGCTCAAGACCAAATGGCTGGGTCCTAATTAATTAGTTAATAAAACTATGATCAGACATGATGATAATAAGTTTGTAAAGCTAAATAAGCTTCAATTTGGATTTTAAAGATGAAATTGGAACAAAAAAACAACAGCAAAAAGCTAATTGACAAAACTAAGTGTGCCGTAATGGCGGCCAATGATCTAGAAAGAGGAAGTGAGTTTGTGCATGCCGAGCTGTCAGATGTATTACCTGCCCAATGGGGGCAGTTTGATTTAAATTTTGTGTGTTGTTGGAGCTAGGGCGATATTTAGGAAATATCAATGAGTATCAGGGTGGTAAGTATACTCCTGAAGCAAAATTTATATGGCCAGCCATCCGCGCCTAGAAGCCCAAGCCACTGAGTCGTGTATGCTACTCATCCCTGGGTAACTCCATGAAAATGGCTTCCCATTAGGTCCTACCACCGGCCTATGGGAATCCACATCCATGGTCTCCTGCTCCTCAAGTTTACCATAACCAAGCAAGGCCTCTTTGCCAGCCGCAGTAAAGAATACTGAGTTGTCCGAGGGAGGAAACTCGGCCTGAAGAAGGGTGGTACCGCTGGAGGAAGCAACACCCAGGGCTGGCGGCTTAAGATCAGGCGATAACCGCCTGGCCGAGCCCACAGACCCTTCCCCTGGATCAATGGCCTGTTTTGGACTGGCAGGGACCACCTCTGGTTTTGAGAAAACCAGAGGCGGGAAAGCCTTGCTCAAGCGAATATGAGGAAGTTTCCGATGCAATAGAAACAGGCAACATGCTTTTCAGTGACTTTGGCATCCAATTCATTAACGACTTCATCATTTCGCTCATTATCTTGGATTTGAAGGCTTCCATGTCAGGCAAAGCCGGCATTGGAGCTTTTCTCTTCCAACCTAAACCCTTTCTTTCTTAGGTTCTTGGCTAACTTTTCTTGTTCTTGGATTTGGAGAAACCCCAAGAACAGCTCATGTGACCATTGATCACAGGTGTTACACCTGAAATCACGGTCACATGTGCTGCCCATTGAGCTCTCATAGCCACACAAATGCTACTTAATGCAGTGGTGACAAACAGGATGGTTCTCAGGACTTTCTGAATGACAAACATACTGACAATTAGCTTTAGTCGCTAGAAGGCAACCGTTTGTTGGATTAGCAATAGAAGAAAATAATTAATAAATGCAACTGATAATAAACTTTGAAACCTCTAAGAGAAAGTTGCATAGCCATTAATAGATTAGTAATCACTTAAGAGACCAATTATTATGACGTATTTTCTTTATGGGAGAATACTCATTAATGGAAAAATAATCAAGTATATTGATCTCCTAAAGACAATGCAAGAGGATTATTATCCAGCCCTCAGAATGCACACATACAACCATGTATCTGTCTCCATTCTCCTATCTAGACATAAGATGTATGAAAGGTTAGCCAAATAAACAAGTGGTAGAGTAGCGTTTTAAACGAGCTTCAGCCATTTTTCAGAAAATTCAGAATGGCCACCGAACAAATTTACCAATCAAAATTCTGTATACAAGCTCTGAACCATACGAAAATAGGGTCCTTCCAGCTGAGTTTGCTTGAAATCGTTCAAGCTGTTAATTCGGAGTAACATTTTAACTGGTTTCCAGAAATGTTCAGAAAATCCAAGACGGCCGACGGAAAAATTGACCAATCAAAATGTGTATACAAGTTCTGAAACCTACCAGGCTAGTGTCCTTCTAGCCAAGACTGGTTGAAATTGCCTGAGCAGTTAATGAGGAGTAGGATTTTAAAAGATTAACCGCCATTTTTCGGAAAATTCAAGATGGCCACCAAAAATTGATCAATCAAAATTCTGTATACAAGTTCTGAAGCATACCACTCTAGTGGCCTTCCAACCAAGTCTGCTTGAAATCAGCCAGGTGGTTAATGAGGAGTAGGCTTTTAAATGATTTCCAGAAATTTTCAGAAAATCCCAGATGGATGCCAGAAAAATTAAGTGATCAAAATTCTATATACATGGTCTGAAATCTACCAGCCTAGTATCCTTTCAGCCATGTCTGGTTGGCATTTCCCAAGCGGTTAATGAAGAATAGCATTTTGGAATAATCAAGATGGCTGCCGAAAAAATGGAATAATCAAAATTCTGTAAACAAGGTCTGAATCTTACCAGTCTAGGGTACTCCCAACTGAGTTTGCTTGAAATCAGCCAATTGTTTAATGAGGAGTAGGCATTTAAATGATTTCCGGAAATCTTTTAGAAAATCCAAGATAGCCACCAGAAAAATTGACCAATCAAAATTCTGTAAAGTAGTTCTGAAGCCTACCACCATAGGATCCTTCCAGCCAAATTTGCTTGAAATCAGTCAAGCACAAATGAGATGTGATTTGATGGACAGACGGACGGTTAGATGACAGACAGACGGACGCCATGGCATAAGCTCACTTGAGCTAAAAATCAATATGTCCCCACGATTGACGAGCAGGAGAACGGCTTGACACTTTCAAAAATAATTTAGAGAAGCCTCCCCCCCACCCACCCCACAACCATCCATCCCCTCTCCCCCCCCCCACCCAGCCTCCCTACCTATTAGCAACATATAATGGCATGGCAAGTGTACCAAGGGTGTGTGCGTGAGCAAACTGCTGGTGTGAAATGCATGCTTTATTTAGGACTCCAAGAGTGGAGAGATGTAATGGTTTCTTTAACAGACCAATACTGCATCTCCCATAACTAACTAGGGGGGGGGGGAGGTACATAGGAACCAGCAGTTACTAATAGTTGGACTTTAGGCTTACAATGGCCGCAAAAACACATTACTCAATATCATGTAGTGAAATTAAGCCATATTAGTTTACAATATTAAATATGACTTTTGACCGAGATTATAGTAATCCCTACACATGTAATCCCTATACTATAAATAGTAAATAGGTGACACTAAGTGTATCACTTAAATAATATTAGAATACACCTGGTGCGTAATGCTGTCCTACACCGCATCACTCATTGAGGACAATGATTCCATTAATAATCCTTTTAGATTTTGTAAATACTGCATGGAGTACAAGAGTAATGAGAGTTTTCTTGAGCACAAGTTTTTTGGGAGGATTAAGGTCAAATTTGGGCCAGCGCCCTATATACGAGGGCATCCTCTATACGATGGCACCCTATATATTAGGGCATCCTATATATGAGGGAGGCCTTTATATGAGGGTGTCCTATTACCAGGGAGTCCTATATACCAGGGCATCCTATATATCAGGGCTCCTTATATATGAGGGGGTGGCTGTTAGTCGAGAAATGACGGTAATTAAGCAAATTCATCAAAATTCTCACATTATTTTCTGCCAGGATTAAATACTGCTTAACGGATAATAATCAGATAATATTCCTATACTAGGAAAAACCTATAGAAATAGATATTGACCGAGTTATACAATTTAAATGTGTAGTCATATGCATTTAGCAATGCCCAGACTAAATGCCCAGTTTGAATAAACAGTTTTCAAAATCCAAAATGGTTAACATATGGCCCAAAAATGCCCCCTTTATGGGGGTGGGGCGAGATTACGATCAAAATCAGTCCCTTACAGAAATTTAAGCATGCGGCGAGCGTGCGCCAAGTGTGCGGTAAGAATTTTAGATTGTGTGAGCTTGCGCAAGCTCGTCGCAATCTTGCACAAGCTCGCCGCAACCTTGCACAAGCTCGCAGCGAGCTGGCGCAACCTTGCGGGAGATAATCATTATTTTTTCACGAGCTCGCCCAAGCAAACATCATTTTCATGTTAGGTCGCGCGAGCTCACGCAAACTTACACGAGCTTGCACAAACTTGCGCAAACTTGCACGAGCTTGCGCAACCTCGCGCACAGTTACATTATTTTCTCATTCAGTCTGTGCATACATATATAAAGAAAGGCAATAACACTGGTTCTAGGTAATATAACTCTGAGTCAAGTTGACCTGGCCAAGACCTGCTAAAATTGGCGGGAAATTTAAGTCTTTGTCTGAAGAAATCCAGTGTGTTGACTATTAGTATATGCATGAGTTATGAGTTATGGATACAGAATTTACTATTTTGAAAAGTCTGATATAACTGTTAAATAGAATGCTTAGCGCTAGTAACCCTAAAATGGAAATAGCTGTATTGGGAGGTATGTATCTTGTTGATTTGCTGCAATTTATTGTCAGATACCAGTTTTGATACAACTTCTTAAGCTCTATGCTCTATAGTAATACAGTGGCCACTCTGGCCTTCTAGTAACACATGCATGTAATATGTTAACAATCTCTGGTTAACCATTTATTGATCATATTTGGTCAAGAAAATGTAAATACTTGCTGATTGAATATACATTTACAGGCCAAGAGAACACAATTTTTAAAAATTTATCACTAAAATGAATGACTGGCTGGGTTATTGAGCCAGTAACATTCCAGTGGTAAATTAAAAAAAATGTATTCCCTTGGCCTGTCAATGGACCTTCCATAAGACCATAGCAGAGGCTGGTTTTGGCCGCTATGGCCATTAATAGCAAACTTATGAAGCAGGGTATCATACAGCGTTAATGTATTGCTGAAATTATATATTTGATATCCATTATTAGCTCACCTGGAGCTTGTCAAAATGATTACTATCTCTAATTAAGGTTAAGCGTGTGCGAGGTTGCGGGAGCACGCGCTTAAGCATGCGCAAGGTTGCGGGAGCTCACGTTTAAGTGTGCGCGAGGTTGCGGGAGTACACGGTTAAGTGTCATGAGGTTGCATGAGTGCACGCTTAGCGCTAGGTTGCGGGAGCACGCTGTTAAGCATGTGCGAGGTTGCGCGGTTAAGCATGTGCGAGGTTATGGGAGCACTCGGTTAAGCATATGCGAGGTTGCGGGAGCGTGCGCTTAAGCGAGCACAAGGCTGCGGGAGTGTGCGTTTAAGATTACGGGAGTACGTGGGTAGGCAAATGTTATGTTTGTGCAAGCTCGTGCAGCCTCGCAATGTTTCAAATACGAGCTTATCGTGTGCTTGCGCAAGCTAACACAGTGTGCTTATGGATAGCTTGCACTAACTAACACTGTGAGCTAACATCGTTCGCTTATCGCACGCTTAAATTTCTGTAAAAGTTTTGTCTAAATATTGACAGACTTAGACAATTTAAGTGTGTAGTCACATGTGTGCGTGCGTGCGTGCGTGCGTGCGTGTGTGTGTGTGTGTGTGTGCGTGCCTGTATGCATGCCTGTGTGCGTGCATGTGTGTGTGTGTGTGTGTGTGTTTGTGTGTGTGTGTGTGTGTGTGTGTGTGTGTGTGTGTGTGTGCGTGTGCGTGTGCGTGTGTCTGTGCACTTGATGAAGAGGAAAACAAAAACACATGAATCAAGTATAAATGCGAATGTTATTCTATGCTAAGTCCATACCTTAGCCATGGCACTGAGTGTTAAGACCGCTGTTGAATCTTCCTCTGTTAATTCACAACTGGAAACAGAATATAGCAAGGCACATCAGACACATCAGTAAACTGATGGATGATCGCCAAAAGCATACCCTGCAGGGAAACTACAGCTCAAACAATTGCTATGTTCGGTGAACCATGAAATGTAGATCGCGTTGACCATACACCAAATTTACTTCTGGTATGCCAAAAACACTTAAAATTACAGGTCACACAAACATTATCTGTGATGTTCATTGAACCATGAAATGTAGGCTCATGCTAACCTAAGTTTAATATACAACACGCCTTCAGAATATAGTGATTCCACACACCAAGTTTAGTTCTGATATACCCAAAATTCTTAAAACTACAGCAGGGACACAAATTTTCTGTAATGTTCAGTGAACCATGAAAGGTAGGTCACACTGATCTACTTTTCATACACTGCACATCTTATCCATTAAGATGCATTCACATAACAAATTTCATGATCACACCTATAAAAATCTAGACTATCGTACATTCCTAAAAAAATAGTCCACTAGTGCGCATAGTCTGCACTCCTAAATTTGAATCCATTTCATATTTACAAGCCGCTGTGAGATCGACTTGTGAACGAAAACCGGTAACAAAACAACCGCTGCGTTTCGAACATTTTCTTGTTATACAATCCAGTTTCTGTTGTATGTTAATCTACTTTTTTATTTTTAGTCACTGGTAAGGTTGCCTGTATCACATGCCTATTCTTTTAACAAATATTTTTGGATTAAATCTTACTTACCGGCATAATCACAGTAACTGTGGAATAGTTCAAAATTGTCCGTGATCAATTAGCTCAAATTTTCCCCAAAAATATGCTGTTCATAGGTAAGAAACAAGATGACAATATTCGACAGTTCGCGTCATTGAAGTTCTTAGCTAGCACCGAGTAGTAGCCAAATGTCTGGCTACATTTACGAAATATTTGCATTTGATTTTTAAATCTAGCAAGAAAATGCATCATATATATGACTGGTTATATTACAATGTATAATTAAAATTATCCAAAATGAAATGAGATGTATGAGAAAAATAGCTTGAAAGCCCGAGAATTAAAATGAGGTAGACCCCTTCTTATGTTGGCAGACAAACTAGTGGCAAAATAAACTTATTTTGTGATTGGAGGCGCAAGATACTTCATTAAAATTTGTCTCAACCTGAGCGGATTCATAATAGCCGTGATTTATATATATTCAAAACGACATTTTATGTCGAATTTAGGATTAATTTTGGACTATAAACGATCTCTGTTAAAAGGTACACAATATTTAGGCAGTTGAATTTAATAATTTCATGTCTGCGATGTTTTAGAGTTATAAATTAAACATTGTCGTAAGGTGAATTAGTACCGGGAAATAAACGAAATCACGGATTTCTTTTTTCATGAGAGTTCATACTTACCATCCTGATACTCATTGATATTTCCTAAATATCTCTCTAGCTACAATATTACACAGACTTCAAAAGAAACTGGTCCCAATAGGCAGGTTATGTATCTGACAGTTCGGCAGATGTGCGACCCAACGGCGTGCATGCGCAAAGTCACGTCCTTGGACTAGATTAATTGGCCGACCATGGCAACTTTTAAGCGTAGGACCAGGCCTCTGGGGGCGGAAAGGCCGGGTTCGTATCAGCATGGTAAGTATCAACTCTCTCGTGAAAAAAGAAATCCATGATTTTGTTTATTTCACTTCAAGAGTATACTTACCATCTTGATACTCATTGATATAGCCAGAATTCATAAGTGAATTTGTAGGGCAGAGAAGGATGGTCAGAAGACTGGCTCTTCCCCGGAAGTGCGCATAGTTTTAGCAGGGCACTAAGCTATCTGAAGTTGTTTTCTAAAAACAACCAGAAAGAGACTTGATTATCCGCTAACACAGCCAATGTTGAGAGTAATCAACGTTTAACCCTTAACACACTGATGTCCACATTCTATCTTTTTACGGTGCCAGTAGCAAAGAAACTGGTGTACATTTTGAAACAACTTTGGAGGACAATGTTGCTATCTACAATAGCACCATCATCCACTGACAGCACCATCATCCACCAAATTTGTTTAAAAATGAACACCAGCTCATCATTTAATTTAATTTGAAAATTTAAATTTTGACATTAGAGTACTAAGAGTTAAGCAAGGCATGCTCCTCAACCCCTTTCTTTTTAAAAAGAAGGGCGGCAAACATCTCTGTAGGGCATCAAACGAAATGCTTCAATTTCGCAAACTCTCAGTAATAATGAACCACTTACAAAACATGAACCATTACCAGATAAATACAGAAAACATGATAAAAAAACACATACACAAACAAACAGTGGACTAATCTTGTTTGATGGTGGAGTCCTCTTCATATGAGCCAATGTGAGGTGTAGCATCATGTAGTGAGAGATCCAGGCCATAGATGTAAAATCTGAGCACTGCCTTGATAGTCTATTTCTTCAAAATCGCTAAGGCTAGAGGGTTATTGGTGTCACACAAATAATGGTCATTAAAACTTGACTTAGTGCCACTGGGCTACCGACATAATGTCATCAACCAACACTCCATTGAATAGAGCCATGGACGCCACTACGTCATGGACACTGTGAGCGTTGGCCAAATCAACCTGCCTACCAGTGGCGGATTTGTGGCAAAATTGAATACATTCCACAATCCATCTTGATATGTATCCTTTGACACCCTGCCATGTAACACCAGTCAGTTGAATCAGGATCAAAACTTGATAAGGCAGGCAAAATTATTGACTTACCAGGGTATTTTAACCCTTTAATGGTCAACCCAGCCAAATCCAGCATCTGTAGTGGTCTTGAGGATTTCTAGGTCTTAGATTACCCATGCCTTTGATTAAAGTGTTAAGAGTACATACTTCATCACTTCCCCTATTAACCAAGCCATGGTTAACTGTCATTAAAGCTGATATATAACCAGCTAAAGAGTCAGGCTTGCGGCTATAGGTATCATATACGTAACAGATGCATCCATTGGATTAAGACATCTTTTCGAGCACCATTCTGCAAATCTGTTAATTTTATACTTATATGCTCTGGAGGTTGACCCCATTCTGGCTTTTGCCATAAAAATGGCTGCTTGCTCAGAAAAGCCCTATCTAATTGCAGATTCCTTGACAACATCCATACTGTCCATTGGAGCATTGATGGATTGTTGTGTAGGGTCTTGCCCTGGAAGATTATATTGTCCATCAAAGGCAGAGGAGCCGGATTGCAGACAAGAAGGTCCAGCAGATCAGTATACCGTGATCGGCATGGCCAATTTGGGGTGATCAGAAGCACTTGGCAATCGTCCTGCCTGATTTTCTGAAGGATTTTTGGAATTAGGATTGCTTGTGGACATGCACATGCACACATTCCCTCCCAGCTGATAGCTAATGCATCTGTTGTGATAGCGCTTGGATCTGGAATCAGAGAGACGTACGTCTTCATCTTCGCATTCTTCTTCGTTGCGAATAAATCTATGTTGGGTTTCCCCAAGTGGTTGAACAGACGATCCGCCACACATTGACTTAGTTGCCATTCGGTAGCTAACACATCTGTTGTGATAGCGCTTGGATCTGAAATTGGACAGATGAGCATTCTTTTTCATTGAGAATAGATCTATGTTGGGTTTGCCCCAGTGGTTGAACAGATGATCCGACACACATTAGGTTAGTTGCCATTCCGTAGCTAAAATCACTCATCCTTTGGCTCAATGAGTCTGCTAGATTTAATCTTCACGGAATTTGAGCTGCTTTCAAGATAATCACATGATCTAGGCAACAGTAAAGCTGCCTCTATGTCATCATACAGAGACTGGCCGACTTCATTCCACCATGGTGGTGTATGTAAGTCACTACTGTGGGGTTGTCTGAACGGATTAGAACTATCTGGACCTAAGCTTACCTGAGGAAATGTTCCATGGCTAAGACTACTGCTCTCATTTCCAGCAGATTGATGTGTCCTTGAGACTGTTCCAGATTCCAAAGCCCTGATATTTTGTTTTCTTCCAGGCAAGGTCCGCAACCCTCCATTGATGCATCTGTATACATCGTGACTTGAGGGTCGGAAGGGGACACCAGCCCCATTAGATTTTTTCTCCATCAACCATTGAAAGTGGTGAATAAGAGGTTCCAACACTGACACATCCGAGTAGAGATTCTGTACACTGGACACGGACACTGGGTGCACTGTGTCATGAGAAACAACTGAATAGGCTGGTGGCACAAGGCTGCCAGTGGAATGACTGGCTCTAGAGAAACCATCAACCATAGCATTCTCAAGTAAACCTATGCCAGGACATAGCGACTATTGCACACTGTCTGTATTACAGAGAGGAGTGATTCCACTGTTTCCTGAGACGGATAGACATATCGAAGTACATGCCCAGATAAACAAACTTCTGGGATGGTGTCAGCTCTGATTTCTGCAAGTTTATTATCAAGCCAAAATCTGTCAGTAGTTTGACAACTATCTTCAGATTGGCCAATAGTCTTCCTTGGTTGAGTGCTGTTAACAGTCAGACGTCCATGTAAGTGTGGACTGCTATGTTTCTCCTGTGGAGATATGCTGTGATAATAATAATAATAATAATAATAATAATAATAATAATAATAATAATAATAATAATAATAATAATAATAAGCTTTATTTAACGAAGGTAAACCGATCAGTTACAGGTAGCTGGTCTTCCCCGGGGCCTTCAGACTATACTTAGTACTATTTACATTTATGTACACAACTTTGATATATACAATATACACATTTTATTTATTTACACAATTTCCAAATATACAACATTTTAACCCTTATGGTGCTGTTCTCTAAGATGTCAAAATAGTAATAAGTGTGCTGATGGAAGTCATGTGTACATTTTGAAAACTCTTTTATCAAAGCTGTTGTATCTTGCTTCCAGAAAACCAGTTTTCAAAATGAACACCAGCTACCATGCTGTATTTAATGAAAGAATTTACATTTATAGCTCAGCAGCCTGAGGATTAAAATAGGAATTACTTTTATACGATGATTTAACTATCTGATATGTAACTGTCTGTCTGCTGCAAGCCACCAGGCCATGATTTCAACAGGCAGCAACTCCAGACCTGCCGAATATATCTCGGAAACAACTCAACCAAAAGTTGGTGGTGGCTTAATTATCTCCCAACCCTATGGAAAATGTAGTCTACAGGAATTCAGCAGGGAGACATTTTACCTTTTTCACCTACAAGTCCCTGAAAAAGTATATTCTTTATAATATAAAACTTAAATTGTATTCTGTTGAATATTTTGAAATTAACCCGACCAGAAGTCATTTGCTGCCTAAGACAGCAATGGCTTCCAGTCAGATTAATTTCAAAACACTCAACAGTTTTCATGTATGGTAGCGTTGAAAATTAGATATTGGGAATTCATGGGTGAAAGGGTTAATGCATATACTTTGTTCTTTGTCTTCCTTGTTGATATGTCATGTATTGAGATTTGAAAGCAGTCAAGGAAGAGGCTGTTCTAAGTGGTATTTTTAAGGAATTCCATAATATGGACCCTTTTACAACAAAACTAGAGGAATGTAGTACACTTTTTGCTAATGGGATTTGCAACTGCATATTTTCAAAAGATCTCAGATTACGATCATGGGACCCTGAGCTTTTTATAAACAGTTTTAATAAGTATTCTGGATTTTCATTCCTAACAGCTTTATATACAGTACAGCAAGTTTTGTAATTAATTCTCTCATGTACTGACATCCATTTCAGTTTCTCAAATAGAATTTTTGAGGGTGTACAAAATTTTTCAGAAAGGATGATTCTTGCAGCACGTCTTTGTAATTTTAAGAGCCTGACTAATTGGTGTTCTTTACAAATGTTTCCCCACACTACAAGGCAAAAATCAAAATGAGGTAGAATATATGAATTGAAAAATTTTAAACGAATATCAAGAGGTAGGTCTTTTGCATATTTCTTAAGTATTCCCAAAAGTCGTGATATTTTTTTTAACAACCTTATTGATGTGATCCGTGAATGTAAGCGTGTCATCTATATGCACGCCTAGAAGTTTTTCGCAGGTACTACCAGTTAAATCTGTATTATCATATTGGATGGTGACATCTTTAAAATCTTTAAGTTTAATTCTTGATCCAATCAATAACAATTTTGTCTTGTTTGTATTTACAATCATTCTATTCTCATTACACCATTCCTTGACTGCTTTCAAACCATCATTTAAAGATTTAGTTAAGTTAGCAGCACAGTTTGATTTAAAATAGACAGTTGTGTCATCGGCATACATGTCAGTATCACATTGACTAATGTAAGATGGGAGGTCATTTAGATAGATTATAAATAGTAGAGGGCCTAAGATTGATCCCTGCGGTACACCATGCTTAACAGCCATAGGGTCTGCTAAGATGCCAAATTTACTGACGCATTGCCACCTGCCATTTAAATATGAAGAAAACCATCTTAGTGCAGAATTATCAAATTTATAGAGTTCTAATTTCTTAATTAATATATTGTGATCAATTACATCAAATGCCTTTCTAAAATCAATTAATACATTTCCAGTTATTTCTCCCATCATTAATCGCCTTCGTCCATGAATTAAGCATTTTAAGGAGATTTGTTTCACAAGAGTGATATTTACGAAAACCCGACTGATTGTTACAAAGTAAATTATACTGAGACATATATTCAAAAACTTGGATGTGAATATGGCGCCCCATTATTTTGGACAATATAGGAAGAATAGAAATTGGTCGATAGTTTTCAATATTGTTTACATCACCAGTTTTAAATAGAGGGAAGATTTTCGCCCCTTTCCAATTTTCTGGAAAGGTCATAGTTTTCAGACTAAGATTAATGATATAAGCTAGTAGTATCATTAATCTTAGTCTGAAAACTATGACCTTTCCAGAAAATTGGAAAGGGGCGAAAATCTTCCCTCTATATAAAACTGGTGATGTAAACAATATTGAAAACTATCGACCAATTTCTATTCTTGATAGCATGGACCACTCTGGTGAAGACCCGATGAGCCATCGAAATACTGATTGCGAGAACTTAGAATTCCCATTGGCGGCCCTGGAATGCAAATCTCAGGTACTGATGGAAGCTCTTCGCACTTGAAATGTGGAAATATGGATCTTTTATATCTATCAATGCAGTCCACATTCCATTACTCAATCCTGCCAACATATTTCTTACTGTTTCCATTTTTAAATTTGGTGTAAGAATAAACCTGTTCCATGGAAAGTGGTCCTAAAATAAAAAAATAAAAGTTTGTCTTTTGGCAATGAAATTGTTTTATTATTAGTTTGGGATTGTCAAATGACAGAAATAACATCAGGTTAACAGCTGTAGCAGCGCTGTCATAAAATTATCAGCATTCAAATTCATTGCATAACATTGTTAATAAATCATAGAGAAATTTACAATAACTATCTTGTGCTCTTTATTTGATTCTGTTGTTCTAATTTGGTTGCATTTGTGTTTATTTTTAATAGATTTAATAGTATATTGAGAAAGTAACCTAAAATTACATGCCAGTTTTACTATACAGAAATTGTTATCTTATTTTGAATAGTCACATCACTTGTAACACAACATTTAATAAAGTTTTCTTGCCAAGTCTACATGGATAAGGTTGCAATTTTTAGTATAATATCTAAAGCAGTCATCTTGAGCAATCATTTGACATACATCATAAAAATATTTTTAAAGAAATAATGTGAAGAATCAACTTGATTAAAGTGTAACACATGTTGGCGTCATGTGTGTTACAGAGTTTTGACTAGTCTATTCTCTAGTATAAATAGCTGAATATCCAACTCCATTA
This sequence comes from Chaetoderma sp. LZ-2023a, assembly GCA_034401795.1. Classification (NCBI taxonomy): domain Eukaryota; kingdom Metazoa; phylum Mollusca; class Caudofoveata; order Chaetodermatida; family Chaetodermatidae; genus Chaetoderma; species Chaetoderma sp. LZ-2023a. Next base: position 12,762,263 of record CM067371.1, read on the forward strand.
TGTTAGCTTTCCTATGAAATGTAAGTTTCTTTCATGAATTAATCACATGTTTTAATAGATATTCATTTTTTCATATTCACTTTCACTCTGTTGTCCCATTCACGTATTTAGTAAATTATGACATCGTTTCTTTAGTTACATCATACACATTTAAACGTGCTAGCTGCTTTTTCAGAAGTCTATGAATCAAAATTAGAGGACATGTATCTCATTTATATGTTTTAATTAAATTCATGTTTTTCCTGGACAGTATACAAAGAATTACGGTGTGGCGTCATGTGTGTTACAGCATATCAAGGCTTGATTTAGCAGCCATATATAATGAGTAAAATCTCAACATTACAGATAAAACATAATGCAGAATAAAAGTACCCACTAAATGTCATTTTAAAGATCTATCTATCTATCTATCAATCTATCTATCTAGTCACACTAATCCCAAACAGAGCTATGCATACCTGGCATATGTGTGTCGAGTTCGTCTATATGTACCATTAGCTTAGTGATGATTTTATGTGCTGACATTTTATACATGTACAAGAATGACAACAAAAGCTAGTGGATTCCAACACAAAATTTATATTTTACATGTATAGTTGTTACAGATTAAACGAAATCATGGATTTCTTTTTTCACGAGAGAGTAGTTATACTTACCTCCCTAACACTCTATGATATAATATTTCATAAATATCGACCTTCACTCAATAACCACAGATTAAAAAAGATAGGTACCCTTACTGGGCAGGTAGAGAGGTGACAGTCTGCCGGATGCCAGCCCCAACCTAGCGCATGCACAGACTGACACTGCCTCAGCTTTACTATGGGCTGACACATGCAACTTAAAAGCCTGAAGACCGAGCCTCTGTGGGGTGAAGAGGCTGGGTCCGTGTTAGGGAGGTAAGTATAACTACTCTCCCATGAAAAAAGAAATCCGTGATTTCGTTTATTTCACTTCAAGAGATATATTTACCTCCCTAACACTCTATGATATTTCCAGAATTCATCAGTGAATTCGGCAGGAGGGAGGCGAGGTCAGAAGACCAGCTCATCCCTTGCACGTTTTGCGCATGAAGCACTAACATCTGAAACTGTGTGATACACACAATCAGGCAATGATTTGAAAATCAGATAACACAACCGAAGGTGACAGTAATGACCATATCTCAAATGCGCTCCCCCCCTCCTTTTGGGAAAGTAGAAGCTATGACCTTAATGTCCCATACCCTCTCTAAGTGCTGGTGCTAAATACTATAGGACACGAGACCAGACTTCATTTTCGTATACTCTCAATAAATAAACCACATAATACACAGGTACCATTACATTCTTGTTAAATAAGGGTAATACATCGTGACAATAAATTATGTAACAACAAAAGGCAGTACTGACCTTATGCATGAAAGCTGTATCCATCCAGTCCACATCAGTGAAAGAAACATGATAGACGAATATGCGCTGGTTTCCACAATTAAAATGTGCTGTCTGAAGACATCAAGTGCAACTTACCTACAATATATACACCTGATCATCTTTTGAATATCGATAATGAAAGAGGATTAGTGGTGTCACGAAGGTAATGGTTGGTAAAACTTGACTCACAGTGCAACTAAGCTACCGGAATAATGTCATCCACTGGCACCGCGTTAAACAGGGCGGTGGACACCACAACACCACGGACACTGTGAGCCTTGGCTAAGTCAACTTATTTACCAGTGGCAGATTTGTGGCAAAACTGAATATATTCCCCAATCAACCTAGATATAGGTTTTGTCTTCTGACGCCCTGCCATGGGGTTCAATATAAGACAACCATAACGAGGATGGCTCCATCCGCCATTCCTGTGTATATTGTTTGTCCCTGTTTAATGCGCGGACTGGACACCATGCTTTTGAATTAGGATCAAATCTAATCAAAGCTGGTAAAATAATTCGTTGACCTGGACATTTCAGACTAGTTCTTAGCCATGAAATTTATCCTAGGTAGAAGGTTAGCTTCCCCTGTAACCACATAACAGTCTGCCTCGGCGGATAATGCATGAATCTCGCTTCTCCATCTTGTAGAGGCTGTAACAATTAGAAATACACTTTTAAGTGTCAACATTTTCATAGAAATGGCACTTAGTGGTTCAAAGGGTTTATCTGCTAGCACTTGAAGCACTAGAGATAAACTCCAAGATGGAATCGCTGGTGGATTTCTCGGTCTTAGAATACCCATGTCTTTTATTAAAGTGTTCAATGAACAAACCCTATCAGCCAAGCAAGGAGAAACTGACATCAAAGCTGACTTGTTGCCACCAAAAGAGTTAGGCATCATACAGGTGACAGAGGAAATCGGCTACTACCTTAATAGATGCATCCATTGGATTAACATCTCTGTTTGAGCACCATTCTGCAAATCTATTGATTTTATGGTTATATGCTCAGGAGGATGACACCCTTCTGGCTTTTGCCATAAACATGGCTGCTTGCTCAGAAAAGCCCTTCTTAATTTTAGATTCCTTGGTAACATCCACACAGTCAATTGGAACATTGACGGGTTGTTGTGAAGGGACTTGCCCTGGAAAATAATATTGTCCATCAGAGGCAGAGGAACCGGATTGCACACCAGAAGGTCCAGCAGATCTGTATACCATGATCGGCGTGGCCAATTGGGGGAGATCAGAAGCACTTGGCACTTCACCTGCCTGATTTTCTGAAGAACTTTTGGAATCAGCATTGCTGGTGGGAATGCGTTTGCATACATTCCCTCCCAACTGATAGCTAACGCATCTGTTGCGTAAGCACTTGGATCTGGAATCGGAGAGACGTATGTTGTCATCTTCGCATTCTTGTTCGTTGTGAACAAATCTATGTTGGGTTCCCCCCAGTGGTCGAACAGCCGATCCGTCACACATTGATTTAGTTGCCATTCCATAGGCAAAGCACTCAACCAGATTTAGCCTTCCCGGAATGTGAACTGCCTTCAAGTTGATCATATGATCTAGGCACCAGCAAAGCAGTTTCCAAGTTATCATACAGAGACTTGGCGACTTCGTTTCGCCATGGCGGTTTATGTAAGTCACTACCGTTGAGTTGTCTGATCGAACTAGAACAATCTTGCCCTGAACTTTCTTTAAGAAATGTTCCAGGCCCACAACTACTGCTCATAATTCCAGTAGATTTATATGTTCCTGTGACTGATCCAGATTCCAAAGCCCTGATACTGTGGCTTCTTCCAGGCAAGCCCCCCCCCCCCCACCATCCCTCCATTGATGCATCTGTGTACATCATTATTTGAGGGTGGGGAGGGGTGAGCATCAACCCTGCCAGGAGAGTTTCTCTCTTCATCCACCATTGAAGGTGGTGAATAAGAGGTTCCAACACTGACACCTCTGAGTCCAGGGAACCTGTCCTCTGAGTCCACTGTGGCATGAGAAATAACTGGATAGGCCGCCTCTGCAAGACCACCTGAGGAATGACTGGTTCCAGAGAAACCATCAACCCCAGCATTCTCAAGTAAATCCATGGCAGTACATGACGACTCTTGCACACTGACTGTATTACTGAGATGAGTATGTCTAACCTCTCTTGAGTAGGATAAACATATCCTATCTCTAGATCGAAGAACATTCACAGGTAAACAAACTTAGGGGATGGAGTCAGCTCTGATTTCTGAAAGTTTAATATCCAGCCTAAGTCTGTGAGGGTTTTCAAAACTATCTCCAGATTTGCTGCAAGACTTTCCTGATTGTGTGCCTTTAACAGCCAATCGTCTATGTAAGTGTGGACTGCTATGCTTCTCCTGCGGAGGTATGCTGTTATTGCAAGAACCACCCTGCTGAAGACCTGAGGAGCCATGGAAATTCCGAATGGTAAAACTTTGAATTCCCACTGTAGGCCTGGAAATGTGAATCTCAGGTACCGACGAAAACTTTTCGCAATTGGAATGTGGAAATAAGCATCCTTCATATCTATTGACTCCGTCCACATTCCCTTCTTCAACCCCGCCAACACGGTCTTGACTGTTTCCATCTTAAAACTCAGTGTGAGTATGAACTTGTTCAATGGCTTGAGGTTGAGAATTGTCTCCACCCTCCAGTGGTCTTTGTCACTAGATACACGGTTGAATAGAAGCCCGGGCAATTTTGTGCCTGTTGATTTGCTCCTTTTTGTATGAGGGAATTTATCTCTTCCTCTATACACAACCATTGATTTGGATCTCTTGAAATTTGAGTCCAAATCAGAACCAGAGACAGGTGCAATGGTGGGCCTATCACCCAGTCGGGCTGGTACCCAGCTGAAAGCCATCGCAAGACTAAGCGGGGTAACCACTCCCACTCCTGCTACTCCTCCTTCTTGTGGAAATCGGCCCATCAGGCATGATTACCATCACCAGATCCTCATGCGCCTTGGCTCATGCCACCCGCGCCCCACGGGCCACGGCCCGTGCCTCTTGATGCGCGGGCGACTGCCTGGCTGGCTGCGCCTTAGTCTGTGCCACACCCCTGACACCCCCACTGCTGGCATGGCCATGACCTACACTGCACCAGTGGCTGGCCTCTGACTTGACCAAATGCCACCTCGGGCCTGCTGTGGATGGTATGTAGGGGGCGCTGCGCGAATGTGCTCCCTACGAAGCACCTCAAATCGCTTGTGTAGCGCCCTCTGAATGTTGACTAGAGTGACTGTTTCTTGGAGGTGTCTACATCCCTTACTCCCAAAGAGACCAGGACCTGACATAGGCGTCCACAGCAGCTTGTTATACAAATCCTGGGACAGCCACAAATTGTCTAGCATAAATGTGCGTCTCACCCTGACACTTCTAGTCACTGCCCTAGTCATACAGTCCAGAGCCAGGTTAATACCATTCTGGGCTCATATTCCTGAAGCTATCATTACACCCATTGCTTTAGTATGGTGTAATGATATCACTAACATAACGAGAGCATCGGGAACATGGGCCCTGGATGGCTCTCTGAACTGAGACAGGGCTTCCTTGGCATGATGCAGACGCTGTTACTACAACTTATAACAGCTGGGAGACATGCGAGAGTGCTGCTATGGATGCTCTAGAGTTCTCCTCTGCATCACGCAATGTGGTATTTGCTGAGCACAGCTCGCTCGAGCACAGCGCTCCCGTGTCCGATGATCAGCGCTCGGCTTTGGCACTGTACCGTACTGCTGGTATTGGCCAGCAACGATACGACACCGCCTCGCCACCTCATGGGGGGGGGCCTTCGCAAGCCATTCATTAGGCTTAATGTATGTCTCTGCAGCCGTGAACTTATCAACTATATGTTCTGCTAACAGCAGAGATGGCATAGCGGTAAGTGTCGGCCTTCTAGCCAACCACGGGCTTGCCGACTGTTCTACACAGAGCTCTGGTATAACGCTTACCAGCCATTGGCACGCATCAGACCAGTTCCCCTCTGTGGCCACCTGTGAGGGGTCGACAAGGTGCGGGCCTTCATCATCCTCTACAGCACTCGCAGGTGTAAACGTGGCTACAGACGTGGATACTCCTGGCTGGCTGTGGAAAACATGCGGGCCCGAGAGAGCAGGTATGTCCTGCGCCATGGCCGTAAAGCCAGGAGCAGGTGCCATGGAAGTGTGCAGGGTGTAATTCACCACACCATGGCCCGGACCAACCGCCGTCATATCCTCGGCATGCCAAGGTATACGCTAACAGCGGTCATCCACTCCAACCCAGGCCACCCTTTGAGCCGTGAAGGCTACCCCTGCTGGAGTAGTCCCATGGAAAAAATTGTCAGTCCTACCCGCGAGAGGTGCACATTCATCCATTTCCATGTCCACGGCTTCAACGGGCGAACCCAGCAAAAAATCCTCTTCCTCCTGGCCATCATACACTGCCTCTGGGCTAGCAAAGAATGCTAATCCGGGCTGGCCAGGGAAGGTAACATAAGAGGTGGCGGTATCTTTCGGGCGCGGACACTCTAGGCATGGGCCTGTGACCTGTGGCCACAGCCCAAGATCAACCGACGAGGCAAGCCTCCAGCCGGGATCATTTAGGCCTCCTCCAGAATCCATTGGCAAGGCGGCGGGCCTTCCAAGATCTACTGAACCCACCACTGATTCTGAAACATTTTCTGACCACAGACCACGACGGACACCAGAATCTGTGGTGGGAATTTTCTGCTCGGGGGCAGATGAAGACAATAAAGTACTAGGCCCAGGGAGCATGCTGTGAAGCAGTTCTGGTACCAAGTTTTTTATTGTCTTTTTCATCTCCCCAATCATCTCTAACCTGAAAGACTCCATTTCCGAAGAAACAGAGGCTTTTCTCTTACCCTTTCCACTTACACTCTTCTTCGCACATTTCCTCCTCCGACGCCTTATCCTTCGCCTGTAACGACAGAAATTCAGAGAATAAGTCGACCCCCCCACCCCACTGTTTACAGACATCACATTCAATAATGGACCACAAGGTGAACACTTAACACATAGGTGAGGAGCAAACTTAAGCTTGATAGATCAGTTACAACCAGCACAAGAAGGCTCTGAAAAAAGTGACAAGACGAATACAATGAGTTAAAGTTTCTTTTATAATTAAACCTTTGAAATTAAATAAATTAACTCATAGGAGAGAGAAATCACTTATAGGCCTAAACAGGACGGTGAGAAAGATGAACAACCAGCCTCAAGGAGGAGGATATTAATAATAATACTGTTAAATTCCGTGTATATTGCGCTATCATTTGGTAACAAAAAAATCAATGACTCACAGCGTGTCGAATACGCGTTCCTTATAAAATCTCGTTTGTGGCGTGCGTTACTCTGTTGTTTAATCATGGGAATATCATTCCCCTACACTTTTAGCAAACATTTTGTATTAAACCTTATTGAATGATATAAAAATACAAATATAATTTCCATCAGAACAGGTTAGAATCCGAATTTGATTTGAGCAGAGCTCATTAACATAAATGGTCATTAGGACATAAAAAATCGGATATTTATTTTGTTTCAATTCATAAAATATGAGTTTTGTACGCTGATACTTGAGAATAAAATCGATTTTAATTTTTAAAAACCTCAAATCCATTTTGATTCAGACTTCATGGCATTTCGTTCCTTGAGCGGAACTCATGAGGCGAAATTTTGTCAATTGGGAGTGGGCATTTTGGGTTCCACTTTGTTCTGATATGTCAACCATGGTGTGGGTGTTAGGACTGATAGACAAGGTGTGTGTGGGACGTCCTTGTCCAGTCTGGATGTTTGAGGTGTTTTAAATGGTGAGTTATGTATCACAGTTACACAAAGTCAAAATCAAAACTGGTTAGATATTGAAGTTATGTAAATTTTTGTTTCAAAATTTGTTTTGAAAAAATAAAATAAAATAAAGAAGCATGACAACTCTGTGAGTTATGCGTCTTTGTTGTTCTTTTATTTGTGCTGAAGTCCACGTAGAGGTGCCATATTGAAGAGCATCTTTAAAGGATGCGACGTGATGACAATGGGTATGACGTCACTGTTGGTGATGATGTCACCAAAAATGCGTAGAAACATATAATCTGGCTGAAGAGATCGATTCTTAAGAACAGCGTAGAATTAAAAGAATAATAACAACATACTGGGCATGTCCGGCCGTGGTGGGCGTGTTGGTCCAGGGAAAGGGCGTCCCTTATCCTGCTCGGTTTGTGCCTATAGGCTCCATTGGGTGGAGCTGGCATATCCAGACATTCTTTCTGTGTTCTCCATGAGGTGGAGTTTTCATCGTCCAGATCTGATGAGAATACCTATGGCAGTTTGATATCAATCTGAGATGTCATTGGATTCTGATTTTAGATGGGCGTATTTTCCCCTACAAAGAGGAAGTACTAGTCGGCGCATGTGCGGTGGTGGGGCTGGCATCTACCTGACTGACTTCTGACTACCTGCCCCGTAGGCGCACCTTACTTTTTTAATCTTGAGTGTTTTATTGAGTGAAAGCCGATATTTAGCAATATCAAAGAGTATTAGGGAGGTAAGTATACTCTTGAAGTGAAATGTGTCTTCCATACCGAATATGTCAGCAACCTGAGGTTTTTTGTATGGCCGACCATCCACACCAACTAGGCCAATCTGCTGAGCCGAGAATTTTACCCTTGAATGGGTAATTCCATGGAAATAGTCACCTGTATGCCCTGAGGGAGGCATATGGGTATCCATTTCCACAGCCATCAGCTTGGCTTAACAGGAATTCCTCTTCATCCTGTTCAGAAAGATAAGACACTGGATTAGTCAGCCTGAGCAGGATTGGCATCGATGGATGAGGCGATGCCCAGAACTGGATGCTGAAGGGTGGCCGTCCTTAGCCACGGCTCCCATCTCCAGGCGAAACAAACCTCAAGCCTGAATCAGAGGGGATCACCTCTGGATCATTATATAAAATATGCAGTACCCTAGTAGAAATACCAGATCCAGAGGCAGAGAATTCCTGATTGAGTGCAGATGAAGAAGGGTCTAAAGTACACGATGCCTGAAGCATGCGCCGAAGCATCTCTGGCATAATGTCTTTCAGGGTCTTCTTCTCGCCCATCATCTCTAAATTAAAGGCTTCCATGTCATGCATGGAAGCCTTGCGTTTCGTTCCAAAACACTCTTTATGGCGAGCATCTCGTTCAACTTATCTATCTCTTGTAATTTCAGGAACTCAAGAAATAGTTCATCCAACCACAGTTCACAGATGTGACATCTATAAACCAGGTCACATGTGCTACACCTTCTTTCTGAAACAATAAACAGACAAAAATAATTCGTTTTTAGTCATTTGAGAAAACTAATTTAGAGAAAAACCTTAATAAAGGAAGTTTCTTAGTCAAATAGCAGTCAAACAATTACTTAAAAAATAAGGAATAACGGTTGATTATAACGTCATTTTCATAAGGGGACTCAGATAGACAGTTAACAAATAACAATCTAATATATTACCATGCTCAAACAATTTGGAGAATAATCGGATTGTATTCAGCACTCTCACGCATACATTTATTCCATTTTCTGAATGATTTGCATAGACCAATAGTTACCACCTGCGAAAACACGAATAAGGCTAGGCAGTCAAAAAATACTGAAGGACTTCCTGCAATGTCCCTACCTAACTTGAACATCTCCTGTATTAGCCTACACCATGATGATGCGTCCAAGAGAGAGACAGTCACCGGTCAAGCTCTGCCAGCTTCAGGAACATTGGAGTCCAAGGGCAGAGGTGTAAAGGTTTTTGTTTTTTCCTTTACAACATCCCTTAATACAATTAACTAATATAAGACGCCAAGGAACTGGTAGCAAGCCAGGACTGCTTTGCGGTACCTAGATGATATAAAACAGCGTGGGATTGTCTAATATAGGCATAAAAAATGTGCAAATGCATTACAAATAGATAATCGCGAATCCCGGAAATAGATGACACTAAATGCTAGCGCTAGATTTTATAAGGCTACACCTGATAACTAGTACCTGGCTGATCATCAGGCCTCTTAGTATTATCTGCCATGATTCTTTTTGAAAGATTAGGGTTTGAGCTCACCGAATATTCTTAGAATTTGTGCCAAACAAAACCAAAAAAGCTAAGCAAGGTAAGAAGCATGTTGCATTGGCAGCCGATATCTAGCTAGAAAAGAGGATGTGTCACATCTTTTTAAACCTGTGTAGCTAGATCAATATTTAGGAAATATCACTGAGTATTAGAATGGTCAGTATACTCTTGAAGTGAAAAACACTGAATCGTCACCTCTGGTCAACCATTTTTGGCTGACTTGTCTCTTCTTCAACAACCAGGGGTAGAAATAAGGCCCTTTTACATGCTCAATGCAGGTAAAAGATGGCTGGTGCAGGTACATTTGTAATACTGGGTGCACATAGTGCATGCACATTTCTGGCTGATAAGATACAATGTTAACCCTCTCCAACAAATCCCTGAAAAAAGGAAATTCTTCATAATATAAAACTTATTCTGTTGAATATTTTGAAATTACTTTGACTGGAAGACTAAGGCAGCAATGGCTTCCAGTCAAATTAATTTCAAAATATTCAACAGTTTTCCTGTATGGTTGTGTTAAAACTGAGATATAGGGAATTCATAAGTGTCAGGTGAAAGGATTAATTTATGTGCATGTAGATGTTTTGCTGTGCAGGCAAAATCCTAATGTTAGATGCTCTTTGTGCATGTAGAACAAAATTCTCATTTCTACCCCTGCCCCTTCACTGATAAACTTTACTCACCCTTGTAGTCCGTGCGAGACATTTGGCTCATAGAGATGTTCTGGAGGAGGCAGGCAAATGTCACCCACAGATAACTCATGACAGTCCACAGCAAAGTTATCAGCGGAGAGATGAGGATCACACGAACACCAACCTAGGATGAAAATAAACGAAATCTATGATTTCTTTTTTCACGAGAGAGTTGATACTTACCTCCCTAATACTTTTGATATTGCTAAATATCGGCTTTCACTCAATAAACACTCAGATTAAAACAGTTAGGTGCCCCTACTGGGCAGGGAGTCAGAGTGTAGTCTGGCGGATGCCAGCCCCACCACCGCGCATGCGCAGACTAGCACTTCCTCTGACTAATTTATTGGCTGATACACATGCAACTATTAAGAGCCTGAAGACCGAGCCTCTGTGGGGTGGAGAGGCCGGGTCCGTATCTAGGGAGGTAAGTATCAACTCTCTCGTGAAAAAAGAAATCCTAGATTTCGTTTATTTCACATCAAGAGTATACTTACCTCCCTCATACTTTTGATATTGCCAGAATTCGACAGTGAATTCGGCGGGTGGGAGGCGAGGTCAAAAGACCAGCTCATCCCTATACGCTTTTCTGCGTTTACGGCACTTAAACTTCTGAAACTGCATGAAAAAACAGTCAGGATTTGACTAACCATCGGATAACACCACCGATGTATGAGAGATGACCGAATGTCATATGCGCTCCCCCCTCCTTCCTGGGAGGAAGAGTCGAATGACCTCAATGTCCTATACGCTCTCTACGTACAAGTGCCATGTACTACAGGACAGAGACGAAAAAACTCCATTTTCGTATACTCTCAACAATGAACCACATAAATACACAAAACCATCATCATATTAATAACGGGTAACGTGACAAGACAATCAACAATGGACAACTCATACACAAGACTGACCTTGTTGAAATGGCTGCTGACATCCTCTTCCCATTGGTGAAGAACGATGCAGTCCCAAAAAAGTGGTTGTTTCCATCAATTAATTGTGAAATATATAAGCAATGAGGAAACCCCATCAAAAATATAAGCCTAGTTATCTTTTCAAAATCGACAAGGCGAGAGGATTAGAGGTGTCACAGAGATAATGGTCTGTAAAACTTGACTCAGTGCCACTGAGCCACCGACATAATATCATCCACAGGGACCCCATTAAATAGGGCAGTGGATGTCACTACGCCGCGGACACTGTGAGCCTTGGCCACGTCAACCTGCTTCCCGGTGGCGGATTTATGACAAAACTGAATGCATTCTACAATCCACCTGGAAATGGTGTCCTTAGAAGCCCTGCCATGGGGTTCAATATATGACAACCATAACGCCGACTGGTCGGTGCGCCACTCCGATGTACGTTGTTTGTACCGGGGAAGCGCCCGGACGGGACACCATGCTTTAGAATTAGGATCATATCTAGTTAAAGCAGGCAAAACAATAGGTTGACCTGGATATTTCAACGACTGATTCTTAGCCAAGAAATTAATCCTAGGTAGCAGCTTAAGGCCTTCCCCTGAAACGACAAAACAGTCATCCTCGGCTGATAAGGCATGAATTTCACTTCTACGCCTAGCCGAGGCCGCAGCAATTAAAAACACAGTCTTCAGTGTTAATAGTTTCATAGAAATGGAACTAAGTGGTTCAAACGGCTTATCACCTAGTACTTGAAGCACTAGCGATAAACTCCAAGACGGAATCACAGGGGGATTCCTTGGTCTTAGATTGCCCATGCCTTTAATTAATACATTTAATGTATTTACTTCATCACTTCCCCTCTTAGCCAAGCAAGGAATAACAGACATTAAAGCTGACTTATAACCAGCAATAGAGTTAGGCTTGAGGCTATAGGCATCATACAGGTGACAGAGGAAATCAGCTACTACCTGAATAGATGAATCCATTGGATCAATACATCTTTTTGAGCACCATTCTGCAAATCTGTTGATTTTATAATTATATGCTCTGGAGGTTGACCCCCTCCTGGCTTTGGCCATAAACATGGCTGCTTGCTCAGAAAAGCCCTCCTTAATTCTAGATTCCTTGACAACATCCACGCAGTCAATCTGAACATTGACGGATTGTTGTGAAGGGCCTTGCCCTGGAAGATAATATCGTCCATCAGAGGCAGAGGAACCGGATTGCAGACCAGAAGGTCCAGCAGATCCGTATACCATGATCGGCTTGGCCAATCCGGGGCGATCAGAAGCACTTGGCATTCCTCTTGTCTGATTTTCTGAAGAATTTTTGGAATTAGGATTGCTGGAGGGAATGCGTATGCATACATTCTCCCCCAGCTGATAGCTAACGCATCTGTTGCGAAAGCGCTTGGATCCGGAATCGGAGAGACATACGTCGTCATCTTCGCATTCCTCTTCGTTGCGAACAAATCAATGTTGGGTTTCCCCCAATGGTCGAACAGACGATCCGCCACACATTGATTTAGTTGCCATTCCGTGGGTAAAACACTCATCCTTCGGCTCAATGAGTCTGCTAGCAGATTTAACCTTCCCGGAATATGAACTGCTTTCACGGTAATCTGGTGATCCAGGCACCAACAAAGCAGTCTCCATGTCATCATACAGAGACTGGGCGACTTCGTTCCGCCCTGGCGGTTTATGTAAGTCACAACTGTTGAGTTGTCTGAACGAATAAGAACAATCTTGCCCTGAACTTTCTGTAAGAAATGTTCCAGGCCCAGGACTACTGCTCTTAGCTCCAGTAGATTTATATGTTCCTTTGACTGTTCCAGATTCCAAAGCCCTGATATCGTGGATTCTTCCAGGCAAGCTCCACAGCCCTCCATCGATGCATCTGTATACACAGTCACCTGAGGGTGGGGAGGGGTTAGCATAACCGCCACCAAGAGATTCTCTGTGTCCAACCACCATTGCAGGTGATGAATCAGAGGCGCCAACACTGACACGTTCGAGTCCAGCGAACCTGTACTCTGGGTCCATTGTGTCATGAGAAATAACTGGATCGGCTGCCTGCGTAAGGCGGCCTGAGGAATGACTGGTTCCAATGAAACCATCAACCCCAGCATTCTCAAGTAAACCCGTGACAGGACATGACGACTGTCGCACACTGACTGAATCAATGAGATGAGTTTCTGAACTCTCTCCTGAGTAGGAAAAACATATCCTGTCTCTAGATCGAAGAACATCCCCAGGTAAACAAACTTCTGGGATGGAGTCAGCTCTGATTTTGGGAAATTGATCATCCAGCCCAAGTCTGTGAGAGTCTTCAAAACAATCTCCAGACTGGCCGATAAACTTTCCTGGGTGTGCGCTTTCAACAGCCAGTCGTCTATGTACGTGTGGACTGCTATGCTTCTCCTGCGGAGGTATGCGGTGATCGCAAGAACCACACGGGTGAAAACCCGAGGAGCCGTGGAAATTCCGAAGGGTAACACCCTGAATTCCCACTGTCTGCCCTGGAATGCAAATCTCAGGAAGCGACGGAAACTCCTGTGTATGGGGATGTGGAAATAAGCGTCCTTCAAATCGATCGACGCTGTCCACATTCCCCTCTCTAACCCCGCCAACACCGAGCGCACAGTCTCCATCTTGAAACTGGGCGTCTCTATGAACTTGTTCAATGGCTTGAGGTTGAGAATTGGTCTCCACCCTCCGGTGTTTTTTGTTACTAAGAACAGGGTTGAATAGAAGCCCGGACACCTCTGTGCCGGCTGAATAGCTCCTTTTTGTATGAGGGAATTTATTTCCTCCTCGATACACAACCTTTGCTCTGGATCTCTCGGATTTGGAGTCCAGATCGGCACTAGAGACAGTCGCGATGGCGGGCCTGTCATCCAATCGGGATGATACCCGACTGAAAGCCATCGCAAGACTACACGGTCCTGAGTTAACCGTTCCCACTCTTGCATGTGGTCGGCTAGCCGGCCTCCCACCGGTCCACCTAGGGATAGAGGTGGACATAAGGAGTGCAAGAGCGGCACTGTCTCCTTTGCCAGAAACACCGGAGTGGTTCTCACCGCGGTAACCGTCCCATCAGGAACGATTACCCCGCCCAGATCCTCGCGCGCCACGACCAGCACCGCGCGCACCTCGGTGCGCGGGCGGCTGCCTGGCTGACTGCGCCTGAGGAGCCTGCGCCCCCCTCGCTGCTGGCCGAATCGCACGCGGCCGAGGCCGACGCTGCGATGGTGGTTGGCCTCTGACCTGGCCACAACCCCCTCGAGCCTGCAGGGGACGATACGCAGGGGGTGCGGCGCGAACGTTAGCACGACTAAGCACCTCAAACTGCTCGCGCAGCGCCCTCTGGTTATTGACCAGAGTAACCGTCTCCTGGAGGTGCCTACATCCCTCACCTCCAAAGAGACCAGGACCTGTCATAGGCGTACGCAGTAGCCTATTGTACAGGTCCTGGGACGGGCACAGATTGTCCAAGGCAAATGTGCGCCTTGCCCGGACACTCCTGGTCACCGCCCGAGTCATACAGTCCAGCGCCAGGTTGATACCATCCTGGATGGCTCGCTGGACTGTGACCGGACTTGGCTGGCGCGACGCGGATGCTGTTACTACCCCTTGTAACAGCTGGGAGACGTGGGACAGAGCGCCAATCGAAGCCCTCCCACTGTCCTCCGCATCACGCAACGCGGTATTTGCTGAACGCAACGCGTTCGAACCCAAGACTCCCGTGTCAGAACGGGAGCCTGGCCGCGCATCCTCACCCAAAGCCGCGCGGTCATCCACGCTCGGCTTAGGTACCACACCGTACCGCTGGTAGTCCAGGGGCACGATGCGGCAACGCCTGGCCACCTCGCGCGGGGCCTTCGCGAGACGTCCACTCGACTTAATGGACGTCTCCGCCGCCTCGAACATGTCCACGACATGCTCTGCCAGCGGCAGAGAAGGCATAGCGTTAGCAGTAGGCTTACCAGCTAACCACGGCCTGTGATCACGCTGGCTAGCCGACTGCTCCACGGGCAGATCTGGTCTAACACTCACCAACCACTGGCAAGCGTCAGACCAATCCTCCTCCGTGGCTAGCTGCGAGCGCTCTACAAGACGGGGGCCTTCGTCTTCCTCCTGAGCGCAAGCAACAGAGCTTGACGGCGGATACACTGATATCCCTGGCAAGCCAGGGAGAGCATGCGGGCCTGACAACACCGGCATGCTAATCTCACTGGCTTGACCAGGAGCAGGCGCCGTGGTAGAGCGCGGGGCACATACCGCCCCACCACGGCCCCGGCCAGCACCAGCGACACTCTCGGCAAGCCGAGGTATGCGGTAACGCTGGCGCTCAGCGCCCAGGGCCACAGTCTGAACCGTGGATTCTACCCCTGCGTGAGTAGAACCGTGGAATAAGTCGCCTGTATTCCCCGCGAGGGGTGCACAGACGTCATAATCCATGACCTCGTCCTCAGACGGCGACCCCAACAGGTAATCCTCATCCTCCTGGCCAGACAGATTAGACTCCGGGTCAGCAAAGAGAGCTAACCCGGACTGGCCAGGGAAGGTGCCATAGGAGGTACTGGCACCCGCGGCGTGCGGATACCCCTGGACTGATAAGCAGCCCGCGGGTTCCAGCGACAACCGTCCACGGCCCCTCGGCGCGGCACTAAGCCTGCTGCCAGGGTCGTGGAACGCCCCCTCTAATGGGGCCCCCTCTGAATCTTCGAACAACGGAAGCGTACTAAGGAAAGGTGATTCAGAGGTGGGGATTACCTGCTCCGAAGCAGATGATGAGGACAGCAAAGGATTTGGTCCAGGAAGCATGCCACGAAGCAACCCTGGAACCAAATCCTTTATTGTCCTCCTCATCTCTCCCAACATCTCGGTCCGGAAGGCCTCCATGTCCACCGCGGACGAGGCCTTCCTCTTACCCTTCTTACTCACACCCTCTCTTTTCTGCTTCTTCTTCTCCTCCTCCACCACCTTGTCCTTCGCCTGCAAGCACAAGAATTCGGACATTAGCTCGGCCCCCCCCCCCCCCCCAGTGCTTACATATCTCGCAATTAAGCAAGGGACCACAGGGGCTACACTGATAACAGAGATGAGGCACAAACTTGTCCTTCAAAAACCGTCCACAGGACGCACAACCAGGTCTATGAAACAGGGCAAAGGACGAGGAGTATGAGCAATCTAGTTAAGCTCAGAAACTCACCAACTCAAGAGAAGGAAATGATCATAAAGATCAATATTAATCAGAAAACCAGCTTCGGACAACTTTAATTGTTAATAAAGAGCAAGGCTGATTATGACGTCATTAATCCTATGACAGGAAAAAATCGATCCCCAACAAACATCCAAGTGCAAGGACGAATTGTATCTCTAACCAGAACATGTGCAGAATGGACATTTCGACTACACAACCATCAGATATATACTGATAACAATGGCAAATACTGTTAATTATCTCCCTTTCCTCTAAATAATTAACATCACCTCATATCAATAATTAGATACCTGACACCTTGTATAGACAAACCATCCAACGTGATGAACTGGAGCACTCCACCAACTGAACGCCTCTTAACTCTCTCCACCTCTAGGGGAAGGAATTGGATCAAGAGGGCAAAGTGAGAAGACCTTTATACTAGGCCTCCGACTCACTGGACATAAAATTTTTGGCTAGATAACCTAACAGTATTAGTAGGAAATGGAACCATGGTGGAGAGAAACAAACCCTCTGCTGATGTGATGTCCATTACATGTCGTCACACAGACCTGTGGACATAAACACAAAGAGAGATTAGTATGATATAGTACCTAGTTGAAATAAACCAACTAAACAAGGCGCTTATCACTGTAAGCGCGAGTCCCGGAAACACATTACACCGGGGACAAAACTCGCTAATTTTACTAGAAGTCACCCGATTTAAAGGTCCTGGGCCCTCCTCTGGCGAAGTCATCCTTCCTGCCATCTTTATCAGGGATAAACACTTCCAAATTTTCACAAAAACACTAAGAATTGAGCGAAGAAAAGCACTAGCACAAAAACATGTGTAGACTCTCTGCCAATAAATTAGCAAAGAGGAAGTGCTAGTCTGCGCATGCGCGGTGGTGGGGCTGGCATCCGCCAGACTACGCTCTGACTCCCTGCCCAGTAGGGGCACCTAACTGTTTTAATCTGAGTGTTTATTGAGTGAAAGCCGATATTTAGCAATATCAAAAGTATTAGGGAGGTAAGTATACTCTTGATGTGAAAGGGGGCCATCTTGGATTTCGAATCATCATCAATTTCTAGAGGTTTCTTCCCCAGACCTAGTCCAATCAACCTATGGAGTTTCATCCAGAAAGCACTCAGCCGCCTAAATAAAATCCTAGATGACCGTGCAAAGAAATTTGACCAATCAAAATTATCATTTGATATGTTAAAGCCTACCGCCATAGGATGGTTCCACCCAAGTTTCATTGAAATCTGAACATTGCAGAAAATTTCCCGAAAATCCAAAATGGCTGCAGGGTCAAAATTCTGAATAGATGCTCTGGCATAAAATCGTTCTAGACAAATTTGGTTACAATCTATCAAGCGGTTCAGGAGATATGTTTTAAAGGATTTCAGGATTTCGGATAATCTATGATGGCTGCCGAAAAACTGGAACAATCAAAATTTGGAATAAATGTTCTGAAGCCTACACCCCTAGGACCCTTTCAGCCAAATTTGGTCAAAATACACAAAGCAGTTTAGGAGGCCCTATTTTTAACATATGATATAAATTGCTAGGCTTTTTGTTTTCAAGTACTCAAAATATTTATATTCATTTTCAATACCACATACATGTACCAATTTGCATATAGAAATTGCAAGATTGAAATTTTTTTTAACTTTGCTCAAATTCGCTGCTGTCTCATTATCCTGAAAGACGGCATTTGACTTGAGCAAGATTTACAATTACAGATTATCTTCTATGTTTGTACATTGTATCAAACCCGTTTATGTAATTCACCCTTCCCGAGTATCCATCCATTGTCAGACCTCGTATGACATCATAATCAGCTCAGCGCATGTATGATGATGTCATAATCATTATGGCACAAAGGGTTCCATATATACCATCACCAAATCTCAAATGACCCGACACGTTGTATGAATTGTGTTTTTGTAATTCTTTGCTATGTAATAAACATGCTAGGCAGCAACAGCGCCCAGTCAAATTAGTTTCAAAATATTCAACAGCTTACCTGTGTAGTTTTGTGGAAATTGATAGTCAGGGTGTTCAGAGATCGATCGATCCCAACATGGGGTGGGTGGAGCTTAGCTAGAGATGGGCGGGGCATAGCTAAAACTGAAAAGGTCCATTATTGTTGGTGACAAACTCTCCTGTGCTAGAATCACAAACATAGACATCATTTCACTGATGCACTACAGTAGAAATTATGACATTATGTTACCCTTGCAAACAAATGACACTCTACTCAGAATCAGAATGTAGACCAGATGGTGGATATTTCTAAGTGGTAAGTTTGTTTTAGGATTTATTTTTATTTTAAAGCATGCATTATTTAAATGTTTACTAGCTACTAGTAAACATTTGTTTAAATAATACATGCTTTAAAATAAAAATAGATCCAAAATAAACTTACCACTTAGAAATATCCCCCATCTGTTAATAAACATCCTTCTCTTATATAAAACCAGGGAAAAGGTGATTAACCCCTTAAAAACAATCATTTGATGACATATGAGCTGTTATAGGAGTGTAAATACTAACAGCATACTAACCTAATGTAAATACTAACAGCATACTAACCTAGTGTAAATACTAACAGCATACTAACCTAGTGTAAATACTAACAGCATACTAACCTAGTGTAAATACTAACAGCATACTAACCTAGTGTAAATACTAACAGCATACTAACCTAGTGTAAATACTAACAGCATACTAACCTAGTGTAAATACTAACAGCATACTAACCTAGTGTAAATACTAACAGCATACTAACCTAGTGTAAATACTAACAGCATACTAACCTAATGTAAATACTAACAGCATACTAACCTAGTATAAATACTAACAGCATACTAACCTAGTGTAAATACTAACAGCATACTAACCTAGTGTAAATACTAACAGCATACTAACCTAGCGTAAACACTAACAGCATACTAACCTTTATGCTTGACAAAAAAAGGATGATCCAATCGACACCGGGCTAATAAATTAGGATGAGATGAGATACCCGGGCTGAATTCAATCTGAGCACTGAGACTGGCTCCACCGAGTTTCTCAGTTGATACAACATACAAACCATCACACGCATAGCTGTTATAGATAGAAATAACAAACAGGTTATGGTTACCATAGCAACACAACACAATTGAGCAAATCTTAAAGCCTTAGCTAAAGTTTGGATACTCCGATTAACTGTCTGCGCATGCCCACACATGGGGGTGTAAGATTGTAATTTAAGTCAATTACAATATGGCAGCAGCTATAAACTGAAAATGACAGTCATCAGAGACGCAGTAATATTGTTGAAACCGGACAGTATTTTTTCTGATGAACATTAACCAAAAATGGATGAAGATGGCGATATGGATGTCGATGATATCATTGTTTCATTAGCGTCTTTCCCACTCTATCAGAAGACGCCATCTTGGTTTACCTGCCAATGCATACACACACCTTTACTCTCACTCAATACAGGAGTACTTGAGTCGGATAATTTGTACCATGTGATACCGTTATCCGATTATACACTC
The DNA here is from genome assembly GCA_034401795.1 of Chaetoderma sp. LZ-2023a. NCBI lineage: Eukaryota > Metazoa > Mollusca > Caudofoveata > Chaetodermatida > Chaetodermatidae > Chaetoderma > Chaetoderma sp. LZ-2023a. The sequence continues at coordinate 12,782,153 of CM067371.1, forward strand.
AGCCTTCAGATATCAAATCTACATAATCGGAGTAATCAGACTTAGTGTCTGAACGTACACAATAGCTAAAACCAGCCCCATTCTGAATCAACATAGCCTCATTTTAAATCAACGCAGCCTCATTCTCGATCAAGACTAAACGAAATCACAGATTTCTTTTTTCACGAGAGAGTTGATACTTACCTCCCTAATACTCTTTGATATTGCTAAATATCTGCTTTCACTCAATAAAACACGTAGATTAAAAAAGTTAGGTGCCCCTACTGGGCAGGCAGTCAGAAAACAGTCTGGCGGATGCTAGCCCCATCACCGCGCATGCGCAGACTAGTACTTCCTCTGACTAATTTATTGGCTGACACTATGCAACTTTACAAGAGCCTGAAGACCGAGCCTCTGTGGGGCGGAGAGGCCGGGTCCATATTAGGGAGGTAAGTATCAACTCTCTCGTGAAAAAAGAAATCTGTGATTTTGTTTATTTTACTTCAAGAGTATACTTACCTCCCTAATACTCTTTGATATTTCCAGAATTCGTCAGGGAATTTGGCGGCAGGGAGGCGAGGTCAAAAGACCAGCTCTTCCCTATGCGCTTTTCTGCGACTGGACACCATAGTTTTGAATTAGGATCATACCTAGTCAAAGATGGGAAAAATTACAGGTTGACCCGGATATTTCAAAGACTGGTTTTTCGCCATGAAATTTATCCTAGGTAGAAGCCTAAGGCCTTCCCCTGTAACCACAAAACAGTCTGCCTCAGCTGATAAGGCATGAATCTAACTTCTACGCCTAGCCAAGGCCGCAGCAATTAAAAATACAGTTTTAAGCGTCAACATTTTCATAGAAATGGAGCTTAGTGGTTCAAATGGCCTATCAGCTAGCACCTGAAGCACTAGTGATAAACTCCAAGACGGAATCACTGGGGGATTCCTTGGTCTTAGATTGCCCATGCCTTTGATTAAAGTATTTAATGTATTTACTTCATCACTTCCCCTATTAGCCAAGCAAGGGATAACTGTCATTAAAGCTGACTTATAGCCAACAATAGTTAGGCTTGAGGCTATAGGCATCATACAGGTGACAGAAGAAATCGGCTACTACCTGAATAGATAAATCCATTGGATTAATACATCTTTTTGATTAATTATATGCTCTGGAGATTGACCCCGTCCTGGCTTTTGTCATGAACATGGCTGCTTGCTCAGAAAAGCCCTCCATAATTCTAGATTCCGTGACAACATCCACGCAGTCAATTGGAACATTGACGGATTGTTGTGAAGGTTCTTGCCCTGGAAGATAATATTGTCCATCAGAGGCAGAGGAACCGGATTGCAGACCAGAAGGTCCAGCAGATCCGTATACCATGATCGGCGTGGCCAATTTGGGGCGATCAGAAGTACTTGGCATTCCGCCTGTCTGATTTTCTGAAGAATTTTTTAAATCAGGATTGCTGGAGGGAATGCGTATGCATACATTCCCACCAAGCTGATAGCTAACCCATCTGTTGCGATAGCGCTCGGATCTGGAATCGGAGAGACGTACGTCGTCATCTTCGCATTCTTCTTTGTTGCGAATAAATCTATGTTGGGTTTCCCCCTGTGGTTGAACAGACGATCCGCCACACATTGATTTAGTTGCCATTCCGTAGGTAAAACACTCATCCTTCGGCTCAATGAGTCTGCTAGAAGATTTAACCTTCCCGGAATATGAACTGCTTTCAAGGTAATCCTGTGATCCACGCACCAGCAAAGCAGTTTCCATGTCATCATACAGAGACTGGGCGACTTCGTTCCGCCCTGGCGGTTTATGTAAGTCACTACTGTTGAGTTGTCTGATCGAATTAGAACACTCTTGCCCTGAACTTTCTGTAAGAAATGGTCCAGGCCCGGGACTACTGCTCGTAATTCCAGTAGATTGATATGTTCCTTTGACTGTTCCAGATTCCAAAGCCCTGATCTCGTGGATTCTTCCAGGCAAGCTCCCCACCCCTCCATCGATGCATCAGTATACATCGTTAACTGAGGGTGAGGAGGGGTTAACATCACCCCCACCAGGAGATTCTCTGTCTTCAACCACCATTGAAGGTGATGAACTCGAGGCTCCAACCCTGACACGCTCGAGTCCAGTGAACCTGTACTCTGGGTCCATTGTGTCATGAGAAATAACTGGATCGGCCGCCTGCGTAAGGCTGCCTGAGGAATGACTGGTTCCAGAGAAACCATCAATCCCAGCATTCTCAGATAAACCCATGCCAGGACATGACGACTGTTGCACACTGACTGTATTACTGATATGAGTATCTGAGTAGGATAAACATATCCTATCTCCAGATTTAAGAACATTCCCAGGTAAACAAACTTCTGGGATGGAGTCAGCTCTGATTTTTGACAATTTATTATCCAGCATAAATCTGTGAGAGTTTTCAAAACTATCTCCAGATTTGCTGATAAACTTTCCTGGTTGTGTGCTTTTAACAGCCAGTTGTCTATGTACGTGTGGACTGCTATGCTTCTCCTGCGGAGGTATGCTGTTATCGCAAGAACCACCCTGGTGAAGACCCGAGGAGCTGAAGAAATTCCGAAGGGTAACACCCTGAATTCCCATTGTCTGCCCTGGAATGCAAACCTCAAGAAGCGACGGAAATTCCTCGGTATTGGAATGTGAAAATAAGCATCCTTCAAATCTATTGAAGCTGTCCACATTCCCTTCTGCAACCCTGCCAACACCGATTTCACAGTTTCCATTTTGAAACTGGATGCGTCTATGAACTTGTTCAATGGCTTGAGGTTGAGAATTGGTCTCCACCCTCCAGTGCTTTTCGTTACCAAGAACACGGTTGAATAGAAGCCCAGGCAATTTTGTGCCAGTTGAATTGCTCCCTTGAGTATGAGGGAATTTATTTCCTCCTCTAACCACAACCGCTTATCTGGATCTCTTGGAATTTGAGTCCAGACCGGAACCAGAGACAGTCGTGATGGTGGGTCTGTTATCCAGTCGGGAAGATACCCGACTGCAAGCCATCGCAAGACTAAACAGTCCTGAGTCAACCGTTCCCACTCTTGCATGTGGTTGGCCAATCAGCCTCCCACTGGTCCACCTAGGGAGAGAGGTGAACATAAGGAGCGCAAGAGTGGCACTGTCTCCTGGTGCAGATGCACTGGGGTAGCTCTTACTGTGGTAATCACCCTGTCAGGTACGATTACCACGACCAGATCCTCGCGCACCATGGCCCGCACCGCGCGCAATGAGGTGTGCGGGCGGCTGCCTGGCTGGCTGTGCCGGAGGAGCCTGCGCCCCTCTCACAGCTGGCCGAAGCGCACGCGGCTGTGGCCGACGCTGCACTGGTGGCTGGCCTCTGACCTGGCCACTGCCTCCTCGAGCCTGCAGGGGATGATACACAGGGGGAGCTGCGCGAACGCGCTCTCTACGGAGCACTTCAAATTGCTCACGTAATGCCCTCTGGTTATTGACCAGGGTAACCGTCTCCTGGAGATGCTTACATCCCTCACCTCCAAAGAGACCAGGACCTGTCATAGGCATACGCAGCAGCCTATTATATAAATCCTGGGACGGGCACAAGTTATAAAGAGCAAACGTGCGCCTCGGCCGGACACTCCTGGTTACAGACCGGGTTAAACAGTCCAAAGCCAAGTCAATTCCATCTTGGATGGCTCTCTGGACAGTCACCGGACTAGGCTGACGTAATGTGGATGCCGTTACTACCCCCTGTAACAACTGTGAGACGTGCGAAAGCGCTGAGATAGACGCCCTCGAACCCTCTTTCGCATCACGTTACGCGGTATTAGCCGAACGCAAAACGTTCGAACACAGTGCTCCGTGTCAGACCGGGAACCTGGCCGCGTATCTTCACCAAGCGCAGCACGGTCATCCATGCTCGACTTAGGTACTACACAGTATAGCTGATATTGATCAGCTATAATACGGCACCGCTTTGCCACTTCGCGGGGAGGGGGGCCTTCGCTAAACGTCCATGTGCCTTAATGGACATCTCCGCCACAGTGAACATATCAACAATATGATCAGCTAACGGCAAAGATGGCATAGCGGTAACAGTCGGTTTTCCTGCCAGCCACGGGCGCTGGTCCCGTTGACTGGCCGACTGATCCACGGCAAGATATGGTCTGACGTTGATTAGCCACTGACAAGCGTCAGACCAGTCTTCCTCCGTGGCCACCTGCGAATGCTCTACAAGACGAGGGCCTTTGTCATCCTCCTGAGCAATCACAGGTGTGTATGTGGCTGGAGGAACTGATACGGCTGGCAAGCCAGAGAAAGCATGCGGGCCTGAAAGAACAGGCATGCTAAACTGACTGGCTTGACCAGGAGCAGGCGCCGTGGTATTGCGTGGGGAAAATTTTGCCACACCACGGCCCTGGCCAGCACCTGCTACACCATCGGCAAGCCGAGGTATGCGGTAAAACTGGCCATCAGATCCAGCCCGGGCTACCCTCTGCGCCGTGGACACTACTCCTGCGTGAGTAGTACCATGGACAATGTCACCCGTATTCCCCACGAGGGGTGCACGCACGTCAATGTCCATGGCCACGGCGCCAGAAGGAGAACCCAGCAGATAATCCTCTTCTTCCTGGCCAGAAAGATTAGACTCCAGGTCAGCAAAGAATGCTAACTCGGACTGCCCAAGAGAGGTACCATAGGAGGGACTGGTACCTGCAGGGTGCGGATAATCCTGGCCTGATAAGCAAGGCAGGTTCCAGCGACACCTGACCACGAACAACCAGCGCGGCAAGTCTGCTGCCAGTGTTCTTATAGTGGAATTCACCCTCTATTAGGGACACCTCTGAATCATGGTCGAAAACTGATAGGTCCCTAAATAGTACCGATTCAGAGGCGGGGATTATCTGCTCCGGAGCAGATGAAGAGGACAACGAAAGATTTGGACCAGGAAGCATGCCACGAAGCAACTCTGGGACCAAATCCTTAATTGTCCTCTTCATCTCTCCCATCATCTCAATACGGAAGGTCTCCATATCCATAGCGGACGAGGCCTTCCTCTTACCCTTCTTACCAGAAGCCTCTTTCTTAATTTTCCTCTCCTCCTCTGGAGCCTTCTCCCTGGTCTGCAATGATAGAAATTCAGACATTAGCTCTCTCCCCCCCCCCACCTTTTACAGATCTCACATTTAAGCAATGGCCAACATGGGCTGCACTGGGAGCATAAATGGGGGGAAGAATCTATCCATTATAAACCTTCCACATGAAGGACAACCAGGCCTCTGAAACACACCAGAGGATGAAGATAATGAGTATTACAGATATTGAATTAGAACTCAACACGAAATAAACAAGGAGGAAGGGGCCATAAAGACCCAAGCTAATAATAATAAATCAGCGTTGGACAAAACTTTTAACTGATAGTAAGGCGCAAGGCTGATTATGACGTCATAACTTCAAAGATAAGAAGTTAAATCGATCCGAAACAAACATCCAGGTGTAAGGACGAATTGTAATCATATCCAGAACATCCTAACTAGACAGGATAGTTTATACAGACTATACAAACATCAGATAAACAATGATAAAGTGCAGTAAGATTTTATCAATATTGTCAAATATAATTGAAATGCCTCATATCATAACTAGAGTACCTGAGTCTTTAGCATAGACAAACCATCTGATCTGATGAACCGGACGCTCCACCAACATTATGACCTCTTAACTCTCTCCACCTTAGGGGGAAGGAAGTGGACCAAGAGGGCAAAGTGAGAAGACCTTCATCCGAGACCTCCAACTCACTGGGAAAAGATTTTTGGTTAGATAACCTAACAAAGTTAGTAGGAAATGGAACCTTGGTGGAGAGAAAAACAAACTCTCTGATGATGTGATGTCCTAAACAATCATAGGTAGATACCTGTGGACATAAACACAAAGAGAGATTAGCATTTCATAGCGCCATTTTGAAATAAACTATTTATTTTAAGCACTTATCACGATAAACGCGAGTCCCGGAAACACATTACAATGGGATAAACTCGCTAAAATATACTAGAAGTCACCTGGTGGCTAGGTCCTGGGCGCTCCTCTGGAGTAGTAGCACATTCTGCCATATTAATCCAGGTGAAATAGAACTTCTACACAGACAAAACTTTCAGAAATTAAGGAAAAGCCTATGAGCATAGAAAACATGAGTTGTCTCTCAGCCAATAAATTAGCAAAGAGGAAGTACTAGTCTGCGCATGCGCGGTGGTGGGGCTAGCATCTGCCAGACTGTCTTCTGACTACCTGCCCAGTAGGGGCACCTAACTTTTTTAATCTGAGTGTTTTATTGAGTGAAAGCCGATATTTAGCAATATCAAAGAGTATTAGGGAGGTAAGTATACTCTTGAAGTGAAAAACCACAATCTCAATCAACACAGCCTCATTCTCAAACAACACTGAATCGACAGTCTGAATCGCTAGAGCCTCATTCTGAATAGACATTGCTGTATTCGCAATCAATGCATAAGTTTGAAGATGCAGTCAGATTACTCCGATTACATGGATTGGACATCCAAATATCGAAAGCATAATCAGATAACGGTATCATATGGTACAATTTATCGAGTACTCCAGCTTCAAGTGAGAGTAAAGGTGCACATGTGTAGACATGTCAACTGTTTTGATTGTCTTCTGATATGTATGGGAACGAAATCTAGGATTTCTCTTTTCACGAGAGAGTTGATACTTACCATCATGAACACTCTTGATATATGCTAATATATTCAATTTCCTTAATTATACACAGAATATAAACTAAAATTCTCCATATTAGCCAGGTTATACAACTGTCAAATTTGACTGCATCCGAAAGACCAACCGAGTGACAAATCACCAAGATAGAAAATCATTGGCTTAAAACCAGCAACTGCATAATATTACCAAGTCTCTGTGGGGCAGAGGCCAGGTCACTTTGTGATGGTAAGTATCAACTCTCTCGTGAAATATACGAAATCCTTGATTTAGTTTATTTCACTTCAAGAATGTACTTACCATCATGAAAACTCTTGAGATACCAAGAATTTGTAAGAGAATTCGGAGGGACGGAGGAGTGGTCATCAGGCCAGCTGTTTCTCTGAAGGAGTTCTTTTGTTTTTTGGAGGCACAAAAGCATCCGAAACTGTTTAAAAGCGCAACCAGGAAGTGAATAAGTGATCAGCTGTTTTGGCTGATGTGGATGAGATAACCGCTTCGCAAAATGCACTCCCCCCACTCTCTTTTTAACAGAAGTTTAGCCTGGCAGATTGTGTTCCGGACTAGCGAGTCCCTGTTTTATATTGAGGTCAACAGGAAAGGTGCCTGGGAGTAGACAGTGGACTGTATGAATGAACTAAACAAAATCACAGATTTCATGTTTCACGAGAGAGTTGATACTATTTACCATCCTGATACTCATTGATATTTCCTAAACATCGGCCCTGATTCAGTATTATCCAGACTTCAAAAGAACCTGCCCCCACTAGGCAGGTTATGCATTTGACAGCTCGGCCGATATACGACTTAACGGCGCGCCTGTGCAGTGTCACATTATCAGACTTGATTGGCTGACGAATTGCAACATTAAAGTCGAATGACTGAGACTCTGTGGGGCAGAGACGAGCCTCTGTGGGGCGGAGAGGAGCCTCTGTGGGGTGGAGAGGAGCCTCTGTGGGGCAGAGGAGCCTCTGTGGGGTGGAGAGGAGTCTCTGTGTGGTGGAGAGGAGCCTCTATGGGGCGGAGAGGAGCCTCTGTGGGGCGGAGAGGAGGCTCTGTGGGGCGGAGAGGCCGGGATCATTCAAAGATGGTAAGTATCAATTCTCGTGAAATAAACAAAATCACAGATTTCTTTTTTCATGAGAGAGTTGATTCTTACCTCCCTAACACCCTTTGATATTTCCTAAATATCGACTATCACTCAAGAAAACCTCAGATTAAAAAAGGTATGTGCCCCTACTGGGAAGGTAGTCAGATGACAGTCCGGCGGATGCCAACCCCAACCTTGCACATGTGCAGACCAACACTTCCTCTGACAAATTTTTTGCCTGACACAATGCAACTTACAAGCCTGAAGACCAAGCCTCTGTGGGCCGGAGAGGCCGGGTCCGTGTTAGGGAGGTAAGTATCAACTCTCTCGTGAAAAAGGAAATCTGTGATTTTGTTTATTTCACTTCAAGAGTATACTTACCTCCCTAACACAATTTGATATTTCCAGAATTCATCAGTGAATTCGGCGGGAGGGAGGCAGTGTCAACAGACCAGCTCCTCCCTATGCGCATTTGCGTTTGAAGCACCAACCTCTGAAAATTTTGTAAAACACAACCAGGAAATGATTTGAACATCGAATACCACAACCGATGGATGAGAGAAAGACTGTATGTTAAATGCGCAACCCCACCCCCTTCTTGGGAAAGGAGAAGTTATGACCTCAACGTCCCATATGCTCTCTAAGTACTAGTGCTAAAGTACTATCTGATGAAAAGGCTTCATTTGCGTATACTCTCAAGAAATGAACCATATAAAAACACGAATAATCACCATATTAGCATAAAGGTAACGTGACAATGACAAAAAAATAAAATAAACAACACAATACAAGACTGACCTTGAAATCGGTCACTGCCATCAACTTCCCCAAATGGTTGTTTCCATTGTTTAAATGTGCTGTCTATAAACAGTGAGAAAACCTCATTAAAAATATGTACACCTAATTATCTTTTCAAAATCGATAAGGCGAGAGGTTTAGTGGTGTCACGAAGATAATGATAGGTAAAACCTGACTCACAGTACCACTGAGCTACTGACGTTAAACAGGATGGTGGATACCACTATGCCACGGATACTGTGAGCCTTGGCCATGTCAAATTGTTTACCAGTGACGGATTTATGGCAAAACTGGATACAATCCACCTGGAAATGGTGTCCTTGGATGCCCTCCCATGGGCTTCAACATAAGACAACCATAATAATGATGGGTCCATCCGCCATTCCTAGGAACATTGTTTGTACCTGTTTAATGCACGGACTGGACACCATGTTTTTGAAGTAGAATCATATCTAGTCAAAGCTGCTAAAACTATATGTTGACCTGGATATTTCAATGACTGATTTTTAGCCATGAAATTAATCCTAGGTAGGAGCCTAAGGCCTTCCCCCTGTAACCACATCACGGCCTGCCTCAACGGATAAGGCAAGGATTTTGCTTCTCCGCCTTGCCAAGGCTGCAGCAATTAGAAATAGTTTTAAGTGTCAACAATTTCATTGAAATGGAACTTAGTGGTTCAAAGGGTTTATCAGCTAGAACTTGAAGCACTAGAAATAAACTCCAAGACGGAATCGCTGGTGGATTATCTATGCCTTTAATTAAAGTATTTAATGTACTTCCCCTCTTTGCCAAGCAATGAATAACAGACATTAAAGCTGATTTAAATCCAGCAATAGAATTAGCTTTAAGGCTGTAGGTATCATACAGGTGACAGAGGAAATCGGCTACTACCTGAATAGATTGATCCATTGGATTAATACATCTCTTTGAGCACCATTCTACAAATCTGTTGATTTTATAATTATATTCTCTGGAGATTGACCTCCTTCTGGCTTTTGTCATAAACGTGGCTGCTTGCTCAGAAAAGCCCTCCTTAACGTTGGATTCCTTGACAACATCCACACAGTCAATTTGAACATTGACGGATTGTTGTGAAAGGTCTTGCCCTGGAAGATAATATTGGCAATCAGAAACATACGAACTGGATTGCAGACCAGAAGGTCAAGCAGATCCGTATACCATGATCGGCGTGGCCAATTTGGGGTGATCAGAAGCACTTGGCACTCATGTCTGATTTTCTGAAGAATTTTTGGAATCAGGATTGGTGGCAGGTATGCGTATGCATACTTTCCCTCCCAGCTGATAGCTAGCATATTTGTTGCGATAGCCCTCGGATCTGGAAATGGATATACACACATCATCATCTTCGTATTCTTCTTCGTTGCGAATAAATCTATGTCGGGTTTCCCCCATTGGTTGAACAGACGCTCCGCCACACATTGATTACATTGCCATTCCATAGGTAAAACACTCATCGTTCAGCTCAATAAGTCTGCTAACAGATTTAGGTTTCTCAGAATATTAACTGCTTTCAAACTGATCCTGTGATCCAGGCACCAGCAACGCAATTTCTATGTCATCATACAGAGACTGAGCAACTTCATCACTACTGTTGAATTGTCTGATCGAACTAGAACTATCTTCCCCTGAACTTTCTTCATGAAATGTTCCAGGCCCAGAATTACTACTCGTAATTCCAGTAGATTGATATGTTCCTGTGACTGATCCAGATTCCAAAGCCCTGATACTGTGGCTTCTTCCAGGCAAGTTCCCCAGCCCTCCATTGATGCATCCGTATACATCGTTACTTGAGGTATGCTGTGATAGCAAGGATCACCCTGGTGAAGACACAAGGAGCCATGGAAATTTCAAAAGTTAAAACTTTGAATTCCCACTGCCGGCCATGGAAAGCAAATCTCAGATAGCGACGAAAACTCCTCGCAATTGGAAGGTGAAAATATGCATCCTTCAGGTCTATTGATGCTGTCCACATTCCCTTCTCCAACCCGCCAACACCGTTTTGATTTGTTTCCATTTTGAATTTTGGTGTGTCTATGAACTTGTTCAATGGCTTGAGGCTGAGAATTGGTCTCCATCCTCCAGTGCTCTTTGTTACTAGAAACACGGTTGAATAGAAGACCAGGCAATTTTGTGCCGGTTGAATTGCTCCTTTTAGTATGAGGGAATTTATTTCTTCCTCGATACACAACCGTTGATCTGAATCTCTTGGAATTTGAGTCCAGATCAGGACCAGAGACAGGTGCGATTGCAGTCTTATTATCTAATCGTGATGGGATCCGACTGAAAGCCATCGCAAGACAAAGCGGTCCTGAGTCAACTGCTCCCACTTTTGCTTGTGAAGGGCCAAATGCCACTCACCCACCCCCTACGGGTCCACCTAGAGAGAGAGGTGGACATGAGCAATGCAAGAGTGGCACTGTCTCTAGCTCTAGTAGAACTGGAATGGTCCCTGTGGCTACCGGTCCATCAGGCACGGTTAGCACAACCAGATCCTCACACGCCATGGCCTGCACACCAGTGTGTGGGCGACTGCATGACTGGCTCTGCTGGAGGAGCATGTGCCCATTCCTAAATCCCCCCCCCCCCACAGCAGGCTTGTTCTGGCATGGTGCTGTCTGAGGATGGTACACAGGGGGAGGGGGGTGCACCTCAAATTGTGTGCATAGTGCCTTCTGGTTATTTACTAGGTGGACCATTTCTTGGAGGTGCCTACATCCCTCACCTCCAAAAGGACCAGGACCTGACATAGGCATCCACAGCAGCCTATTGAACAGGTCCATGGGACAGGCACAAATTGTCCAATGTAAAGGTGCACCTCAACCGGACAATCCTAGTAACTGACCGCATCACACAGTCCAGAGCCAGGTTTATTGCGCAGCATGGTCATCCCCGCTCGGCTTCGGCACCATACCGTATTGCTGGTACTGACTTAATGGATGCCTCTGCCGCTGTGAACATATCAATGATATGCTCAGCTAGTGGCAGAGATAGTACGGCGGACATCATCGGCTTCCCCACCAACCTGGTGCTGGTCCCGCTGGGAAGCCGACGGTTCCACTTTGAGCTCTGGCCTAACGGTTACTAGCCACTGGCAAGCATCAGACCAGTCCTCTTCAGTGGTCACCTGTGAGTGCTCGACCAGGCGCGGGCCTTCGTCGTCCTCAATAGCACTCGCCGGTGGAAAATGGCTGGAGCCATGGATACTCCTGGCAAGCCATGTGGGCCCGATAGAGCTGGCATGGTTTGAGCCATAGCTAAACCAGGAGCCGGAGCCATGGCATCGTTGGGGGTGTAACGCACCATGCCATGGTCTGGGCTGGCCGTCGCCATACCATCGGCAAGCCATGGTATGCAATACGGGTGGCTCTAAATCGGGCAACCCTCTGGGCCTGCAGGGAAGTTTTGCCCATGCTCCGCGCGAGGGGTGCACGTTTGTCCAATTCCATGGCCACGGCAGATAATCCTCATCCTCCTGGCCGGAAAGGTTAGACGTGGAGTTAGCAAAGAACACTAACCCAGACTGGCCAGGCAAAGTACCGTAAGATGGTACGGTACCATGGGAGTGTGTACACTACATGGAACACGTAAAGTGGGAACCTGGGTCCATCACTCCTGCTCCTAGATCAACCGATGAAGCAAGCCTCAAGCCGGGATCAAACAGAGCCGCTCCTGGATATACCAGTGAGGCAAGACTCAAGATGGGTTCAACTAAAGCCACCTCTGAATCTGTAGCAAAAACTAGCAAACCCCTACAGAGACTAGATTCAGAGGTCGGAAATACACCCCCCCCCCCCCCCCCGCGTTTAATCTGAGGTTTATTTAGTGAAGGTTGATATTTAGGAATTATCAAAGAGTGTTAGGGAGGTAAGTATACTCTTGAAGTGAAAAGGCAGTGTGTCACATATTGACCCTACCCCCACCACCCAGACCAATGAGATAAACCAGCTGCACTATTATGTGTAGTGAATGTAGGTTTAAAGAGAGACTACCCACTCTACGACATATGTGATGAATGTAAGTACGCATAGACACAGAATACACATGCATACATGCACACATATAAGCATGCACGCACGCAACCATGCACGCACACACGCACTATTTTATTGAAAATGTTAACGGGTACCTGTCTGGTATTTGTGAGCGTAGATCTGCATGGTGTGCCAATCTCTGTGACAGCTGCCAGTCAGAATGCTCATCAAAAAGAAAACAAATCCATGTATCTGAAATATTGACGGAGCAATGTTTAGCAAGGAGCCGGTATCGAGACGCTAATGTAGGAAAACTGTAAAACGTTAACCCTTTAATGGTCAAATTTGGCCAAGAAAATTAAAAGTCATTCCAGTGGTAAATTTTCAAAAATTGTCCTCTCTTGGCCTGTTAATGGACATTCCAGATCATTAAAGGAAGGGAAAAGGGAGATAACAAATGATGTTTATGGGTAATTTTATATAATATTAAATAAACAACCACTGGTAAAAAATGGAAATTAATCAGAATTATTGGAGAAAAAGCATTGACTAAATCTAGGGGTAGTTAACTTGGAACCAATTAGTGACGTCGCTGGTGCTTCACACTCCGCCGTGTGTCAACTGTGTGTACAGGTATACCGTGTACTTTAATATAACAAAAGCAAACCCGAATATAGTTTCGTAAGCGGTATGAATAGTATTCTCTATAGGTGCCGATATAGAGCGATTATTTCGCTACTATTAATTCACTATTGATCCTTTTCAAAGCATTATATTTTAAGGTTACTGTTTCTGGTGGAAGCTGCAAGTTTCGGCCAAAATGATTTCAAAATAGACTGCTGGTATCCAAAGTCGCAACATGTTGCCAACTGAATATTTTGAAATTTGTGTAACTGACTGTAGATGCTGTCGCTTGAAACAAGAGCATTTTACCTGTAGGAAGGAGTGGCTAATCAGCTAAACTGAGTTTATATGAGCGGCTGTAGCTCATATTATTTTTTCGCTCGCGTACACCAGAGCGCATAGGACTAGGTACATCACTAATTGGTCCCCCACCAGAGACTGAGAGTGACCTAAATGGTATTTAGCTGCTTTTTCAGATTTACTGGTGGCTATAGGTTGATTATTATATAAATCTATCCTTCAAGAGCATTTGTTAACCGGTCCTTTCCTTTAACATAATGCTTGAAAATGAAAATGTTACAATTCTATACTCTTAAAGGCTTAACTTATGCACTTTAATGCAATGAAACAAAGTAAACCGTAACATGATTTCATCCCATATAAATTAATATAATTCTTTTGAAGCAGAGACACTTATCTCTAATTCAACTTCACAAATAAACAAGAGGCCCAAGGGGCCTGCGTCGCTCACCTGGAACATTGGCAACTCAACTAATCTTTATTGTGTTTTACATCAATCAGTGCCACTTCCAATGACTTTCAGTCAAATGGTTTAGTTTTCGAGATATTGACAACAATCTGTGGACTGTTTCTGCAACGGTGCTTTTGAACAATATTTAAGCAAAAATAAGACATCAGTGCTAACAAAAGAAATTGATGACATGCAGTCAAACTTATAGTAAGACACCACTCAAGTGAGAATCAGAAGGCAGGCAGTCTCTTATGGCAGCTGGTTTCTTAACCCTTTAATGATCAAGATTTGTTAGTGAAATTTTCAGTATATGTCTATTTGCAGGCCAAGATGTGGTAATTTTTGAAAATTTATCACTGGAATAACTGGCTCGATTATCGCGCCAGTCATTCCAGTAGTAAATATTCACAAATAGTCATCCTGGGCTGCAAATGGACATTTCTTAAGGCCACTGCAGAGGAAGGTTTAGAACGGCTTGACCATTAAAGGGTTAATAAAGGTTCACATACATGCTTAATTGGATTCAGCAAAAGAATAAAATAGTCTTTAAGGCCTCTTAACCCTTTCACACATAAATCCTGGAAAAAGTATATTCTTTATGATATAAAACTTATTTTGTTGAATAATTTGAAATTAATTTTACCTGAAGCCGTTGTGCCTTAGGCAACAATGGCTTCCAGTCAAATTAATTTCAACATATTCAACTGTTTTACTGTATGGATGTCTTGAAAATATAGGGAATTCATCAGTGAAAGGGTTAATACAGGTGGTCTTTATAGCAGGTTCAACTGAGTATATTCTAGACCATCCATTTAACACATGTACATCTGGCTGAATGACCAAGTTCGCAGCAGGGATGGATATTGCGACGCTGGAGTTTATTTAGAAAATAATTTGACTGAGTCATAGCTGCCTTAGGCAGCAACAACTTTCAATGAATCAAACACATTTCAAAGTATTTAACAGTATAGATGTTAGAGCACATAATACATACATGTACCTTAAAGATTTAGGCAGCACTTGGAGGGAAAAGGCTAAACAGTTAGTTTAGTTTTTTAGCTATTATCATGACTATGGCAATAAAAGCTGTCAGGTGTCAATGGATGGTGGAAATAAAACTCATTTTACAAAATCACACATTAATTAACAATATAACCATCCAAATTTATTCAAGAAAAGTTAAATTTTCTCATAGAAAATGTCTATTAGCAGACCAAGAGAAGACTATTTTTGAAAATTTACCACTGGAATGACTGGATCAGTTATAGAGCCAGTCATTCCAGTGGTAAATTTTCAAAAATAGTCTTCTCTTCGTCTGCAAATGGACATTTCTCAAGACCAAAGTTGCAGCCGTTTTTGGCTGATACGAGGACTAAATGGTTAACTGTTTTCCTAAATAGCTAAGATATGTATGTGTCCTCTGGCATCTATAGTGTTGAATATTTTGGAATTTATTTGACTGAAAGTTGACGCTTTCTAAAGCAGCAATGACAAATTATTTTTTTAATAAACTTCAACTCACATTACCCATCACCAAAGACCTAAGCTAACTGATACCTGAGCTGGGCCACTAAACAAAGGATTGTATTATGCAGTCCAACCTGCTAGAAAGACCACCTCACCTATACTAGATGGTAATTTTACTGCATACTGCCAAACCGCTTATCCAATAGATTCAGAAATGGCATGGTTGTAATCAGCATACCCAAAACCCTGTACAAAACAAATTTTGTCTTCAAACTCCATCAAATAAAAGAATCCAATATGGCCACCAACTATGTGACATTTTGATTGGTCCATGGCAGCCATGTTTTTTTACCTATCACCTTCCCATGAACAAACTTCAATGCCCTTAGTCCATAATCATATCCCCCAAATTTAGTCACGATCTGTTCAGCGGTTATGCAGAAGACGTCTTTTCGCAAAAACTAGCTCATCCAAGATGGCTGCCAAACCATTTGGCCAATCAAATTCCTTTGAACAAACTTGGTTCAGTTCTTGCCTTATATGATATTTCATGACCTTTGAATTGATCAACCAAGCGATTCGGAAAAGATTTTTATAAAAATTGGCCAAAATCCAAGATGGCCAGTGACCAAATTGGCCGATCAGCTCCCTTCAAACAAATTTGGATCTGTAGGCCCTAAGGATACCTCCTGCCAAATATAATTGAAATCAGGCCCGCGGTTCTTGAGAAGTCATTTAAAGAAAAAGTTGATGGACAGATGGATGGACGGACGACAGACGGTCGTCATGGCTTAAGCTCACTTGGTCATTCCGGCCAGGTGAGATAAAAAATTAGATTAATTAATACAGATTGAAATCATCATATGCTAATTACATTGAGGTGCACAATTGAAGCCCATAAAAGCATAGCATTTTAAGAAGTAGTTTTGAACATTCTTGTGTGAATGTGTGGCTTGAATGTCGTAAGACTGAGAATCAAATATAGGATGAACAATTATACAATGGAGCAATATTTGTAAACATGAAGCTCAGGAATATGTTGATAATAATTTTTTTATTATTTAATGCTTCAAATCCGAATATCAGAAGTTATTGATTGGAAACTATGTGACTGATTCCGGTCGGTTGAGAAAAACTATGTTTGCATGAATGTGTTTGATTCCAATCAGTCGAGACAAACCATGCTTGAATGAATGTATTTGATTCCGGTCAGTCGAGACAAACCATGCTTAAATGAATGTGTTTGATTCGGTCGGTCGGCGCAAACCACACATGCATGAATGTGTTTGATTCAGGTCAGTCGAGACAAACCATGTTTGAACGAATGTGTTTGATTCCAATAAGTGGAGACAAACCATGCTTGAATGAATGTATTTGATTCCGGTCAGTCGAGCCAAACCACACTTAAATGAATGTGTTTGATTCCGGTCAGTCGAGACAAACCACGCTTGAATGAATGTGTTTGATTCCGGTCAGTCGAGACAAACCACGCTTGAATGAATGTGTTTGATTCCGGTCAGTTGAGACAAACCACGCTTAAATGAATGTGTTTGATTCCGGTCAGTCGAGACAAACCACGCTTAAATGAATGTTTGATTCCGGTCAGTCGAGACAAACCACGCTTAAATGAATGTGTTTGATTCCGGTCAGTCGAGACAAACCACGCTTAAATGAATGTGTTTGATTCCGGTCAGTCGAGACAAACCACGTTTAAATGAATGTGTTTGATTCCGGTCAGTCGAGACAAACCACACTTAAATGAATGTGTTTGATTCCTGTCAGTCAAGGCAAACCATGTATGCATGAATGTGTTTAATTTTGTCATGATGAAGCTACATCCCGGTACTTTGTGCATCCATACACCAAATTTATGACCCCATACTCTTGAATCTACTGTCCAGAAAATTGTCTGTAATTTTAGGTCTCACTGACAATAGAATTAAAACACATAAATTATAAGAAACAGAAGTTCATGATCTGGAGTGGAATGCTTACCTGGTAAAAAGCAGTGCCAAATAGGGTGTGGATCTGAAGTCGGCATAGACTGGTAGGGTGTGTGTGAATATTGATGAACTGAGCGGAAAGCTGGATGACACAGCAGAGTGTGATCAGTCTGTTGAGCTGGTGAAGAGTGATGTGGTGCTGCACAGGTCTGAGGAGTTTGTGCTTCAGACACTCCTCTGCAGGCTAGATGAGATGATAGTTGAGATGGTTCTTTGAATGGTAGGTCAGATGATCGTTGAGATGGAGAATGTTTAGAATCAACCATTAAACACGATTCAGCAACAGACAGCGGCTGGTCAGAGCAGTCTGTGGGAAATAGCCTGCTAAAATATAACAATTCTCCAAAATTAACAAGTATGTATGTACAGTACTATAGGTGACTATTATAAACAAGGGGCCTCTGATGCTCACCTGGACCATTAGCATTTGAACAATTTGGATTTATATAGATATGATGGATAATTTCCAACAAGAGGCCTTAATGCTCACCTGAACCATTAGCATTTGATCCAAAGCATTTAAATAGACATAATACTTTAAAGTCAGCAGCAACAAGGCATAAAATCCAAAATTGGAATCCAGTAAAAATTATATTTAGTGAGAAAATAATGATGGACGCTGACCACACAATCAGACTGAACCTTAAATTTAGATTGGGCCATGACCACCATGTTTTTATCAAGGAACACATTTTTTTTAACAAACTTTTATCACCATTAGGTATTGATGAAATTAAATGTAATGAGTTTCAACCTGCTCCGTACAGCAATTCCTGAGATGTCAGTTTCGAGAACAAGACAGCCATTAGATCAAGCGGTTAATGAGGCGTAGCATTGTAAACGATTTCTCGCCATTTTTCGGAATATCCAAGATGGCTACCAAAACAAGAGGCCCAAGGGGCCTGTATCGCTCACCTGCATCATAGGCATTTCAACCAGAAAGGCCATCAACAATAAGTAGAACCCTACAGAGTTGAGCAGAATTATAACAAGAAAACAGAAGCCATATTTCTTTATGTATCAACTACTTTTGAACAAAACTTAATGGCCTTAGTCCCTTATCATATCTCCCAAATTTCAGCTCTATCCCTTCAGCGGTTCGGGAGAAGTCGTTTTCGCGAAAACTAGGTCATCCAAGATGGTCGCCAAGCAAATCAGCCTATCAGGTTGCCTTGAACAAACTTGGGTCTACCGTTGCCACAGATGATGTGTTATGAGTTTTGAATCAATTCCTCCAGCGGTTTTGGAAAAGATTTTTTAAAGTGTTCCTAAAAATCAGCCATTTTGGCCGGCGGACATCTTGGATTCTGACTGATCTGCTTCGTTTGAACAAACTTATATCTCTATGTCCTATGAATGCTTCCTCCAAAATATAATTGAAATTGGCCTAGTGGTTCTTGAGAAGAAGTCGTTTAAAGAATTCCCCATTGCTTTACTATGGGCCCATTGCTTTACTATGGGAGCCGATGGCGGGAAAACAAACCAAGATAGCAGCCAAACCGTTTATCCGACAGTCTCGAAAGTGGCATATTTGAACTCGCCACACTGATAAGCATATATAAAGCAATTTTCGCAATCAAAATACATCAAATACAAAAAAAGCCATTATGACCAACAAACGCAAAATTTTGATTGGTTGATGACTGCCATGTTTTTTAACGTACGAACTTCCTTTGAACAAACTTGAAAGGCACTTGCTCCCTAAGCATATTTACAAAACTTCAGCTCTATCCCTTCAGCGGTTCGGGAGAAGTCGTTTTCGCGAAAACTAGGTCATCCAAGATGGCCGCCAAGCAAATCGGCCAATCAGGTTGCCTTGAATAAACTTGAGTCTACCGCTGCCACAGATGATGTGCTATGAGGTTTGAATCAATTCCTCCAGCGGTTTCGGAGATTTTTTAAAACTGTTTCTAAAAATCAGACATTTTGGCCGACGGCCATCTTGGATTTTGACCGATCCGCTTCGTTTGAACAAACTTAGATCTCTATGCCCTATGAATGCTTCCTCCAAAATATAATTGAAATTGGCCCAGTGGTTCTTGAGAAGAAGTCGTTTAAAGAATTCCCCATTGCTTTACTATGGGCCCATTGCTTTATTATGGGAGCTTATGGCGGGAAAACAAACCAAGATGGCAGCCAAACCGTTTATCCGATAGTCTCGAAAGTGGCATATTTGAACTCGCCACACTGATACCGTTAAATTCTGTGTATATTGCGCACTTTTTTGCTCAAGTTACATGTTATAAAAAGCTACTGCGCACTATATACAAGGATAAATATTTGTCACATTTTTTTCGGCAGAATCACAAAATTCAGGGCTGAAATATGATTTTATGGATCGGGAATCAGTCGGGAATAACGATCGCATTCTAACATGTCTATAATGGTACTATCTCAACTAGATCGTTAAAATGTCTTACTACTGTCTAAATATTGTGTTATACCTTTATTAAATACCATATAGTGTTGTAAAATTATCAAATAAACCATCATTTAACTTTTTTACAACGCCATTATTTATTTGTTCTAATTTATTTCTATAAAGGGAGGTTACTCCTGTCTTCCCAAGTTGAACATAGAGATGTTTAGAATCCATAGATTACTACACAGATACGGACATAAATGTGTTAAAAAAAGAATGATAGAGCCGGTGTTTTGCAAGGTGATCTAGCATTTACATAGATATAGAAAGGAATGTTTTATATGTACTAAACGGCACAATGTTTTGACCAATCGGTGGGCAGGATGATTATAATTGACAGGTTAAGGTTAAAGGTCACAGCCATCAACGTATGACGAAGTAATTGTAGAAACGAAAGGATGAGAATAGAAAATCATTTCAAATTGAAGATAATTCAATTTATTTAATAAACGATGCGTGGAATAATCTAGATTATAGCACTATATTATAATATATTATGATGATGATATACTATAATATATTATATAAACCCCACCCACACTCAAACAATACCCACAATTGATCATTGTCGATTTTGTAAATGGCAAGCGGTCAGCTCTATCACCTTTGTTTATTGTACTTCTGACCGCGTTAATCCACCGACCCCGCCCCACCACCTGACTACACTGCCTGTGAACCGAGTCTTGAAACCACTCATCTACTGCGTATATGATTGAACAGAATCTCATGGGCTCGCCTTTGATATAGTTATCAACGTAATTACCGGCACTGTTAGAGTGAGCCAAAATGGATTTGAGTTTTTTAAAATTAAAATCGATTTTATTCTCAAGTATCAGCGCACAAAACTTCTAACGACCATTTATGTTAATGAGCTCTGCTCAAATCAAATTCGGATTCTAACCTGTTCTGATGGAAATTATATTTGTATTTTTACATCATTCAATAAAGTTTAATACAAAATATTTGCTAAAAGTGTAGGCAAATGATATTCCCATGATTAAACAACAGAGTAACGCACGCCACAAACAAGATTTTATAAGGAAAGCCTATTCGACACGCAGTAAGTCATTGATTTTTTTGTTACCAGTTTTCATTCACACGTCTCTCAATCTTACTGCGCACTGTACACGAAAACAACGGTTTTTTCAGGCCGATTTTGGTTAAATTTAGGGGTGCGCACTATGCACGATAGCGCAATATACACAGGATTTAACGGTAAGCATATATAAAGCAATTTTCGCCATCAAAATACATCAAATACAAAAAAGCCATTTTGATTGGTTGATGGTGGCCATGTTTTTTAACGTACAAACTTCCCTTGAACAAACTTGAATGAACCTTGGTCCCTAAGCATATTTACCAAATTTCAGACCTATCCCTTCAGTGGTTCGGGAGAAGTAATTTTCGCGAAAACTAGGTCATCCAAGATGGCAAATAGGCCAATCAGGTTGCCTTGAACAAACTTGGGTCTACCGTTGCAATAGATGATGTGTTATGAGTTTTGAATCAATTCCTCCGGCGGTTTCGGAGATTTTTTAAAGGGTTTTTAAAAATTGGCTATTTTGGCCGGCAGCCATCTTGGATTTTGGCTGATCGTCTTCATTTGAACAAACTTGAATCTCTATGCCCTAGGGATGCTTCCTGCCAAATATAATTGAAATCGTCCCAGTGGTTCTTGAGAAGTCGTTTTAAAGGAAAAGTTGACGGACGGACGGACGACGGACGGACACACGATGGATGGTTGCCACGACATAAACTCACTTGGCCTTTCAGGCCAGGTGAGCTAAAAAGAATGAAGCAGTCAAGGTTTGTATACCAATTCTGAAGCGTACCAGCCTAGGGACCTTCCAGCTGAGTTTGGTTTAAATCGGCCAAGCCGTTAATGAGGAGTGGCCTTCTCCCTGATTTTCCAAAAAAGTAAAAAAAAATCCAAGATGGCCACCAGAAAAACTGACAAATGAAAATTTGGTATAGAAGTTCAGAAGCATACCACTCAGGGTCCTTCCAGCTGAGTTGAAATTACCTAAGCAGTTAATGAGGCGTAGCATTTTAAACGATTTCCCGCCATTTTTTCGGCAAATTGAAGATGGCTGCCAAATAAATTGATGAATCAAAATGGGTTCTTCCAACTGAGTTTGCTAGAAATCTGCAAAGTGGTTAACGAGGAATAAATGATTTCCAGGAATGTTTAGAAAATCCAAGATGAGATGATGGTTGAGATGGTTCTTTGAATGGTAGAAGAAAAAAATGTTCAAAAAATCAAAATTCTGTATAAATGTTTCGAAACCTGGCAGACTAGTATCCTTCCAACAAGTTTGGTTGAAATTGTCCAAGCAGTTAATGAGTAGTGTTTTAAACGAATTTCCGTCATTTTTTGGAAAATTAAAGATGGCCGCTTAAAAAATAGACCAATCAAAATTCTGTATATAAATTCTGAAGCATACCACTCTAGGGTCTTCCCACATGAGTTTGCTTGAAATCGACCAAGTGAATATTGATGAACTGAGCGGAAAGCTGGATGACACAGCAGAGTGTGATCAGTCTGCTGAGCTGGTGAAGAGTGATGTGGTGCTGCACAGGTCTGAGGAGTTTGTGCTTCAGACACTCCTCTGCAGGCTAGATGAGATGATGCTTGAGATGGTTCTTTAGAAATCCGAGATGGCCACCAGAAAAATTGACAAATGAAAATTAGAACTGTTGAAGCCTACCAGCATAGAATTAGTCCACCAAAGTTTCATTGAAGTCGGGCCATTTATATTGGAGGAGTAGTATTTTAAATGATTTCCAGAAAATTATCAGAAAATCCAAGATAGCCGGCAGAAAAATTGACCAACCAAAATTCTGAATAGACAATCTGGAGCCTACCACCATAGGATCCTGCCAGCCAAATTTTGTTGAAATCGGTCAAAGCATAAGTGAGGAGATGTGGTTTGATGGATGGATGAACAATGGATGAAGGCCAACTTCCATGGCATAGGCTTACTTTTAATAAATCAAAGATGGCCACCAAAGAAATTGACCAATCAAAATTCTTGGTTGATATGGTGAAGCCTACCGCCAGAGGATCATTTCCCTCATGTTTCATTGAAATCAGTCCAGTAGCATCAAGAAGTAGCATTTGAAATAGTTCCGGAAAAGATGGCCACCCAAGAATTGACAAAACAAAATTATGAACAAACGAAATCACAGATTTCCTTTTCACGAGAGAGTTGATACTTACCTCCCAAACACTCTTTGGTATTCCTAAAATATCTACCTACTCTCAATAAAAGCTCAGATTAAAAAGGCTAGGTGTCCCTACTGGGAAGGGAGTCAGTTGACAGCCTGGCAGATGCCGGCCCCACTCCGTGCATGCGCAGGCTGTCACTTCCTCATGCAACTATAACATGCCTAAAGACTGAGCCTCTGTGGGTTTCTGTGGGGTGGAGAGGCCGGGTCCATGTTTGGGAGGTAAGTATCAACTCTCACGTAAAAAAACAAACCCATGATTTTGTTTATCTCACTTCAAGAATATACTTACCTCCCATGCATTCTTTGATACTGCCAGAATTCGTTAGTGAATTTGGTGGGAGGTAGGCGAGGTAAAAAAACCCTGCTCTTCCTGAGGAGAGTCAAGCCAAGCTCCTTTTGCGCTTAAGCACTCACATCTGAAGTTGTGCATAGAAACACAACCAGTAAGATGGGTGAGAGCAATGACCGTCGAATCATGTGTTCACACACACACACCCCTCCCCCGCCACCCCCCCCCCCCCCTCCACACACACGCCCTATTGGGATAGCAGGAGCCATGACTACAATGTCCTAAATGCTCTCTATGTACTAGTGCTAGAGTACTAAAATACATCACATGAAATGCTTCATCTGATAAACTCTCAGGTGAGAACATAATAACATGAACCCGCTAATGTGACATAATTATGGAAACAACACAAGACACACCTAGTAAATCTTTGACTTGGATATCATCTTCCCCTCGGTGAAGAATGATACAGAACAATAGTGGTTATTCCCACAATTAAATGTGCTGTTTATAAACAGTGAGAAAGTCTTCTTTACACTATGTACAGCTGTTTATTTTTTCAAAATCGATAAGGCGAGAGAATTAGTGGTGTCACAGAGATAATGGTCAGTAAAACTGACTCACAGTGCCACTGGGCTACTGACATAATGTTATCCACCAGGACCCCGAAAACAGAGAAGTGGAAGCCACTATGTCATGGACACTGTGAGCCTTGGCCATGTCAACATGTTTACCAGTGGCGGATTTGTGGCAACCTTGGATGCATTCCACAATCCATCTTGAAATGGTATCTTTAGACGCCTTGCCAAGGGGTTCAATATACGACAACCATAATGATGCTGGGTCCATCCACCATTCCTGGGTACGTTGTTTGCACCGGTTTAATGCGCGAACTGGACACCAAGCTTTTGAAGTAGGATCATATCTAGTCAAAGCTGCTAAAATTATGGGCTGATCTGGATATTTCAATGACTGATTCTTAGCCATGAAATTAATCCTAGGTAGAAGCCTAAGGCCTTCCCCTGTAACCACATAACGGTCTGCCTCAGCTGATAAGGTATGAATTTTGCTTCTCCGCCTTGCCGAGGCTGCAGCAATTAAAAATACAGTTTTAAGTGTCAACAATTTCATTGAAATGTAACTTAGTGGTTCAAAGGGTTTATCAGCTAGTACATGGAGCACTAGAGATAATCTCCAAGACTGAATCACTGGTGGATTTCTCGGTCTTAGATTACCCATGCCTTTAATTAAAGTATTTAGACTACATACTTTGTCACTTCCCGTATTAGCCAAGCAAGGAATAACAGACATTAATGCTGATTTATATCCAACAATAGAATTAGGCTTAAGTGTAGGCATCATACAGCTGACAGAGGAAATCGGCTACTACCTGAATAGATGAATCCATTGGATTAATACATCTCTTTCAGCACCATTCCACAAATCTGTTAATTTTATAATTATATGCTCTGGCTTTTGCCATGCGAATGGTTGCTTGCTCAGAAAAGCCCTCCTTAATTGCATATTCCTTGACAACATCCACCCAGTCAATTGGAACATTCTTGCGACTGATCCCTGATTCCAAAGCCCTGATACTGTGGCTTCTCCAATCCTTCCATTGATGCATCCGTGTAAATCGTTATTTGAGGGTTGGCAGGGTGAGCATCAACCCTGCCAGAAGATTTTCTTTCTTCATCCACCATTGGACTGATTACACACACCAAAAGATTCGATCATATCACACCTGTCCTATTGGAGCTGCACTGGTTGCCTATAAGACAACGTATATGGTACAAGGTGGCTTTGTTGGTGTTCAAGTGCCTACATGATCTGGCCCCACCGTACTTAAAATCCTTAATCCAGCAAAGAGCAGCACCAAGGTCTCTTAGGTCTAGCACAATTACTATGTACCATACCAAAATCAAACTTAGCTACTAGAGATCGTGCATTTTCTCGAGCCGGTCCGCGATTCTGGAACTCTCTTCCACCTGAAATTAGAAACTGCTCTAAAATTGACTCATTTAAATCACTACTAAAAACATATCTTTTCCAAAGAGCATTCTAAATTTTGTACAGCGCTTTTGAGCAATTCAGTTTTAGAATTGGCGCTATATAAATCTGACATACATACATACATACATACATTGGAGGTGGTGAATAAGACGTTCCAACACTGATACCTTTGAGTCCAGTGACCCTAAACTCTGGGTCCATTGAGTCATGAGAAATAACTGGATAGGCAGCCTGTGCAAGGCTGCCTGTGGAATGACTGGCTCCAGAGAAATCATCAACCCCAGCAATCTCAAATAAACCTGTGCCAGGACATGACGACTGTTGCACACTGACTGTATGACTGAGATGAGTATTTCTACTCTCCCCTGAGATGGATAAACATATCCTACCTCCAGATCGAAGAACGTGCCCAGGTATACAAACTTCTGGGATGGAGTCGGCTCTGATTTCTGAAAGTTGATTATCCAGCCTAGATCTGTGAGAGTTTCAAAAACTATTTCCAGATTTACTGATAGACTTTCCTGGCTTTTAATAGCCAGTTATGCATATAGGTGTGGACTGTTATGTTTCTCCTGTGGAGGTATGCTGTGATAGCAAGAACTACACTGGTGAAGATCCCAGGACCTGTCAAAAATTCCAAAAGGAAGAACTTTGAATTTCCACTGCCAGCCTGAATCTCAGGAACCGATGAAAACTCCTCGCAATTGGAATGTGGAAATAAGCATCCTCAGATCTATTGACACTGTCCACGTTCCCTTTTCCAAACCTGACAACACTGTTTTGATTGTTTCCATCTTGAAACTTGGCGTGTCTATGAACCTGTGTAGAGGCTTGAAGTTGAGAATTGGTCTCTACCTTCTGGTGCTTTTCGTTACCAGAAACATGGTTGAGCAGAAGCCAAGCAAATTCTGTGTCGGTTCTGACACAGACAGAATTGCTCCTTTTTGTATGAGGGATTTTATTTCTTCCTCGATACATAACCATTGATCTGGATCTCTTGGATTTTGAGTCCAGATCGCAATCAGAGACAGTAGCGATGGCTGCCGTATTATCCAGTTGGGATGGTAACCGACTGAAAGCCACCACAAGACTAAGCTATCCTGAGTCACCCACTCCCACTCTTGCTTGTGGAAGGACAGGTGGCCTCCAACAGGTCCACAAAGGGAGAGAGGTAGACACGAGAAGTGCAAGAGCGGAACTGTCTCTGGAACTGTGGCAACCGGTCCACCAGGCACGGTTACCATGACCAGATCCTCGCACGTCCCTTCCTGCACCGCACGCACCTCGATGCACTGGCTGCTGTCTGGTGGGCAGTGTTGGCGGTGCCTGCACTCACTTCCACACCATCGAAATAGAACTCTGCTGACGTGGCCACTTCCTATGCTGCACAGGCCCCTGACATGAAGACCACCACTTCTGGCCTGCTGTGGATGAAATGCAGGGGGCGCTGCTCGAACATGCTCCCTACGGAGCACCTCAAACTGTTCGCAGAGCGCCCTCTGGTTGTTCATTAGGGTGACTGTTTCTTGGAGGTGCCTACATCCCTTGCCTCCAAAAAGTCCAGGACCTGACATAGGCGACCGAAGTAGCCTATTATACCGATCCTGAGACGGGTACAGGTTGTCTAACGCAAACGTGCGCCTTGCCCAGGCACTCCTAGCGACTGACCTCGCCATACAGTCCAAAGGCAGGTTTATTCCATCCTGGATGGCTCTTTGGACCGTGATGGGGCTAGCTTGGCGTGATACAGAAGCTGTTAATACTCCTTATAGCATTTGAGACACATGGGAGAGTGCTAAGATAGCCACTCTCGTGCTCTCTTCTGTATTGCACAACGCGGCGCTTGCACTGCACAGCACGCCTGTGCACAGCGCTCCCATGTCAGCCCAGGAGCCCGACCATGTGTCTTCACCCAAACCTGAGCCATCGACTTTGGCACAATGTATCACTGGTACTGGCCAACCACAATATGGCAGCACCTTGCCACCTAGTGGGGGGGGGGGGAGGGGGCATTCGCCAGTCAGTTTAATAGACGCCTCTGCCACTGCAAACATATCCACGATATGCTCCACATATGGCAGAGATGGCATGGCGCTCATTACTGGCTTTACCACCAACCACGCGCGCTGGTTCCACTGGGAAGTCGACGGTTCCACGTTGAGTTCCGGCCTAATGCCTACCAGGCATCAGACCAATTCTCCTCCGTAGCCACCTGTGAATGCTCAACAAGCCTCGAGCCTTCGTCGTCCTCAATAGAATTAGCAGGTGTGGTGGCTGAAGCCATAGATACCCCTGGTAAACTGGTAAAACCATGCGGGCTCGTGAGGTATAACGCACACCACCATAGTACGGGCCTTCCATTGCAAACTTGTCGGCAAGCCATAAGATGTCATTGGCTCCAACCCGGCCAACCTTCTGAGCCGTGAATCCTACTCCTGCGGAAGTAGTTTCATGAAATAGTCCACCGGTGTTCCTCGCGAGGGGCGCATGTTCATCCAATTCCATGGCCATCGACTCATCGGGCAACCTCAACAGATAGTCCTCTTCTTCTTGCCCAGAAAGATTAGACTCCGGTTTAGCAAAGAACGCTAACCCGAACTGGCCACGAAAGGTGCCCTATGAGGTTATGGTACCACGAGTGGTAGGCTGCTTCAGGAACACGTAAAGTTGTCCGCCACCTTATCTTTCACGTGTAGCTTCAAAAAGTCAGAAAATAAGTTGGCCCCCCACCCCCCACCTGTTTGCAAACATCACACTTAATTAGAGGACCACACGTACTGCATCTAGTGCAGACATGGGGGGAAAACTTTGGCTTGATAAAGCGATCACACTGAACACAGCCAGAAGATTTCTGTAAGAGGACATAAGACGGAGACAATTAGTTTTTAGTCGTTAGTTAACTAAAAATAAATAAACAGGGAAGCAACAGTGCTTAGAACCTTGAAAGAAAGTTGCTTAGAATAATTCAGCTGGGACAAAATGAATTGTTAATAATAAACAAAGGGCTGATTATGACATCAAATCTCCAATATATCCAAGGGAGACACTCAGTAATTGAACCATCATCCAGCTGTAAGACGAACTGTATTCAACACTCAAGAGCATAATATCATTAGTGATGAATAGAGTAATTACTTATGCACAACCATCAGAGTA
This sequence comes from Chaetoderma sp. LZ-2023a, assembly GCA_034401795.1. Lineage (NCBI taxonomy): Eukaryota > Metazoa > Mollusca > Caudofoveata > Chaetodermatida > Chaetodermatidae > Chaetoderma > Chaetoderma sp. LZ-2023a. The sequence continues at coordinate 12,810,691 of CM067371.1, forward strand.
ACAGAAAAAAAAATTTGGCAGACATTATTCTGTAAAAGTTTCAAAAATAGAGAATATGACATTCTTCATAACTCTAGAATACCTTACTCTTTAGCATAGGCATAGTACCACCTCAGACACTCTTGAGTAGGCCACCATTTCACCCACAGGACCACGGGGCAGAGTGAGAAACACTACTTCTTAGTTAGCCTTCTTTCTCCCCTCTGGGCATAGACATTTTTGCTAACAAAAAACAAATTAAGGGGACAATAGTGGAGAGAATTTCACCACAGCTGAGTGCCATATCTATAACAGGTACCTGTGAACACAAAGACAAAATGTGATTAGAAATCACCAGAATAATATTTTACCACTTTAAAATGCGCTTATTACATCTAAATCGTGTCACGGAAACACATGACAATACAAATTAAAGGAGATAATTAGACAAAAATATAATAGAAAGAACTTGATGGCTTGGTCCAGGCGAGGCCTCAGGTGGTTTACTATGATGGCTTGGTCCAGGCGAGGCCTCAGGTGGTTCACTATGATGGCTTGGTCCAGGCGAGGCCTCAGGTGGTTTACCATGATGGCTTGGTCCAGGCGAGGCCTCAGGTGGTTTACTATGACGGCTTGGTTCAGGCGAGGCCTCAGGTGGTTTACCATGATGGCTTGGTCCAGGCGGGCTCGGGTGGTTTACTATGATGGCTTGGTCCAGGCGAGGCCTCAGGTGGTTTACTATGATGGCTTGGTCCAGGCGAGGCCTCAGGTGGTTTACTATGATCAGACATCAATCAAAGTTACCAAAATGTCCAAATATTGAGATAACAAATGCAAAATTAGCTTGAAATTAAACTAGGTGTTCCATGAGGCAGGCCAATTAACAAGAAAGAGGAAGTGACAGACTTCGAGGTTGGGGCTGGCATCTCCCGAGCTGTCAACTGACTCACTGCTCAGTAGCTTACTTTTTTTAATCTGAACTTTATTGAGTGTAGGTTGATATTTAGGGAATATCAAAGTGTTAGGGAGGTAAGTATACTCATGAAGTGAAAACAACCGAACTCACACTTGACTATAACCATGGTTACAATAGAACTCACACACTACTATAACCATGGTTACAATTGAACTTACGCTCGACTATAACCGTGGTTACAATTGATCTTACACTCGACTATAACCGTGGCTACAATTGAACTCACACATGACTATAACCATGGTTACAATAGAACTCACACATGACTATAAACGTGGTTACAACTGAACTTACACTCGACTATAACCGTGGTTACAATTGAACTTACACTCAACTATAACCGTGGTTACAATTGAACTTACACTCAACTATAACCATGGTTACAACTGAACTTACACTCAACTATAACCGTGGTTACAACTAAAGTTACACTCAACTATAACAGTGGTTACAACTAAATTTACACTCAACTATAACCGTGGTTACAACTAAATTTACACTCAACTATAACAGTGGTTACAATTGAACACACATGGCTATAACCATGGTTACAATTGAACTCACACATGACTATAACCATGGTTACAACTAAATTTACACTCAACTATAACAGTGGTTACAATTGAACACACATGGCTATAACCATGGTTACAATTGAACTCACACATGACTATAACCATGGTTACAACTGAACTTACACTCGACTATAACCAGGAGGTGAATGTGTGCTTTCAGCATGCGATGACATCTTCATGAGACTTGTCCAATCATGTGGCCTTGGTGCTGTCTCCATAGGTACAGATTTGGCTGGCTTGGCATAGGAATGAATGTCATCTTGATGAGACATGATGGCCAGTGTATCTCTACAATAACAATGCACATACAAGATCATTACTATCAAGGCCGCTCTAAAGTGTATCATGTAATCACAGTCTATGTCTCTCTCATGCAGCAATGAAAAAGTAATGTCAATGTTACTCTCAAGTGGTGTCTAAAGTGACAATGAAAATATAACTTCATCAAGGTGTGTCTAAAGTAACAATAAAAATATAATGTCATTATCGCTACAGTGTAAATAAAGTAGGCTTAACAATGAAAACACTGTTATCATGGCCTATAGCACTAGCGAAGAAGACAACATGATTATGACCGAGGTGTATCTACAGCACTAGCGAAGAAGACAACATGATTACGACCGAGGTGTATCTACAGCACTAGCAAAGAAGACAACATGATTACGAGTGAGGTGTATCTACAGCACTGGCAATGAAGACAACATGATTATGACCAAATAGTATATACAGCACTAGCAATGAGGACAACATGCTTACAACCAAGGTGTATCTACAGCACTAGCAATGAAGACAACATGATTATGACCGAGGTGTATTTACAGCACTAACAATGAAGACAACATGATTATGACCGAGGTGTATCTACAATACTAGCAAAGAAGACAACATGATTACGACCGAGGTGTATCTACAGCACTAGCAATGAAGACAACATGATTACGACCGAGGTGTATCTACAGCACTAGCACTGAAGACAACATGATTATGACCAAGGTGTATATACAGCACTAGCAATGAAGACAACATTTACAGCACTAGCAAAGAAGACAACATGATTATGACTGAGGTGTATCTACAGCACTAGCAAAGAAGACAACATGCTTACGACCGAGGTGCATCTACAGCACTAGCAAAGAAGACAAGATGATTATGACCGAGGTGTATCTACAGCGCTAGCACTGAAGACAACATGATTACGACCGATGTGTATCGACAGCACTAGCAATGAACATAACATGATTACGACCGAGGTGTATCTACAGCACTAGCAAAGAAGACAACATGATTAAGACCGAGGTGTATCAACAGCACTAGCAATTAATACAACATGATTACGACCGAGGTGTATCTACAGCACTAACAATGAAGACAACATGATTATGACTGAGGTGTATCTACAGCACTAGCACGGAAAACAACATGATTACGACCGAGGTCTATCTACAGCACTAACAATGAAGACAACATGATTATGACCAAGGTGTATCTACAGCACTAGCAATGAAGACAACATGATTATGACCAAGATGTATGTACAGCACTAGCAATGAAGACAACATCTACAGCACTAGCAAAGAAGACATGATTACGACCAAGGTGTATCTACAGCACTAGCAATGAAGACAACATGCTTATGACCGAGGTGTATCTATAGTACTAGCAAAGAAGACAACATGATTATGACCGAGGTGTATCTACAGAACTAGCACTGAAGACAACATGATTACGACCGAGGTGTATCTACAGCACCAGCACTGAAAACAACATGATTACGACCGAGGTGTATCTACAGCACTAGCAATGAAGACAACATGATTACGACCAAGGTGTATCTACAGCACTAGCAAAGAAGACATGATTACCACCAAGAAGTATCTACAGCACTAGCATGGAAAACATGATTACGACCGAGGTGTATCTACAGCACTAGCAAAGAAAACATGATTACGACCGAGGTGTATCTACAACACTAGCAATGAAGACAACATGATTGACTGAGATGTATCTACAGCACTAACAATGAAGACAACATGATTACGCCTGAGGTGTATCTACAGCACTAGCAATGAAGACAACATGATTATGACCGAGGTGTAGCCACAGCACTAGCAATGACGACAACATGATTACGACCAAGGTGTATCTACAACACTAGCAAAGAAGACAACATGATTACGACCGAGGTTTATCCACAGCACTAGCACGGAAAACAACATCATTACAACCGAGGTGTATCTACACCACTAGCAAAGAAAACATGATTACGACCGAGGTGTGTCTACAGCACTAACAATGAAGACAACATGCTTACGACCCAGGCGTATCTACAGCATTAGCAATGAAGACAACATGATTATGACCGAGGTGTATCTACAGCACTAGCAATAACGACAACATGATTACGACCAAGCTGTATCTACAGCACTAGCAATGAAGACATGATTATGACTGAGGTGTATCTACAGCACTAGCAATGATGACAACATGATTACGACCAAGGTGTATCCACAGCACTAGCAATGAAGACAACATGATTATGACCGAGATGTATCTACAGCACTAGCAATGACATGATGATTATGACCGAGGTGTATCTACAGCAGCAATGAAAGACATAGCACAATCACATCTCTGTGGCACTCACCTCGAATTTGAACAAAGATGGCAAATGATTGAAAGAATAGACCAAACAAATTTCTGTACAAGACATTCTGAAGCCTCCACCCCAAAAAAACCCGCCCATCTCTATGATCCTTCCAGTCATTGGATTAGTAGTCCTTCTACCAATTTTCTGGAGGATTAGTAACTGTAGTATTTTAAGTAATTTCCTGAACATGAGGTTCAACCAAAAAAATTTACCAAATTTCTGTATAAAATATCAAAAGTTTATATCCATTAGTATGAGTCACTCACCAATTGAGAAATCAATAAGGCTAAATCTGACAACACATGCGACCAGAGTGTGAAGTCAATAAGGCTAAATCTGACAACATGTGCTGCTACAGTGTGAAATCAATAAGGCTAAATCTGACAACACATGCCGCCACAGTGTGAAGCCAATAAGGCTAAATCTGACAACACATGCCGCCATGGTGTGAAGTCAATAAGGCTAAATCTGACAACATGTGCTACTACAGTGCGAAGTCAATAAGGCTAAATTTGACAACACGTGCTGCCACAGTGACAAGTCAATAAGGCTAAATCTGACCACATGTGCCGCCACAGTGCGAAGTCAATAAGGTTAAATCTGACATGTGCCGCCACAGTGACACATCAATAAGGCTAAATCTGACAACACATGCTGTCACAGTGAGAAGTCAATAAGACTAAATCTGACAACACATGCCGTCACAGTGAGAAGTTAATAAGACTAAATCTGACAACACATGCCGTCACAGTGTGAAGTTAATAAGGCTAAATCTGACAACACATGCCGTCACAGTGAGAAGTTAATAAGGCTAAATCTGACAACACATGCTGCTACAGTGTGAAGTTAATAAGACTAAATCTGACAACACATGCCGTCACAGTGAGAAGTTAATAAGGCTAAATCTGACAACACATGCCGTCACAGTGAGAAGTTAATAAGGCTAAATCTGACAACACATGCCGTCACAGTGAGAAGTCAATAAGGCTAAATCTGACAACACATGCCGTCACAGTGTGAAGTTAATAAGGCTAAATCTGACAACACATGCCGTCACAGTGTGAAGTTAATAAGGCTAAATCTGACAACACATGCCGTCACAGTGTGAAGTTAATAAGGCTAAATCTGACAACACATGCTGCTACAGTGTGAAGTTAATAAGACTAAATCTGACAACACATGCCGTCACAGTGTGAAGTTAATAAGGCTAAATCTGACAACACATGCTGCTACAGTGTGAAGTTAATAAGGCTAAATCTGACAACACATGCCGTCACAGTGAGAAGTTAATAAGGCTAAATCTGACAACACATGCCGTCACAGTGTGAAGTTAATAAGACTAAATCTGACAACACATGCTGTCACAGTGTGAAGTTAATAAGACTAAATCTGACAACACATGCCGTCACAGTGAGAAGTTAATAAGGCTAAATCTGACAACACATGCCGTCACAGTGTGAAGTTAATAAGGCTAAATCTGACAACACATGCCGTCACAGTGTGAAGTTAATAAGGCTAAATCTGACAACACATGCCGTCACAGTGTGAAGTTAATAAGGCTAAATCTGACAACACATGCTGCTACAGTGTGAAGTTAATAAGACTAAATCTGACAACACATGCCGTCACAGTGTGAAGTTAATAAGGCTAAATCTGACAACACATGCCGTCACAGTGTGAAGTTAATAAGGCTAAATCTGACAACACATGCTGCTACAGTGTGAAGTTAATAAGGCTAAATCTGACAACACATGCCGTCACAGTGAGAAGTTAATAAGGCTAAATCTGACAACACATGCCGTCACAGTGAGAAGTTAATAAGGCTAAATCTGACAACACATGCTGCTACAGTGTGAAGTTAATAAGACTAAATCTGACAACACATGCCGTCACAGTGTGAAGTTAATAAGGCTAAATCTGACAACACATGCCGTCACAGTGAGAAGTTAATAAGGCTAAATCTGACAACACATGCTGCTACAGTGTGAAGTTAATAAGGCTAAATCTGACAACACATGCCGTCACAGTGTGAAGTCAATAAGGCTAAATCTGACAACACATGCCGTCACAGTGAGAAGTTAATAAGACTAAATCTGACAACACATGCCGTCACAGTGAGAAGTTAATAAGGCTAAATCTGACAACACATGCCGTCACAGTGAGAAGTTAATAAGACTAAATCTGACAACACATGCCGTCACAGTGAGAAGTTAATAAGACTAAATCTGACAACACATGCCGTCACAGTGAGAAGTTAATAAGGCTAAATCTGACAACACATGCCGTCACAGTGAGAAGTTAATAAGACTAAATCTGACAACACATGCCGTCACAGTGAGAAGTTAATAAGGCTAAATCTGACAACACATGCCGTCACAGTGAGAAGTTAATAAGGCTAAATCGGACAACACATGCCGTCACAGTGAGAAGTTAATAAGGCTAAATCTGACAACACATGCCGTCACAGTGAGAAGTTAATAAGACTAAATCTGACAACACATGCCGTCACAGTGTGAAGTTAATAAGGCTAAATCTGACAACACATGCTGTCACAGTGAGAAGTTAATAAGGCTAAATCGGACATAACAATTTAAATTTTCTTGACCAAATTCGAATATTAAATGGTTAATGCAGATATGGACTGACAAACAAGACGTTCATGAATTATTATCATACCTTTGGCTACCATGGTTACTGTAGCTAAACTCTGATGCGGGCTTCTGCAACAGCGGACTTTGCGGACCTGTAGCAATAATTGCGAGCTCAGTAAGCCATCCCCCCTCTGGCTCGTGCTTGGGTGGACTCCCCAATAGGTCATAATGTGGACTTTCTACTTTCACATTCAGAAGATGAGGGTCTGTAGGGATTCTCAGTGCTGCTACAACCGGCTTTGAAGTTAATTCATCTTTGGAACAATTGTCTATAGATAACAAAAATACCAATGCAAATAGCAGTCAGAATACATTGGCATTCTCGTTTCTTCACATAAATAATGATATAAAAAATATGACTATTAATTTAAATACGAGCTCTTCACTTTCATACCTACACATTTATAGATGCAAGAGTGATAAAATATAAAAGCAGTCATCTGAATATTTTGAAAACTTGGTTGAAATTTGTTGCTGTCTAGCTACCATAAACTCCACAATAACTTTCAATCAAATTGTTTTCATTACATTACTCATGTCAATTAAGCTACATCATCTTTACTTCAGCTAGATCTAGAATAATCTACATCATCTTTACTTCAGGTAGATCTAGAATAATCCACATCATCTTTACTTCACCCAGATCTAGAATAATCCACATCATCTTTACTTCACCTAGATCTAGAATAATCTACATCAGTTTTACTTCAGGTAGATCTAGAATAATCTACATCAGTTTGACTTCACCTAGATCTGGAATAATCTACATCATCTTTACTTCAGCTAGATCTAGAATAATCTACATCAGTTTGACTTCACCTAGATCTAGAATAATCTACATCATCTTTACTTCAGCTAGATCTAGAATAATCCACATCATCTTTACTTCACCTAGATCTAGAATAATCTACATCAGTTTTACTTCAGGTAGATCTAGAATAATCTACATCAGTTTGACTTCACCTAGATCTGGAATAATCTACATCATCTTTACTTCAGCTAGATCTAGAATAATCTACATCAGTTTTACTTCAGGTAGATCTAGAATAATCTACATCAGTTTGACTTCACCTAGATCTAGAATAATCCACATCATCTTTACTTCACCTAGATCTAGAATAATCTACATCAGTTTTACTTCAGGTAGATCTAGAATAATCTACATCAGTTTGACTTCACCTAGATCTAGAATAATCCACATCATCTTTACTTCACCTAGATCTAGAATAATCCACATCATCTTTACTTCAGCTAGATCTAGAATAATCTACATCAGTTTGACTTCACCTAGATCTAGAATAATCTACATCATCTTTACTTCAGCTAGATCTAGAATAATCCACATCATCTTTACTTCACCTAGATCTAGAATAATCCACATCATCTTTACTTCAGCTAGATCTAGAATAATCCACATCATCTTTACTTCACCTAGATCTAGAATAATCCACATCATCTTTACTTCACCTAGATCTACAATAATCCACATCATCTTTACTTCACCTAGATCTAGAATAATCCACATCATCTTTACTTCACCTAGATCTAGAATAATCTACATCATCTTTACTTCACCTAGATCTAGAATAATCCACATCATCTTTACTTCACCTAGATCTAGAATAATCCACATCATCTTTACTTCAGCTAGATCTAGAATAATCTACATCAGTTTGACTTCACCTAGATCTAGAATAATCTACATCATCTTTACTTCAGCTAGATCTAGAATAATCCACATCATCTTTACTTCACCTAGATCTAGAATAATCCACATCATCTTTACTTCAGCTAGATCTAGAATAATCCACATCATCTTTACTTCACCTAGATCTAGAATAATCCACATCATCTTTACTTCACCTAGATCTACAATAATCTACATCATCTTTACTTCACCTAGATCTAGAATAATCCACATCATCTTTACTTCACCTAGATCTAGAATAATCTACATCATCTTTACTTCACCTAGATCTAGAATAATCCACATCATCTTTACTTCAGCTAGATCTAGAATAATCTACATCAGTTTGACTTCACCTAGATCTAGAATAATCTACATCATCTTTACTTCAGCTAGATCTAGAATAATCCACATCATCTTTACTTCACCTAGATCTAGAATAATCCACATCATCTTTACTTCAGCTAGATCTAGAATAATCCACATCATCTTTACTTCACCTAGATCTAGAATAATCCACATCATCTTTACTTCACCTAGATCTACAATAATCTACATCATCTTTACTTCACCTAGATCTAGAATAATCCACATCATCTTTACTTCACCTAGATCTAGAATAATCTACATCATCTTTACTTCACCTAGATCTAGAATAATCCACATCATCTTTACTTCACCTAGATCTAGAATAATCCACATCATCTTTACTTCACCTAGATCTAGAATAATCCACATTATCTTTACTTCAGCTAGATCTAGAATAATCTACATCATCTTTACTTCACCTAGATCTAGAATAATCCACATTATCTTTACTTCACCTAGATCTAGAATAATCCACATCATCTTTACTTCAGCTAGATCTAGAATAATCTACATCAGTTTTACTTCAGCTAGATCTAGAATAATCTACATCATCTTTACTTCAGCTAGATCTAGAATAATCTACATCATCTTTACTTCAGCTAGATCTAGAATAATCCACATCATCTTTACTTCAGGTAGATCTAGAATAATCCACATCATCTTTACTTCAGCTAGATCTAGAATAATCTACATCATCTTTACTTCACCTAGATCTAGAATAATCTACATTATCTTTACTTCAGGTAGATCTAGAATAATCTACATCCTCTTTACTTCAGCTAGATCTAGAATAATCTACATCATCTTTACTTCAGCTAGATCTAGAATAATCTACATCATCTTTACTTCAGCTAGATCTAGAATAATCTACATCATCTTTACTTCAGCTAGATCTAGAATAATCCACATCATCTTTACTTCACCTAGATCTAGAATAATCCACATCATCTTTACTTCAGCTAGATCTAGAATAATCCACATCATCTTTACTTCAGGTAGATCTGGAATAATCCACATCATCTCTACTTCACCTAGATATAGAATAATCCACATCATCTTTACTTCAGCTAGATCTAGAATAATCCACATCATCTTTACTTCAGCTAGATCTAGAATAATCTACATCATCTTTACTTCACCTAGATCTAGAATAATCCACATCATCTTTACATCAGCTAGATCTAGAATAATCTACATCAGTTTTACTTCACCTAGATCTAGAATAATCTACATCATCTTTACTTCAGCTAGATCTAGAATAATCCACATCATCTTTACTTCAGGTAGATCTAGAATAATCCACATCATCTCTACTTCACCTAGATATAGAATAATCCACATCATCTTTACTTCAGCTAGATCTAGAATAATCCACATCATCTTTACTTCAGCTAGATCTAGAATAATCTACATCATCTTTACTTCAGCTAGATCTAGAATAATCCACATTATCTTTACTTCAGCTAGATCTAGAATAATCTACATCATCTTTACTTCAGCTAGATCTAGAATAATCCACATCATCTTTACTTCAGCTAGATCTAGAATAATCTACATCATCTTTACTTCAGGTAGATCTAGAATAATCCACATTATCTTTACTTCAGCTAGATCTAGAATAATCTACATCATCTTTACTTCAGCTAGATCTAGAATAATCTACATCATCTTTACTTCAGCTAGATCTAGAATAATCCACATCATCTTTACTTCACCTAGATCTAGAATAATCCACATTATCTTTACTTCACCTAGATCTACAATAAGCCATTGGAGATAATTCAATACTGGACAATGTGTGACATGGGAGATAACTCATTACTGGACAATGTGTGAGACGGGAGATAACTCATTACTGGGCAGTGTGTGACATGGGAGATAACTCATTACTGGACAGTGTGTCACATGGGAGATAACTCATTACTGCGCACAGTGTGAGATGGGAGAAAACTCATCACTAGACAATGTGTGACATGGGAGATAACTGATGACTGGACACAGTGTGTGACACGGGAGATCACTCATTACAGGACACAATGTGGGGTGTGTAAGATGGGAGACAATTCATTACTGGATACTGTGTGTGATATGGGAGATAATTCATACTGTATATTGTGACATGGGAGATGATGAATCACACGCACACTTACGGCAGGGGTTTAGATTTACCTCATTTGGGCACACCACCTATTTGGTCTGAGATCCATCAATGCTCCTAGAAACCAGAGAATTTTGAAATCCGAGAGATTGATTTCGAGCAATATTTGTTTTAATAGCACTATAAGACCTCTGAATAGCCATAAAATGCCACAGCATCCATCTCTGAGTATTTAATTGACTGTAAATCAGTTAATTAGTGTTCATAGCAGCCAGTAGGATTTTTATTTGGAATCACTAATATGGGCGGATTCTATTTGGGCATGACTTGCAAAGTCATAGCTAAGGGGTAATCTAAAGCCCTGTACGGGATGGCTGGTTCATTATAATGTTTGTTCTTATCATTTAAAGTCACTTAGCACTTATGAATTAGTTTATTAGTAGCAAAAATATACCTTGAGATCCATAGCAGTCAGGGGAGGGAATCCTGGTCCTGACTCCCTATTCCCTATAAGGTTATATCCCTTGATTTAGTCTTCATAAGAGTGCAATTTGGCAATATTGCCATTATTCATAATACTGATCATCCTTCTGGAATTTAATCAACCAATCTTATGGGATAAATTGTACGCTTACAGGGATTCTGGTGTATTATTCCTGATTTTAAACCCTATGTATATTGAGCTTAAAATGGTAGACCTCGAAAGGGGGAGGGGGGAGGCATCTTATTACTTGCTAAGTCTCTCTATACGGTCTTGTTTAAACTCAAAACACCAGATGTGGTCAGAACATGATTTAAATGGGAAAGCAAAGAGGATATACCGATTTTTGCGAAAACAAAAGATTTAGTAATTGGAATAAACACACTGATTAACTAAAATTTAAGTGAATACACAGATGAGTGCTTAGCATACCAAAATACAAACACATATAGTCCACAGCCGACAATGAAGAGCCATTACAAATAAAGTTCTGACTTTTACATTCTCATTCCTTCATATAAATAATGATTTAAATAATAAGAATATCAATTTAAATACCAGCTCTTCACTGTCATGCCTGCAAATTTATAGATGCAAGGCTGATAAAATATAAAAGCAGTCATCTGAATATTTCCATGATTGATATCGCTAAGTCATGTATCAACTAAGTCATGTAAGTGTTGTACAATTCTATAGTTTCTGTCCAACTCTTAAGAATCTTACCAGTACTGGTCAGCAATCATTTAAAGCTTTAAGGTTGATGCCAGAGTTGTAGGTTGAACTATGAACCTATTTGGATCCTCCTTAAAACATATTCTCAATTAATTCAGAAATCTGGTACCCAATTGCAGTTGCTTATATCTTGAGGAATCACCAGCCAAGGAATGAGGAGTCATGTACCAGCCCTTGAAATATGGCAACTCTTCGACCACATGAATATTGTTGACTTTGCGAAATCTCGGTATGAACGATCTATATTTGTGCACATATTTTTTATAATAATAAGCAATCTGTTGAGCTTGTGACATAAAGATCCATCTCCGGACAGGAATATCTTCATCAAATTGGCCCATACCATCAAGTCCTGAAGATGTGAGACGATTTGTGGTTTTTTCTGGTCATTATCCGAAGGCTGTGAAAGAGCTCTCAAAGATAGCCAAACCTCTGACAGATCTGATGCCAAAGACACCTAGTAAGTGCTTCAACAAGACATCTGGGAATAGCATGGGTATGTGGAACATCACAGCAGGAGGCATCTGATGTATTGAAGCAATTACTATCAACATCACCCATATTAACTTATACTGACTATAGTCAACCTATTGAACAATCCACAGATGCGAGCAGAATTGGATTAAGGACTGTACTCTATCAGCAACAAGATTGCATACAAAGAGTACTCTCGTATGGAATTAGAGGTCTAAAGCAATCTAACTGAAATAGCAGATTTCTTTTTTCACGAGAGAGTTGATACTTACCTCCCTGATGCTCATTGATATTTCCTAAATATTGACCTAGCTCCAATAAACTGAAACTTTAAAAGAAACTGCACCCACTGGGAAGGTTATACATCTGACCGCTCGGCGGATGTGGCACCCAACTGGGTGCATACGTTGACTGTCACTTCCTCAAACTTGATAATTGGCTGACTATTGAAACATTTAATGCCGAAAGACCAAGCCTCTGGGGGGGGGGGGGGGAAGAGAAGAGGTCCGGGTTTGTATCAGGGAGGTAAGTATCAACTCTCTCATGAAAAGAAATCTCTGATTTCATTTATTTCACTTAAAGAGTACACTTACCTCCCTCATATGCATTGATATTTCCAGAAATCAAAAGTTAAGTCGGTGGGAGGGATGTGGGTTCAGACCGGCTCGTCCCTGGAAGCGCAAGCACTTTTGCAGCACAGACGTATGAAACACAACCAGGAAATGATTTGAACATCGGATAACATGGCCGATGTGGACAGTAATAAGTACCATGCCCTCTAACCACCCTTCTTTTGAGAAAGGAGGAGTGATGACCTCAATGCGCTACATGCTCTCTATGTACTAGTGACAATGTACTATATGCTCTCTATGTACTAGCGCCAATGGCTTTGGCCATAAACATGGCTGTTTACCCAGAAAAGCCCTCAGATTCCATGACAGCATCCATGCAGTCAATTGAAATGTTGATGGATTGTTGTGCAGGGTTTTGCCCTACAAAATTATCCTGTCCATTAGAGGCAGAGGAACCAGATTGCAGATCAGAAGGTACCATGATCGGCATGGCCAATTCGGGGTGATCAGAAGCACTTGGCATTCCTGCTGCCTGATTTTCTGGATAAATTTTGGAATCAGGATTGCTGGCAGGAATGCGTATTCCCAGCTGATAGCTAGCGCATCTGTTGCGACAGCGCTCAGATCTGGAATCGGAGAGACATACCTCGTCATCTTCACATTCTTGATCGTTGTGAATAAATCTATGTTGGGCTTGCCCCAGTGGTTGAACAGACGGGTCGCCACACATTGATTTAGTTGCCATTCCATGTGAAGAATACTCATTCTTCAGCTCAATGAGTCTGCTAATAGATTTAGCCTTCTCGGAATATGAGCTGCTTTCAGGGTGATCCCATGATCTAGGCACCAGTAAAGCAGTTTCCATGTCATCATACAGAGATGACTTCATTCCACCCTGGTGTTTTATGTAAGTCACTACTGTTGAGCTGTCTGAACGAACCAGAACTATCTTGCCCTGAACTTTCTCCAAGAAATGTTCCATGGTTAAGACTACTGCTCGCATTTCCAGCAGAGTGATGTGTTTTTGTGACTGTTCCAGATTCCAAAGCCCTGATACTTTGTGATCTTCCAGGCAAGCTCCCCAGCCCTCCATCGATGCATCCATGTACATCATTAATTGAGGGTGGGGAGAGGACAACATCATCCCCACTAGGAGATTTTCTCTTTTCATCCATCATTGAAGGTGGTGAAAAAGAGATTCCAAGACTGACATATTTGAGTCCAGATATCCTGTACAAGAGATTCCAAGACTGACACGTTTGAGTCCAGGTATCCTGTACTCTGGGGCCACTGTGTCATGAGAAATAACTGGATAGGCCACCCACATAAGGCCGCCTGTGGAATGACTGGTTCAAGTGAAACCATCAACCCCAACATTTTCAAGTAAACCTGTGCCAGGACATGATGACTGTTGCACACTGACTGTATTATTGAGATTAGTATTTCTACTCTCTCCTGAGATGGATAAACATATCCTATCTCTAGATCGAAGAACATGCCCAGGTAAACAAACTTCTGGGATGGTGTCAGCTCTGATTTTTGAAGTTGATTATCCAGCCTAGATCTGTTAAAAGTTTGACAACTATTTCTAGATTTGCTGAAAGACTTTCCTGATCGTGTGCTTTTAATAGCCAGTCGTCTATGTATGTGTGGACTGCTATGTGTCTTCTGCGGAGGTATGCTGTGATAGCAAGGACCACCAGTGTGAAGACCCGAGGAGCCATCAAGATCCCAAATTGGAGAACCTTGAATTCCCATTGGCAAATCTCAGCTACTGAAAAAAGCTCTTCGCTATTGGAATGCGGAGACGTGCATCCTTTAGATCCATTGATGCTGTCCACATTCCTTTTCTTAACACCATTTTTACTGTTTCCATTTTGAAACTTGGTGTGAGAATAACCCTGTTTAGAAGTTTGAGGTTGAGAACTGGTCTCCACCCTCCAGTGCTCTTTGTTACTAGAAACATGGTTGAATAAAAGCACATTAATTCTGTGCCGGCTAAATCATACCCGAGTGAAAGCCATCTCAAGAGTATGCAGTCCCGAGTTACCCGCTTCCGCTCTCGTGTGTGGAATGACAGCTGGCCTCCCACGGGTCCATCTAGGGAGAGAGGTAGGCCCAAGAAGTGCAAGAGAGGCACTGACTCTGGTGGCTGTTCTAGCAGTGCTGGAGTGGTCCTTGTGAGGGCCGGGCCATCAGGCCTGACCCGCATGCCCATGATCCTCGCACACCTCTGCTGGTGCCACGCGCACCTCGATGCCGGCAGCCTTACAGGTTGCACTGGAGGAGCCTGCTTCCCCCTCTAGCTAGCCTGTGCTGGCATAGTCTCCGCTACACCTGTGGTTGACCCCTGACATGGGCCACCACCTATGGCTTGCTGTGGGTGGAAAGAAGGGAGTGCTGCACAAATACGCTCCCTACGGAGCACCTCAAACCGTTAGCCAAATGCCCTCTGGTTATTTACAGTGTTGTTGCAGTCTCCTGGAGGTGTCTACATCCCTAACCTCCAAAAAGACCAGGACCTGACATAGGCGTCCATAGCAGCCTATTATAAAGGTCCTGGGATTGGCACATATGATTACGGGTAAATGTGCATTGAGCCCGGAAACTCCTGGTAACTGGCCGCATCCTGCAGTCAAAAGCCAGGTTAATGCCATCCTGGATGGCTTGTTGGACTGTGACAGGTGAGGCTTGACATAATGCGGATGCTGCTACTACCACCTGTAGCAGCTATGAAACAGATAAGAGGGCTGAGATGGCCACTCTCATCCTTTCCTCTGTATCGCGTAACACAGAGTTTGCACTGCGCAGGGCACTAGTGCACAAGGATCGCCCAAAGCCACATGGTCATCCGCACATGGCTTTGGAATGATGCCATACTTCTGGTAGTATTCAGAATTAATACCGCAACACCGTGCCACCTCACGAGGGGCCTTCGCGAGCCATCCATTAGGCTTAATGAATGTCTCTGCCACAGAAAACATATCTACAATATGTTCTGTATATGGCAGAGATGGCATGGCATTCATCGCCGGCTTTCCCAAGCTTTCGGCAAGCTGAGAGATACGGTACAAGCGACCATCATCTCTGACCCAGCCTACATGCTGAGCGATGAAACCTACTCCTGTGGGAGTAATTCCATGAAAAAAGTCACCCGTATCCCACTCCATGGCCATTGGCTCAACGGAAGACCCTAGCAAAATGTCTTTGTCTTCCTGTCCAGAAATATTAGACGCAAGGGTTTGCAAAGATTTCAAACCCAGCCTGGACAGGGAAATAATCGGTAGAGGCTTCGATTCTTGGAGCCGTATGCTGCTCTAGAGCGCCTGTTAAGTGGGTGCCCGACACCATGTCTTTCGCTCCTGGATCTACGGACGAGGCAATTCTCCAGCCCAGATCTACAGGAGCCACCTCTGGTTAATTATCGAAAACTGGATAGACCTTATCAGAAAACCTTGAACTAGAGGCAGGACATTTTGCTCTGGTGCAAACGAAGAAGACGGTAAACTAATTGGACCAGGAAGCATGCTGCGAAGCAACTCCCATACCAAATCTTTTATCGTCTTCTTCATTTCAGCCATCATTTCAACATGGAAGGCCTCCATGTCTGGCATGCCAGACATGGACGTCTTCCTCTTCTTACCACAACCCTCCTTTTCAACTCTCCTATTTTCCTCTGCTGCTTTGTCTTTGATCTGTTGGTGCAAAGTCGGAAAAAAGATCAACAGGCCACGACTCACATACAACACATTTCAAAAGTGGCCCGCAAGTACTACATCTAGTGCAGTCATGCGGATTGAACTTCACTTTGACAAAGCGATGACATGGCAGACAGTCAGACATGGCTTTCTGTAAAGACATGAGATGAGGACAATTAGTTTTTAATCATTAGAGAGAAACTAAATAAACTCATAAGAGAGCAACTAAGTAATCAACTTTAAACCCTCGAAAGGGGATGTTGCTCAAGGAAATCAGCCTAGGACATAAGTGAATGTTAAAAAATAACAAGGCCGATTATGACGTCATAACTACAGATACTCAGTTTTGAACAATCATCATAGTGTAAGACGAATTGTATTCAACACCCTATTGCATAGCTTCAATAGTATGAACTTTCTATAAACCTATCCATAAGCAATCAAAGATAGCAGAATGAATAAATTTGGCAGTCAAAAAATCTTCCAAAATGACAGCCATCTGCATAATGATACCTGAACCATACTTATCATAATGATTTACCACGACTGAAGTGCCAATGTCGTCTACTGGTCAAAATCTTCCAGCCACCAATCCATAAGGATGGGGGGGGGGGGGGGGGGAGAGAAGAGAAGGCAAACTTGGGTAACTTTCAATGCAAACTCTGGGCATAGATGTTTTCTAACAAAAACAAAGTAAAAAGGTTTAACGCCCATCAGATTGAGTGAAGCTAATCACACAAACTTTCTTGAAAAGTAACTGTGAACACAAAATAAAACATGTGATTAGCTAATTAAAGCATCACGTAAGCTTAAGACCCGTATACAGACACATTACCATGTCTAACTCGCATCCCTGAAACACATCACTATACGAAAACACGAGGCAAACAAATCTTAATTATAATTAGATAATTATGATGACTTGGTCCAGGCGTGGCCTCAGGCAACTTTACATGTTCAGACACCTCCATAGACAGAAAAGCGAACTCTAATTCAAAGACTCAGACCCTAAATTGGAACCAATTTGAACAAATTCTGCTATAGCGTGTTCCAATGGTGGCCGATAATCTAGGAAGATGTGACAGTTGGCGCATGCACTCAGTTGGGTGCCACATCCGTTGACCTGTTAGATGTATAACCTGGCCAGTAGGGGTAGTTTCTTTTAAAGTCTGAGTTTATTGGAGCTAGGTCGATATTTAGGAAATATCAATGAGTATCAGGGAGGTAAGTATACTCTTGAAGTGAAATGAGAAAAACTACTCTGCATACAAACTTGAGTTCCTATGTTTTAAATGAGCGATCATAGAAAGATTTCATGATTACTTGCATGGGCATCAGTTTCAGCTGATGGCTGACAACAATCTGTTAACGTACATTCTGACAAATCCATGATTGGATGCAACTGGTCACTGGTGGCTTATTGCTATAGCTAGCTACAATTTCAACATTGAAAATTGAACATTGATGCAGACACCTTGGCCAGGATATCATGTGCCGGAATGCCACAAGAGCGGGAACCAGGGGTCGGAACAAGGCCCTTTAACATGCACAATGCAGGTAAAAAATGGCTTGTGCAGGTAAATTTGTAATACTGGGGGGCACAGGGTGCATGCACATTTCTGGCTGATACGCTATAATGCTAACCCTCTCCGACAAATCTCTGAAAGAAGGAAATTCTTTATGATATAAAACCTTTAGGTTGAGTATTTTGAAATTAATTTGACTGGAAGTCAAATTAATTTCAAAAGATTCAACAGTTTTCCTGTATGGTGGTGTTGAAACTGAGATATAGGGAATTCATAGGTGTCAGGTGAAAGGATTAATTTACGTGCATGTAGATGTTTTGCTGTGCAGGCAAAATCCTATTGTTAGATTCACTTTGTGCATGTCGAACTAAATTCTTATTTCGACCCCTGGCGGGAACAGATTTTGTCTGATTCTGTAGAGCAATTTGCACCAGTTTGAACTGCAATTTTCTAGAAAGTCTATGCTTATGCACAGATATTGTTGAAGAGGACGCAGATGTAACTGATGAAATCTGTGATTTCAATGCCAGAATGGAGAAAGGCACAAGGTAGAGATCCACATCTAGCAAGAATACTTCAACATCTCAAAGCTCGCCATAAACCAAACAGCAACCAACAGCGACTAGGCCCAGAAATGGCTTGTTTGCTGAAGTATTTCCATCAATTCATAGTGAAAAGAGGTGTTATATATCATACAACAATAATTGATGTAATGGAGCAAGAAGAACTATTGCTTTCAAGCCGCTATCATACAAAGGCCATTCTGAGTTTACACGATGATGTAAGACATCCAGGAAGAGACAGGATGCTTTCATTGCTTAAATCTCGGTTCTACTGGCCAGGGATGGCTAAAGACGACAAAACACACTTAGAAAGTTGTGAAAGGTGTTTGCGTCACAAGAGTCCCACAACTGGTAGAGCACCGTTGATCAGTATAGCGATATATCAGCCACTCGAGCTTGTCTGCATAGATTTCCTTTCAGTTGAGACATCAAAAGGTGGACATGAATAGATCTTAGTCATCACGGACCATTTCACTCGCTACGCCCAGGCCTATCCAACCAAAAATATGACTGCTAAAACAACTGCAGAGACCTTTTTCAATAACTTTGTTAAACATTATGACCTGCCTAAGCATATCCATTCAGATCAGGGAGCAAACTTCACTGGCAAGTTTATACAAGAGTTATGTCGCATGCTAAATCTCGATCAGTCGTGCACCACACCACACCATACCATGAGGATTGGCATGTGTGAGAGGTTCAACCAAACTCTATGTGACATGCTCAGAACTCTGGACGCTGACCGCAAGAAAGACTGGAAACAATATATTGGGCCCCTAGTATATGCATACAACAGCACACACCAATTGAAATGACAAACACATCTCAATTCTTCTTGATATTTTGGAGACAGCCACAACTAACCATTGATCTAGAGTTTGACCTCGACATATAACAGAGCCAAAAAAAGGCAATATCACAATACACAGATAGTTTGAAAGAATGCCTCAAGCAAGTCTATGATCTGGCATGCACAGCTGCCAAGAGAGGACAGTTGAAACAGAAAGAACAGTTCAATCGAAAGGCCAGAGCTGTTGGCCTTGAAATTGGAGACACGGTACTAGTGGATAGTAGTTGCCTTTAAGGATGTCACAAGCTGCAAGATGATACATACATTGTTCTTCATCATCCTAACCCCTCCATACCAGTCTTTATTGTTGGCAAGGAAAATGGAGAAGGTAGAAAGAAAGCTGTGCATAGAAATCTACTTTTTCCCATTGGCTGTGTTTCATCCAAATTTGCCTACACCAGCTCTACGACAAAGTAAAATTAGCAACAAACAAACAACCAGTACCACGACCAAGACATCATAGACCATCAACTTCACAAAAACCTGCACTTCATTCAGATGCCAATAGTGAGTTAAACCATGAGCATAGTCAAGATGAGCCTGATGATGATTCCTTAATCAAATATGTTAGCGTTATTCCAAACACTACAGTAACAAGCATTCTGTAAGTATTGCTTTGCAATACATGTCCCCTACTTGGTGATAAAAATCTTTAGAGATTGATGGTCAGACTCCATAAGAAATTGACAGAAGCAGCTGAAACCCAAACTTGATCAGTAACTTCTCATAACAAAGCAATAAACCAAGTTTCAGTTATATATGGTGAAGGAGAGCGAAAAAGTCTTGAAAGCTGATGTTGTATGTCATAAGTCGAAAGGGGACATAACTCCATCAAAAATTGATGCAAATGCCTAAACCTTAACTTGCTCTGTAATTTCTCATAGCAAAGCAATGCATCAATTCTCAGTTGAATATCTCGAAGGGCTGCAAAAAAAAATTGTGGAAAACTAATATTTTTTGTATTGTCGAAAGCGGGCAAAATTGACGAAAATGTCTGAAACTAAAACCTGCTCTACAACGTCCTATAATAGAGCAACCTACCAATTCTCATTTGAATCCCTTGAAGGAGTGCAAAAAAAAAAGGTGCGGAAAGTGGATAGTTTTCGTATAACATAAGTCGAAAGGGGATGTAACGCCATCAAAATTTACGCACACTCCTGAAACTCTAACTTGCTCTGTAATTTCTCATACCAAAGCAATGCACCAAATCTCAGTTGAATATCTTGAAAGACTGTAAAAAAAAAGGTGTGGAAAACTAATATTTTTTGTATTTCATATGTTGAAAGGGGGGGGGGGGGGGGGGGGAAATTGATGAAAATGTCTGAAACTCGAATTTGCTCTGTAACTCCTTATAATAAAGTAAACTACCAATTTTCAGTTGAATCCCTTGAAGGAGTGCAAAAAAAAAAGTGTGGAAAACGGATATTTTTTGCATTTCATGTCGAAAGGGGATGTAACGCCACCCAAAATTGACGCAAACTCTTGAAATTTGAGCTTGGTCTGTAATTTCTCATAACAAAGCAACGTACCAATTCTCAGTTGAAGATCTTGAAAGGCTGTGAGAAAAAGTGTGGAAAACTAATATTTTTCATATTTCATAAGTCGAAATGGGCATAACTCCAGGAAAAATTTATGAAAATGTCTGAAACTCAAACTTGCTCTGTAACTCCTTATACTAAAGCGATGTACCAATTTTCGCTTAAATAACTTGGAGTGCAAAAAACACCTGCAGCAAGCTGATACTTATTAAGTCGAAAGGGGGCATAAACTCTATACAAAATTTGCACATATGCCTGAAACTCCAACTTGGTCTGTACCTTCTCATAACAAAGCAATGTACTAATTCTCAGTTGAATACCTTGAAGGACTGTAAAAAAAAAGTGCGGAAAACTAACTGCGACAAATGGACAGGCGGACAGACAGACGGACAGACGGAGTGCAAACCTATAGTCCCCACCCCCAGGTTTTACCAGGAGGGCACTAATAATGGAAGTAGCAGCAGAAAATATGGAGAGTGTGAATACAGATGAAGCTGAACAACAAGAGACATCAACACCGCTAATATGATGTGGAAGCGAATATAATCCCCCCCAGTAATTAGACATTAAAGGGGAACACAAGAAGGGTCGCCATCGTTCGCATAAAACACACAATTTTATCATAGAGCTCATATTTAAGCTACTGTGTAAAAATTTCCTGCAACATTTATATATAAATCCGATTAAAATGGTGTTAAAAAACGCTATGTTACTATAATTTTCTGCGAGTTAAACTTATGATGTCATAAGTTGAATCTCATCCGATATATATATATATATATATATACCGGTACAGATTGAAGAGGTCAAGACGTTTATTACACTATCGCAAATTTATGGAATATCTTTGTTATTTTCATACATTAGTTGCCGAACCTTAAGATGGCCATTTTCTATGAAGATACCTGCCAATTACATGAATATTTCAATATCTCAGGAAGTTTTGAGGCTAGTATAGAAACATAGGTACTTAAGATGAACTGGATGTATGTAAGAACTAGTTAAACTTCCATATTAATAGATGAAACTTTAATAACATTATCTGCCGTAGCGCCAGTGAGTGTTGATTTAAAAAGGGCAATTATATTGATATGCCTATACTATCGCGTCATTCATTTATCTCAAGATAAAAACTTGATGTCAAAATCGGCAAAAGCAGAGAAATCAGACAAAGGACAGTTATTATATATTCTTCAACATTTCGGCAAATATAGTTTATATATTCCTAACACAGCTGAAGAGAAACCCCTTATAAAATGCAATTCTCAATTTTATTGCGATAGCATTGGATGACAGCGAGAAAAACCTTCAACTTATGTAGTCCCCTGTCTTAGAGGTTGGAATGTTCACTTTTGGAAGAAATCACCAAATTTGACACAGATGACCTTTGACAGGTACTAATCAAATCCTGATATAGGACATACATTTTGGGATTGGGTAATACCCCCTAATTAGCATAAATCCAAAATAGCCTCTGCCGATATAAGCTAAACCGAATATGGCCATACCCCAACTAGCACTCCAGTTTCCAGTAAGTTTGGTATGTATTTTGATGGTCTTTGGGATGCCAGATCGATTGGAGAAGTTTTTGTCTTCATCCACTGTCAAGGTCACCAGAAAATGTCACGGTCAAAGGATTTCGGTCCAAAAATAGCTATAAATCATCCAATAAAACGGACCTTTGACCATTTTAGATTGTGTTAAATTTATTGCATTCAAGGTCAAATCAGGTTATAACTAAAATTTTAAAAGCATCACTTTTCTTCCATGATCTCAAGATCAAGTCTGGAAGATCAAGGTCATGACACTTTACGTGTCACGCGATCCGTATATCCGAAAACCAACTTCGTCAGAATCATGAATGACAAGCCTAGCTAACTAATAGTAATGTGATTCCAATGTGTTTGGTATGCAGTCTTATAGTTCAGGCGATGTCTGATCGACTGAAGAGATTTTCCTAATCATCCAAAAGCAAGATCAACATGTAAACGTCAAGGTCAAATGTTTTTGGCTGTAAATCGCCAATAAAACTGACTTTTTACATTTTACATTGTGTTAAATTTATTGTATGCTGTGGCTGCTAATGCTATGCTAAAATGATTGCAACTCACTGTCTAAATAATATCAAGATCAAGTCCGGGATTCCAAGGTCATCACCATTTATGTGCCGCTCAATTACATGTTGGTGTCGGAGGAGGGCCGTGATGACGATAACAGCTTCTTCCACATTTGCATCTGCCTGTACACATGAGCCCTTTCTTATAGCAGAAGCACCTCCTGTACAGCCGCATGTGACCAGTTCTTCCAATGCGTTTGCTGTTAGACAGAGAGGGGACCAGAAAGACACCCAACCAGACTAAGACTTAACCCACCCCCATGAGCCTGAAGAGACAAGAGAGAGATTGCCCCCACACATATCCAGCTCTCTTGACATGGTCTATCAAGGCACATGCTCTATCAAGGCTGCTTTAGTTAGTGGCAGGTACTCAATTGTACTAGAGGATTGAGTGAATATATGCTGGCGTGCTAGGTTGGCTTCTGTCAGAGGACAGGACACAGAGTATAGTGAGATGACACCTCTCAATTACCTTGATATCCTTTGAAGATAATGTGAGAGGTCTCTCCATTAGGTGGCATAACACATTTGTAAGTTCCGGCCTTGTACTCCACTTTCCATATGCTGACTTCTTCCGTGTGCCCGAAAAGAAGGATGTGATATCAGACCATGTCAGGGCATGGAATGCGGGGAGCGCGCATGCCCTTGCAGGATGTATGGTATTGCAGCTCTCGTGGATGGAAAGATATCTTAATTTCTTGCCCATCCCAAATGACACCCATAGTTTCTCTGCCCCGATCTCAGTAAAGAAAGCTAGGACAACGATATCAGTCTCGTTTGCGATAATCAGTATGCATTTGTACCCCTCTCACACTGCATTTGCTGTATGCAACATAACTCTAGTATCAAACTACCAATGGTTGCATGGGCTGAGAGAATAATTTGACCCAGTCGCAGGATCATCATTGCAAGGTACAGGATTCTGGAGGACGAGCTCATGCATAGCTGTAATAACCACTTTCCCCTCACAGAAGAGGGACTGTGCTATCAATTTTGATAGATATTGGAACAGTTCCACCTTATTGATTTCATTGCGTAGATAGCTGGTCCAGTTCTTCGGCATTTGCCCATTCCCATCACTTGGTAATCGCTGTCTGATTCCTGCTCCCCTTTTATCCCTGGTTTTCGCTTTCAATCTGTCTGATAAATACCTGTCCCTGATGACATCAATGCGTTTGGCCGTGGCCAAGTGCTTCTCAATGAACGAAATAACCTTCTTCTTAGCATAATCATTGAATGCTTTGATGCTTCTCTCCCGTCTTAGTAAATACACCATAACAGCACCATCAATAAGTTTCATGTCAGCTTTATCAAAGTCAGATGGCATGTCTGTTTCTAAGGACAGTAGTAGATCAGATTTTTGGCCACTTCGCAGATTGCCATGCTTTGATATGGATGGCGGGGGAATCAGCATTCTCCACTTCAAAAAGGCGGTCAGTATTTCCTGACCTGACTTGCATTGCAATATAGAGCTGCCCTCATAGATTCAAGTCTTCTTTGAGGCTATCGACATGCTTGCTTTTGGTTTTTTGTGCCGATTGCTGGGAAGCTGGATTTTGTTCATCTTAATTGGTTCATGGAAAGCAACTGCTTGAGACTCTAGGCGCTCCTTCATGAAAGCTGAATGGTGTTTCTTTCCCTCCTTATGGGCACACATAATACTGTGGCGACATCCTTTGACATGACCTCTTTAGTGTCAAGAATGATAACTTCATCACTGTCCTCATCAACGGGATTTCCTGCTTCTTGGAATGCTGCGACAAGTTCTTTGGTGTCTGTTGCAAACCTTTTCTGGACGCTTGGACTTGATCATGATGCTTATAAACAGAGCTCCTGCTTGAACTCATACTAGCCTCAAACTCTTGTCACATGTATGCCCTTCACCATGGCATCAGCTCGACCTGGAGTTGTCAAATCAGCATCAATAAGCATCACAATCCAATCCCTGTCCCGCAGGAAATCACCTAACAACTTCTCCAAGAGCATTTCCGAATGGAGCGGGCCGAGGAACACACAGTAGTTGTCTTCATTGAACCCGATAGCTGGGTCCCATTGAATGGCTTTGGCGATCGCATATAGTGGTTGGTCAAGTGTGATGACAGGTGTCTGTCCAGGATTCAAGTGCTTGGTCGATGCTTTGACTATGGACATGGCATGGTATATCATCTGTGGTGTACTACTAGCCTTGTCCCGTAAGATGGGTAGCATTGTAGTGATGCATGGTGGTCGGTCTAATCGTGGTTTATCAGCGGCACAGAAGGCCTCCCACGAAACAATGTCATCATTTTTTAGGTCGTCCATTTCTATAAGCCGCTGTGCATGAGCGGTTCATTCTTCCTCTACTGAATTGAGTGTGGTTGTGTCTCTAGTTGATTGTGCAGTGCCAATGGTCTGAGATGGAGCAGATGGTGTAGTGTCGGTGGGCTGAGATTGAACAGATGGTGGAGTGATGTTGGCCTGAGTTATGACTGATGGTGGATCATCAATCTGAGATGGAACAGCTGGTGAAGTGTTGAAGATCTGGATTGGTGACGGATAAGTGATCTGAGTTCGAGCAGATGGTGGAGTGTCAGTGATCGGCGATGGAGCAGATGGTGGAGTGTCAGTGATCTGAGATGGAGCAGATGGTGGAGTGTCGGTGGACTGAGATGGAGCAGATGGTGGAGTGATATTAGTCTGAGGTGTGACTGCTGGTGTGTCATCAATCTGAGATTGAAGGGATTGTGAAGTATTGAAGATCTGAGACAGGATTTGAGGTGGAACAGTGACCTGAGATGGGGCAGATGGTGGCGTGTCAGTGGTCTGCAATGGAGCAGAACGTGAAGTGACGATGGTCTGTGCTGGAACAGATGGTGGAGTGTCGGTGGTCTGAGATGGGTCTAATGACAGAGTGTCGGCAGTCTGAGACGGGGCAGGTGGTGGAGTGTCAGCATTGTGAGATAGTGTCGGCCTACAGGGACCAGACACGGCTGGTGCAATGAGCTTTCAAGTATTGACCTTTGCCTCCTTTTATATCTGTGTAAAATTGAGGTAGGCGAGTAAGGCTAGGTAGAACTCGAACAGCTTCACAATACTGCTCCTCACTCCTCACAGTGCCTACATTGTTCAAGGTAGGTATTTGGGTGAGACCATAACCAGTACCTTATGCCTCCTTAGCATCACGGTGAGATGAGTTCCATCGGGAATTATATTTTAAAGTCTAAAACATTTGACTGACCTTAACATACTGATCAATTATAGCTATTTAGACGAAAAGACATGCGACCTTGACCTTTATCTCGTGACCTTGGATGACGATGCAAACATGTCCAGTCGATCGGGCATCCCAAAAACTATCACAATACATACCAATCTCATCACAATACGCTTATTATTCAGTGGAATATGGCACATTTTGTGGCTAGCCTATAACCGTGGCAGCCATTTTTAATTTATGCTAATTAGGGGGCGTTAACCAATCCCAAAATATGTGTCCGATATCAAGATTTGATTAGTGCCTGTCAAAGGTCATCTGTGCCAAATTTGGTGATTTCTTCCAAAAGTGAACATTACATCCTGCTTTTGACTCTAATACACCTCATCCGGTAATAGAAATTTAACTAATTATCACATATTTAAATAACGAAGATATAGATTTCTAATTTGAGCACAGAACTTACAACTATATTTTTGAAAGTGTTATGGTCGGTAGATTCATTTAATACAAAGTAGTATAGAGGGTCTGGTGTTTCCCTTTAAGTGAGCATCAGATGCCACAAGACCAACCAAACCAGTTCTGTCAACTCCCTCTATCCGGACGAGAACAAAGTGGATGACTGATAGGCAATATGTACTGTCACCAGTTGGCCAGAATAACACAGACTGATTAATCAGAGCAAATTATTTGTGGAGTCTTAAGTTATAGCTGAAGGAACCTTGGCCGGAGGACCACATCTCTTGACCAATAAGTGTTAAGAGTTTAAGACAAGGATGTCTTTCCTTCATGGCGGGAAGACTGTGACCGGTACAGTTATTCACTATATTGGACCCAGCACCCATAACATTATATATGTAATTAAATATGTAAATATGTAATACCATATATCCATAATCCCCAATAAAGTTTCCCATGCTAGTATTTAATGCATAACATGTGCTTATCTACAATGTGTAAATACATTGTATAGAGTCCCTTTTAATTCATTGTATTGTAATCATCATGGTCTTAGTGTAGTCTGCCACATAAACTGTAATAAAGCTATTCTTTACTGATAATGAAATGACCTGATTGTTACTGTGTTAATTTGCCTTATAGCCAAGCTATACTCCATTCCACAGTTATAATGAGTTCCACTAGAATTGACCATGTACAGTAAACAACTCAGTAATAAATAGTCTAAGTCGACATCCAAGCTGCTTATAGCTTTAAGGCACAGGTTATGTACACCGAATTCTTATTTCATTGCCATTTGATTTAAACTGTTCAAATCAGGAAGTTTTAGAGAAAGTTATTCATACACAAATACGTTTTCTTCCAACTGGATATAAGACAGCTTCTTCAGGACTGTACCATCTGCACCTGTTCTGTATTGTGATTAGATTTGCTTGGCGTGACACTCGGCCTTGTTGGACACACCCCAGTGCTACCCACCAGGGTTATAGACATATATTTTGTCATCTTCCTCTACGTTTGCTGGTCAATAAATATGCATGGCAAACTCATATCCGTATTCAGTGTTTGGGTCATCTCATCCCAGTACCTGCCCCTCTCACTACAACCTGTTACCGTAGAATGTACACTGACTAACCGTTAGCCTACAATGCACTCATATATCAAGTATGGTTACTGTATACAAAATAAACAGCCCTGGAAAGAATTTTCTATAATGTTCAGTGAACCATGAAAAGTAGGTCATACTGACCTACTTAACCTACATTTGATACAATATGTACTGTTAGTCTACAATGCATCCATAAGGTCATGCTTTTCTGCTTTTGACAGTTTTACTGTATACAAAGGCTCTTGAAACTACAGCCTGGACAATAGATTTTTATGATGCTCAATGAACCACGAAAAGTAGATCAAGCGTTGTAAAGCAATCAGCCTAATTAAGCCACATGTACTCACAGTTATTTCACAGATCTAATAATACTTCTGAAGATGAATTTCATATGTGAACCATTTTTCCATAGCAAATGAAACACTACACTGTCACAGGCGGTCTAACCAATTAATGGTCAACTCATTCATAACCGCCCCTCTCTAGTGGTCTTTAGAAATGTCCATTTGCAAGGCCAAATGAAGACCATTTTTGATAGTTTACCATTGAAAATTGGAATGGCAGGCTCAATAACAGAGCCAGTCATTCGAGGTCATATATTTAACTCTTACCACTCTGGTGTCAAAACTTTAGATTTTCAAATTAAATTAAAAGATGAACTGGTGTTCATTTTTCAACAAATTTGGTGGGAGATGGTGCTGTCGTAGACAGCAACATCTTCCACCAAAATTGTTGAAAAATGTACACCAGCTTCTGTGATATTGCTACAGTAAAAGATAGAATATTGACATCAGAGTGACAAGGGTAAATAAGCAAAACTGCATATTTGCTTGACCAATTTTGACCAGTCACGGTTTAAGTGTTTACTAACCTGCTAGATAATTACTGTGATGAACAGGAGGAAAAGTTGTCATGGCAATACAAGCCTCACATCTCGTCCTCTCTATGTGGTACTTCAAGCCATTTTCACTGCAAATACACAAGACATGCTGTAAGAACAGGTAGCAGTTTACCAAGCATTCCTAAGGAATCAATAGCTGAATTCTTAAAAGATAAACTAGACATATATATTGCAGAGATACTTTATGTTTTTGAGACTAAAGAGGAGATCAATACTAATAACAATACAAATACAATTCCCTGAGGCAATAACAATCAAAAGTGTTATGCCACTTAAATGATGATGAAGCTGAGGATGACAAGGATGACGACAACATCAGCGAGGACAACAACAAGGAGGAGGATGATGAAGAGGCTGCCTTTGGTGATGAGAAGAACAATATTGTTTTGTGGGTGAAGCTACAAGGTCATGGTGACCCAATCATGAATGGAGGGTGTGTTTGCAGATAATGTCTCTCAAGTCCTACTCAACCTCACCAGAGTTGGTGGGAGATTGACTCTAGAGGTCGGAGATTTTAAGGGCAAAATTGTACAATTGTGGTGACCCATTTAAGGATAGTTCATTGCGTTTCCGTGGGATACCTCAAGATCTAGTAAAGAGATCTTCATCAAACTTGAATGAGTAGTTGCGCTCTGTGGTCCAATGAATCCTTCAAAGGTTAAAAGTCAAGGTCATTCATGGCATTGTGATTTACTTTAGGAAATTGTTTGGGTTTTTTGGATAATTAATCAAGTTCTAAGAAAGAGCAAAGATCATGATGACACAATTGAATGGAATTGTGCTGCTGCTGGTGAGGGCTGGCGTTGAAATTAACACTAGCCCCGCCCCCCCCCCCCCCCCTCCCACAGTCCTGAGGCTGGTAGAAGCTGACCAGACCTAGTACAATTTGTGACTGATCAGCCTAGTCAGCTAGGAACAATTTGAATGACAGCCTAGTGGGATAGGAACAATTTGTGACTGATAAGTCTAGTGGGACAGTAACAATTTGTGACTGACGGCCTAGTGGGATAGGAACAATTTGTGACTGACAGCCTAGTGGGATAGGAACGATTTGTGACTGATAAGCTTAGTGGGCTAGGAACCATTTGTGACTGACAGCCTAGTGGGATAGGAACAATTTGTGACTGACAAACCTAGAGGGCTAGGAACAATTTGTGACTGATCAGCCTAGTGGGCTAGGAACAATTTGTGATGGACTAGCCTAGTGGGCTAGGAACAGTTTGGTACTGGCAGCCTAGTGGGCTAGGAACAATTTGTGATGGACTAGCTTAGTGGGCTAGGAACAGTTTGGGACTGACAGCCTAGTGGGTTAGAAACAATTTGTGATGGACTAGCCTAGTGGGCTAGGAACAAATTGGGACTGACAGACTAGCCTAGTGGGCTAGGAACAGTTTGGGACTGACAGCCTAGTGGGCTAGGAACAATTTGTGATGGACTAGCCTAGTGGGCCAGGAACAATTTGGGACTGACAGCCTAGTGGGCTAGGAACAATTTGTGACTGATAAGCCTAGTGGGCTAGGAACCATTGGGACTGACAGCCTAGTGAGCTAGGAACGATTTGTGATGGATTAGCCTAGTGGGCTAGGAACAATTTGTGATGGACTAGCCTAGTGGGCTGGGAACAATTTGTGATGGACTAGCCTAGTGGGCTGGGAACAATTTGTGATGGACTAGCCTAGTGGGCTGGGAACAATTTGTGATGGACTAGCCTAGTGGGCTGGGAACAATTTGTGATGGACTAGCCTAGTGGGCTGGGAACAATTTGTGATGGACTAGCCTAGTGGGCTGGGAACAATTTGTGATGGACTAGCCTAGTGGGCTGGGAACAATTTGTGATGGACTAGCCTAGTGGGCTGGGAACAATTTGTGATGGACTAGCCTAGTGGGCTGGGAACAATTTGTGATGGACTAGCCTAGTGGGCTGGGAACAGTTTGGGACTGACAGCCTAGTGGGCTAGGAACAATTTGTGATGGATTAGCCTAGTGGGCTAGGAACAATTTGTGATGGACTAGCCTAGTGGGCTGGGAACAATTTGTGATGGACTAGCCTAGTGGGCTGGGAACAATTTGTGATGGACTAGCCTAGTGGGCTGTTAACAATTTGTGATGGACTAGCCTAGTGGGCTGGGAACAATTTGTGATGGACTAGCCTAGTGGGCTAGGAACAATTTAATATTTTAGTTTTAATGGCCAATCTGACCAACAATGACATCTTCAGAAAGAAAGTGGCGGTGGCATAGTCTAATTTGGGTTAAAGTTTTTCATTGCAATTATTATTCAAAAATGCCTTTTTGGATTTCATTTATGCAATCTACATTATTCTCAGTATAAATTTTGGGAATTTTCCTATTTATTCAGTTTTGTACTTTTTCATTGGCCATACGTGTCAACAAAGTATCTTTGGATTTCAAAAAAATCTATATGCTGGCATGTAATGTGAATATAGAAGTGTGTGTGTGTGTGTGCGTGCGTGCGTGCATGCGTGCGTGTGTGCCTGCGTGTGTGCGTGCATGCCTGCGTGCATGCGTGCGTGTGTACAAATGCAATACTGAATGCTTTCTGACAAGTAATATAAGTGTATTGACCACAGAGTGAATAATTACATCCTTATAACCTGTCTTGAGCGGCCACCTTATGGAGTACAAATAAGTAGCCACAAACAGAGTTTCTTAAAAGAAATAAGCTGCTATAGGTTGTTTTCATTGGAGCCAGAAGATATGGTTGCTTAATACAGGTGGTCAAGTGGTTACTGTCTTAGAGAACCACCTGTATTACAGTACCTCATATTCTCACTCCATAGCAGGTCACTTCTTTTAACTACGGGTCTGCCTACCAAATTTTGGCAGACTACATTTTCCATGGGGTTTACCGGTAATGCTGGAAATGCTGAATATTTTTAAAATGATTTGAATGAAGTTGTTGGTGGCTTAACAACTTTCAGTCAAATCATTTTCAAAATATTCAGCAGATCCAGAGTTATTGCCCAATGAAATTATTGCAGCAGTCGGACAGTTAAGCGACTCTGTCTGCATAGTCAGTCCTTGTTTGTGCTCAGGTGGTCCCTCAAGGCACATGCAATTTCCACTCAATGATAAGTGACTGAAAGCTTTCTGACAATTAGTACAGGTGTTTTACCTTTTGAATGCTTTCTGGCACCTTGTACAAGTGTATGGTTTCTCTGGACCAGAATGAGACCGCAGATGATAACGGAGGCCAGGCAAACTGGTGAACATTTTTTGACATCCCTCGATATTGCATTTCAAAAGCTTTGTTGGAGACACACCCTCATTCTGAGATTTCTTATATTCTTGCATTTTCTCTGTTTCGACATGGGGCCGTTTTCCAGGCTTCGGCTGCAGATAAAAGAATGGAAAATAACAATGCAAATGCTCATAAATACACCTGTCTTATTTATGGGTCATCTTAAGGGCACTGTTAGCCTGGGTTAAATAAATAGATATGTATGACGTACTGGGAAGTGGTTCCTCATGACACAGCTCTGGATCGGTCATGCCCAAGTACAAAATCTAGACACTATCTTGCAATTCAGGTGATATCATTAAGAAAGAAAGGCGATTTCATCAGAGAACATCTTGATTTCAAATATTTTTCAGAGCCTCCCTGGTGTTAATGGGATCTGGGGCTCCTCACCAGGGAAATTATGAAGATTAGATGCTCTATGAAGTCATCTCCCATTCTCCTACATTACCGATGGATTGTCCTTGTTTTAGGCTGTATGGCGGCATGGTGGTCGAATGCACTCACTTTTGCTGCAAGATTTGAATCCAAGGTTCTAAGATAGATCCCACCTTCAGCCATGTGAATAGGTGTAAAATGACCAAGATGCCCCTTTAGGGGCTGGTCCTTTGTTTGAAGAATGTCATATACTCATCTGTACAATAACAATTACTTATAGCTCTTTCCTTCTGCTGAAGGAGTCAGTAGGAAATTTTAACCCCTGCATGCTCCATCATCTTCTGTACATAAAAACGACCATATTTCTCACACCAGAAATGTGGTTGCATTGCAACCATATAGCTCGACTTTACAATGATCTAAGAAGCTAGAAGACTTATCAATACACTTATCAACATCAGGCCCAAGGGCCTGTGATGCTTGCCTGGACCATTAGCATTTGAACCATTTGCATTTAAATAGACATAATGGATAATTTCCGGAAAATCCAAGATGACCGCCAAAGAAATTGACCAATCAAAATTCTTATTTGATTAATTTCCTGAAGCTTACCGTCATAGGATCATTCAACTAAAGTAGTCATTGATTAAGCAGTAGTAGTAGCAGCGATTTAAACTCCGCTGGAAAATGTCTGGGAAATCCAGATCGACCCAGAATCAAAATTCTCATTAGAACTCTTGTAGTTGATCATGATAGGAGCTTTCCACCCACGTTTCATTGAAACCGGGCCATTGATTAAGGAAGAGTAACATATTAAGGATTTCTGGAAAATCCAAGATGGCCACCTGAAAATTCAGTATACAAGTTCTGATGCCTAGTCCTCTAGGGTCCATCCGGGTCAATTAGGTTGAAGTCCGCCAAGTCGTTAATGAGAAGTAGCAGTTTGACAATTTCCGGCAAATTTTTTATAAAATCCTAATATTTTCACCCAAAAAATTGACACATTAAAAAATTCTGTATACAAATTCTGAAGCGTACCCCCCATAGGGTCCTTCCAGTCAAATTAGGTTGAAATTCATCCAGCGGTTAATAAGGAGTAGTGTGTTTAAACAAATTGACAGCTGGACGACGAATGACAGATGATCACCATGTGTATCAGTAACCCTAACCGTTAACCTTTTGAGCCCAACCTCATTGTGTGATGTCATGTCATTAGAAGGAAGCACGAGTCCAAGTTTGGGTCCAGTATGATTAATCAAACCTGAGATATAAACAGAAAAGTTTAGCTAAACAGAAAATGTTAATGTTGAAAGAACAAGGTCTTTACCAAGGTGAAAGTGGCCTTGACCTTTGACCTTTAGACCGCAAAATCATCCTGACATGCCATGTTATTATAAGGAAATATGTTCCCAAGACTGGGTCCAGTATAATTAATCAAACCTAAGATATAAACAGAAAAGTTGTGCTAAATGCAAACTGGACGACGATAATGGCACCACCACCACTGCTGCTGCCACATGACATGCACGGGATCACAATTATGATTTTCGTAAAGTCAAGCTAAAAATGAGTAGTAACAGAAATGTGTGAACACTGTAACAGAACCTATGGCTGCCACCAAAGCTACATGAGCCATTTGAATGCGACCCACCTTGCCTTACGCCTATGAGCCTGCTTAAGCTGCTGTACTAATTTCTCAGGAAGGGAATATGGATCCATCTCCATGGAGTACATGGACAGCTCGGCAGTAGAAGTAAAACTCAAACTTGACTCGTGCGTGAGAATTAATAACTGTAAAGGATCTACAGCACCAAAGAAAGGTAAAAGCGCAAAAGTGTCTGAGGACATCGCTCCAGGTGCTTGTGTGGTTCCAGTTACAAACAGTGAGGTCTTGCCAACTGAGTCCCTTGTTGGTAACAATGACAATTGCTCATTTCCTAAACTGACAACACTGCTGAAAGGCACACCACACAATAGGAGCCCTCTTAAAGAAAGCAACCATTTCTTATATGAAGACAACCCGAGTCCGGAAGAAAAATGCATAGCCAAACATCTAAAATGACGTAGAAAAGAACTTAAGAGATTATGTATAAAACTGAACAGATCAAGCAAAGACCTAATGGTAACAATGGTCAACAACCTCACCAATACTCTCTTCCCCAAATTCATTGTTCCAGGTGAGGATTATTGCCCTTCAGTCGATGTGTGTTCTCTGCTGGAAACTATAAGCACATCGATGATCGCCACCCTTCTGGACATGACCACGGAATAAATGAAATTGCGGATTTCCTTTTTCACGAGTTAGTAGTTACTTACCTCCCTAACACCCTTTGATATTTCTTAAATATCAACGCACACTCAGTAAAGCTCAGATTTAAAAAGTTAGCTGCGTCTACTGGGCAGGGAGTCAGTTGACAGCTCAGCGGATGCCAGATCCAAACTCGCGCATGCGCAGGCTGTCACCTCCTCGTACTTGTACTATTGGCCGACAAAATGCAACTTATAAGCTTAAAGACCGAGCCTCTGTGGGGTGGAGAGGCTGGGTCCATATTAGGGACGTAAGTAACTACTTACCCGTGAAAAAATAAATTTGTGATTTCGTTTATTTCACTCCATGAGTATAATTACCTCCCTAACACTCTTTGATATTGGCAAAATTCATCAGTGAATTTGGCGGGAGGAAGGCGAGGTCAGAAGACCAGCTCATCCTTGTAAGAGTCAAGCTCTTTTGCGTTCGAAGCACGAACATCTGAAGTTGTGTATGAAACACAACCAGGAAATGATTTGAGCACCGGATAACACAACCGATGTTTGAGAGCAATTACTATTTGTCATATACACTTCACCACCCATCCTCCTTCTGAGGATGAGGAGTGATAAACTCAATGTCCTACACGCTCTCTATGTACTAGTGCTATTGTACTACAGGACATTGGATGAAAAGCTTCATTTTGTGTACTCTCATGTGAGAACCACATAAAACCATCACCATATTAGAATGGGTAACGTGACATAATTACGAAACAACACAAACACAAGACTGACCTTGTTATATCTTTGCCCTGGACACCATCTTCCCCTTAGTGAAGAACAATGCAGTACGGAAAAGTAGCTGTTTTCCATAATTAAGTGTACTATTTGAAAACAGTAAGAAAGCCTTATTTACACTAATATACACGTTTATTTTTTCAAAATCGATACGGCTAGAGTATTGGTGGTGTTACGGACATAATGGACAGTAAAACCTGACTCAGAGGGCCACTGGGCTACCGATATAATGTCATCCACCAGGACCCCGGTGGAAGACACTACACCATGGACACGGTGAGCCTTGGCCATGTCAACTTGTTTACCAGTAGCGGATTTGTGGGAAAATTTGATGCATTCCACAATGCACCTTGAAATGGTATCTTTGGATGCCCTGCCATGTACGACAATCATAACGAATTTAAGTTCGCCCGCAATTCCAGAGTACATTGCTTGTACCGGTTTAATGGGCAGACTGGACACCATGCTTTTGAATTGGGATCAAATTTAGTCAAAGCTGGGAAAATAATGGGTTGTATTTCAATACCTGATTCTTAGCCATGAAATTAATCCTAGCCTAAGGCCTTCGCCTGTAACCACATAATATAACAGTCTGACTCGGCAGATAAGGCATGAATTTCGCTTCTCCGGCTTGCCGAGGCTGCAGCATGTCAACAATTCCATTGAAATGGAACTTAGTGGTTCAAAGGGTTTATCAGCTAGTACATGAAACACGAGAGATAAACTCCAAGATGGAATTGATGGTGGATTTCTCGGTCTTAGATTACCCATGCCTTTAATTAAAGTATTTAAACTACTTACTTCATCACTTCCCCTATTAGCCAAGCAAGGGATAACAGACATTAATGCTGATTTATATCCAGCAATAGAATTAGGCTTAAGACTGTAGGCATCATACAGGTGACAGCTACTACCTGAATAGATGAATCCATTGGATTAATACACCTCTTTGAGCACCATCAACCACAAATGTTGATTTTATAATTATATGCTTCTGGTTTTTGCCATGAAAATGACTGCTTGCTAAGAAAATCCCTCCTTAATTCTGGGTTCTTTGTCAACATTCAGGCAGTAAATTAGAATATTGACAGATTGCTGTGAAGGGCCTTGTCCTGGAAGATAATATTGCCCATCAGAGGCAGAGGAACTGGATTGCAGACCAGAAGGTTCAGCATGTCCGTATACCATGATCAGCTTGGCCAATTTGAGGTGATCAGAAGCACTTGGCGCTCCTCCTGTCTGATTTTCTGGATAAGTTTTGGAATCAGAATTGCTGGCCAGTATGTGCATGCAGACATTCCCTCCCTTCTGATAACTAGCTCATCTGTTGAGATAGGGCTCGGATCTGGAATCGGAGAGACGTACGTCGTCATCTTCGCATTCTTATTCATTGCGAACAAATCTATGTTGGGTTTGCCCCAGTGGTTGAAGAGATGATCTGCCATACATTGTAATAGTTGCCATTCAATAGGCATTACACTCATCCTTCAGCTCAATGAGTCTGCTAACAGATTTAGCCCGGAATATGAACTGCTTTCAAGGTGATCGCATGATCTACACACCAGCAAAGCAGTTTCCACGTTACCATACAGAGACTGGGTGATTTCGTTCCGCCCTAGTGGTTTATGTAAGTCAATACTGTTGAATTGTCTGATCGCACCAGAACTATCTTGCCCTGTACTTTCTCTAAGAAATGCTCCAGGCCTAGGACTACTGCTCTTAATTTTAGCAGGTTGATACATTCTTGTGACTGATCCAGATTCCAAAGCCCTGATACTGAATGACTGGTTCCAGGGAAAATTGGTTTCCGGATGATAACTCCATTACCATTTATCGCATCGCTTTGAAACTTCATACAGTGGTTGGACTACATCTGGGGAAGAAACCTATCCAAATCGATGGTGATTCGAAATCCAAGATGGCCACCAGCCACAGACGACCATCTTGAAAATTGGTTTCCAGATGATAACTTCGTTATCGTTTATCGGATCGCTATGAACCTTCATAGGGTGGTTTGACTACCTCTGGTGAAGAAACCAATCCAGATTGACAATGATCCGAAATCCAAGATGGCTGCCATCTTGAAAATTGGTTTCTGGATGATAACTCCATTACCGTTTATCGGATCGCTTTGAAACTTCATGGAGTGGTTAGACTAGGTCTTGGGAAGAAACCTATCAAAATCGATGGTGATTCAAAATCCAAGATGGCTGCCAGCCACAGGCGGCCATCTTGAAAATTGGTTTCCGGATGATAACTGTTACTGTTTATCGGATCACTGAAACTTTATAGGTTGGGCTAGGTCTGAGGAAGAAAGTTATCGAAATTGACAATGATCCAAAATCCAAAATGGCCGCCAGCCATGTTATCGTTTATTGGATTGCTATGAAACTTCATAGTGTGGTTCGACTACCTCTGGTGAAGAAACGTCTCCAGATTGATAATGATCCAAAATCCAAGATGGCTGCCAGCCACCGGTGGCCATCTTGAAAATTGGTTTCCAGATGATAACTCCGTTATCATTTATCGGATCACTTTGAAACTTCATAGAGTGGTTGGATTAGGTCTGAGGAAGAAATTTATCGAAATCGACACGGGCTGCCATCTTGAAAGTTGGTTTCTGGATGATATCTCTGTTACCATTTATCGGATCACTTCCTAGGGTCACTGGAATATGTCTGGTGAAGAAACCTATCAAAATTTACGATAATCCAAAATCCAATATGGCCGCCAGTCAGTGGCAGCAATCTTGAAAATTGGTTTCCGGACGATACCCCCTTGAACGTTTAGCGGATCACTTTGACACTTCATAAGGATTACTCATCTGATGGGTCTGAGGAAGAAATAAATATTTTCTGATAGCTGTCATTCATTAGTTTGTCATCATGGCGGGGTATTATACGCCGTTTGCGGAGCTCTTGATGCATTAGGGATTTTATTTCCACCTCGATACACAACCGTTGAACTTGATCTCTTGGATTTTGAGTCCAGATTGGAACCAGAGACAGTAGCAATGGCGGACCGATTATCCAGTCGGGGTGGCAACTGACTGAAAGCCACCGCAAGACTAAGTGGTCCTGATTCACTGGCTCTCACTCTTGCTTGGGCCACGGGTCCACCTAGGGAGAGATGTGGACACGAGAAGTGAAAGAGCACCACTGTCTCTGGCTCTGGTGGCAACAGAGTGGTCCTTTTGGCAACCGACCCATCAGGCACGGTTACCATGACCAGATCCTCACTCGTCCCTGCCCACGCTGCGCACACCTCGATGTGCAGGCTGCGCTGGAGGAGCCTGTGCAGCCCCCAGAACATGCCTGTGCTGGCTTGGGTGCTGCCTATGCTGCACTGATGGCTGGCCACTGACTTGACCACCACCACCTCTAGCCTTCTGCTGACAGAATGCGGGGAGGGGCGGGGGTCTGCACAAAAGCGGGCCATACAGAGCACCTCAAATTGTTCGTGTAGCTCCCTCTGGCTGTTCACTAGGGTGATTGTTTCTTGGAGGTGCCTACATCCCTCACCTCCAAAAAGACCAGTACCTGACATAGGCCTCCACAGAAGCCTATTATACAGATTCTGAGATGGGCACACATTGTCAAATGCAAACCTGTGCCTCGCACGGACACTCCTACTGACTGACCGTGTCATGCAGTCCAACGTCAGTTTTATTCCAATCCTGGATGGCTCTTTGGATGATGAGGTGGCTAACTTGGCACGATACAGAAGCTGTTACTACCACTTGTAACATTTGAGACACATGGGAGAGGGTCGAGATTCAATCTCGTGCTCTCTTCTGTATCACACAATGCGGCATTTGCACTGTGCAAGCGCGCCCATGCACAGCGCTCCAATGTCAGCCTGGGAGTCCGGCTGTGTGTCTTCGCCCAAAGGCATACTCGGCTTTGGCACAATGCTGTATTACTGGTACTGGCCAGCCATGATATGACAGTGCGTTGCCACTTCACATGGGGCCTTGGCCAGTCGTCTATTCGATTTGATAGACACCTCTGCCGCTGCGAACATATCCACGATATGCTCGGCACACAGCAGAGATGTCATGGTGCTCATCGCCGGCTTTCCCATTAACCACCAGCACTGGTCCCGCTGGGAAGCCGACAGTTCTACATTTAGTTCTGGTCTAACGCCTACCAACCACTGGCAGGCATCAGACCAGTCCTCCTCCGTGGCCACCTGCGAATGCTCAACGAGCCTCAGGCCTTCATTGTCCTCAATAGCATTAGCAGGTGGAGTTGTGGCTGAAGCCGTAGATACCCCTGGTAAGCCAGTAAAGTCATGCGGGCCCGTGAGTGCTGGCATGGCTTGCACCGTAGCTGTACCAGGAGCCGGGGCATGGTGTTGTGGGAGGGGGGGGGTATAATGCACACCGCTATGGTCCGGACCTTCCATTGCAAACCCGTTGGCAAGCCGCGGGATGCGATATTGGCGGCCATTGTGTCCAACCCACCCAACCCTCTAAGCCGTGAAACCTACTCCTGTGGAAGTATTTCATGAAATAGTCTGCTAGTGTTCCCCGCGAGGGGTGCCCATTCATCCAATTCCATGGGCACCAGCTCACCTGGTGACCCAAAACATATAGTCCTTCAGAAAGATTAGATTCCCGGTTAGCAAATAACACTAATCCAGACTGGCCAGGAAAGGTGCCGTATGAGGCTACGGTACTACGAGTGGGAGGCTAATCGAGGTTCCCGCTGTACATCACTCTCGCACCCGGATCAACCGGCGATGCAAGCATCAAGCCGGGTTCGACTGGAGACACCTCTGGATCTGGAGCAAAAACTGGTACACCCCTATCGTAGAAATCAGATCCAGAGGAGGGGACTATCTGCCCAAAGGCAGCCGAAGAAGGCAACAAATTACCTGGCCCCGGAAGCATATGGGACCAGGTCCTTAATTGTCTTTTTCATCTCCCCAATCATCTCAATTTGGAAGGCCTCCGTGTCCATGCACATGGTGGCCTTCCTCTTACCTTTACCACCACTTACACCCTCGCGTTCCTTCTCGGCACGCTTCTTCTCATCCGCCACCTTATCTTTCACCTGTAACGTCAAAAATTAAGAAAATAAGTCGCCCACCCACCCACCCAACCCCACTGTTTGCAAAAATCAGACTAAATTAATGGCCCACATGTACTGCATCTAGTGCCCACGTGGGGAGTGACCACACTGAACACAGCCAGACAGACGATTTCTGCAAGAACATAAGATGGAGACACTGATTTTTTAGTCGTTAGTTAACTAGAAATAAATAGACAGGGAAGCAACAATACTTAGAACCTTGAAAGAAAGTTGCTTAGAATAATTCACCTGGGACATAAAGAATTGTTAATAAAAAACAAACGGCTGATTTTGATGTCATATCTCCAATATATCCAAGGGAGACACTCAGTATTTGCAGCTGTAAGATGAATTGTATTCAAAACTCAAGAGCATAATATCCTTAGTGATGAATAAAGTAATTACCTATGTACATCCATCAGAGTAACAGAAGACAAAATTTTGGTAGACATTGTTTTGTAAGTTTCAAAAATATTAGAGTGCCATTCTTCATAACTCTAAAATACATGAACCTTTATAATAGGTATACTACCACCTCAGATGCTCTTGAATAGTCAACCATTTCAGCATGCCTCTCCACCATAATACCTAAGAGACCACAGGGCAGAGTGAAAAGCACTACTTCTTACTTAGCCTTCTTCACCAATCTGGTCATAGACTTTTTTGCTAACATAAACAAAGTAATTGGAAAATGGTGGAGAGAATTCCATTACAGCTGAGTGCCATATCCATAACAGATAACTGTGAACACAAAGACAAAGTGTCATTAGAAATTCAAACTGCCAGAAAAAGATCTTACCAGTTAAAGGCACTTATTTCATCTAAATCGCATAATGGAAGCACATGATGATACAAATTAATGGCGCTAATTACACAAAAATATAATATAATACACCTGATAGCTTGGTTCAGGCAAGGCCTCAGGTGGTTTACCATGATCAGACATCATTCAAAGTAACAAAACTTCCAAATAGTGAGAGAAAAAATGCAAAATTAGCTTGAAAATAAACTAGGTGTTGAATGAGATGGGTCAATAAACAAAAAAGAGGAAGTAACAGCCTGTGCATGCGCGAGGTTGTGGCTGGCATCCGCCGAGCTGTCAGCTGACTCCCTGCCCATTACGGGCAGCTTACTTTTTTTAATCTGAGCATCAAGTCTAGGTTGATATTTAGGGAATATAAAAGACTGTTAGGGAGGTAAGCATACTCAGGAAGTGAAATCGGCATTTATCACATCATCGAATGATACAATGAATGTACCAGTAGAGACACGTTCATCTGATGAAGTTCTTCTCCATTTCTACGAAAAAACTGTTCAGAGCGTCAATACGCCAACATCAAGTGAATACTTTGTGTGCAGGAATAATTGGACCCAAAGTCATCTAAAATTCTAAACATCAAATTGAACTTTGTCTTCTAAATAAAGGGCCATAGTGCTCAGCTAGCTGATGAGGAACTGTAAACATATTTATATTTATTAATGCACAGTAGGAGGCATCATTTG
The DNA here is from genome assembly GCA_034401795.1 of Chaetoderma sp. LZ-2023a. Lineage (NCBI taxonomy): Eukaryota > Metazoa > Mollusca > Caudofoveata > Chaetodermatida > Chaetodermatidae > Chaetoderma > Chaetoderma sp. LZ-2023a. The sequence goes on from CM067371.1 coordinate 12,853,146, forward strand.
TCCATCAAGCAAGCATAACCTTTGCCATAGACCAATGGTAGTTATCATTATTGACCAATGCGACAATCATCATTACCACCAATACAACAAGAGTTCCGCAAACGGTGCATAATACCATGACATGTTGACAAATCAATGAATGAGAGCTATCAGATGTAGACAAGTTATCATAAGACATTTCAACGCGATCCTCTAAACAGTCATGGAGTTATCATCTGGAAATCAATTTTCAAATTAGCCGCCAGTGGCTGGTACCCATCTTGGATTTAGGACCATCGTCGATTTCGATAGGTTTCTTCTCCAACGCTAGTCCAACCACCCTATAAAGTTTCAAAGCAATCCGATAAACGGCAATTGAGTTACCGTCTGGAAACCAATTTTTATGATGGCAGCCATCTTGGATTTTGGATTACTGTCCATTTCAATGAGTTTCTTCTCCAGACCTAGGTCACCCACCACATATCAGTGGCTGGTGGCCGGCCATCTTAGATTTTGGATCATTGTCATTGGATCACCGTCAATTTCAAAGGGTTTCACCATATGAAGTTTCACATAAATACAAGCTACTTATAGTATCTCCAATTTCGCTACTGCCTCTACCTAATTGTTAATTATTGTTAATTGTTGATGACAAATAAATATTGTTATTTGGATAAAGGGATTAATCTGACAATCAGCACAGGGATGGTTCCACAAGGGCGGAACACTATTCTGAATAATAGGACACACTTATGCATGTTAATGCGGTTCTCCTACAAAGGAGGTTATGATATGTTGCTAATTACAAGATTCAATAAATGGTAATGTTCAGAGTTATCATCTAGAAACCATTCTACCGTCTGTCCACCCAACTGTCCGCATGCCATCAGATAACACCCCACTGTCCTTGACCGTATTGACCAATGGGAAAAGTACAATTGACCAATGAGGCAACTGTCCCTGACATTACTGACCCAGCAGATGACATTTACTAACTGGACAATGATCACAGCAAAAATAATTGGATAAGGAAATGCAAGAATATTGGTGTATTGACATTTTTGACCAATGGGAAAGGTACCATTGATCAATGGGGAAGCCATCCCCGACATTATTGACCCAGAAGCTGACATTTACCAATGGGACAAAGGTCATACTAAAAGAAAATGTGGATGAAGAAATGCAAGAATATTGGTGTCATTAGTGTCAACGACAAAAGTAGCATTGATAAATGGAGCAGCCATCACTGACACTACTGGTCACAACACTGACATTTACCAAAGGCAAAGGGGCAATGGTAACACATTTGTATGGGGAAATGCAAGAATATCGGCATGATTGACCAACAGGAAGAGTACCATTAATCAATGGAACAGCCAACCCTGCCACTATTGTCAAATGATTAAAGTGTACTACAGGAATATTTCTGACAAATCTTATTTTAGTCCATTAACAATCTATGAAATGTGACACAGATTATTTTCTCCATAGGGGTCAATACATAAAATATGTAAAAGAGCCAGAGTTATTACCCTTATTTCTGGTTGCGGCTTCTTCATATTCATACGGCAAATAGATTATTGCCTGACTGAACATATCTGCTAAATTTGTTTTTAATCCATCGACAACTGACAAAACAAATGTATTTTAATCAAAGGGTTCAATAGTTTGTGTTAATGAATTAGAGTTATGTCCCTTGTTTAAAGGTGTTGCCTCTTTATATTCATAGTCCAAATAGATATTTGACTGAAGGAAATTTAAGCTAAATTTGGTTTTATTTTATCAACAATTGGCGAAAATACATTTCCCCCATACGGTTCAATACTTAAAATTGCCTTAATGAACCTGAGCTATGGCCCTTGATTAAGGGTGTGGGCACTTCATCTTCATAGCCCAAATAGATATTGCCAACCCAAATTTGATTTTAATCCATCAACAAATGGCGAAACGTGCCACAATTGTTGAGACGACAGACATGTTGCATATACTATGTATGTTCAAACAATGCATTTGTTTTTTGCCAACAAACAGGAGAGAATAAAATACAAAAAACATCTTATCAAGCATCTTCATTCTTTGATTCGTACTCGCCACAAAACCCCTCACACACCAACTTCATCATAAAAACTTCCCCAATCATAACCCCTACACCACACACTGATACAAAATGGTGCCATCATGGGGACCATATGCTGTAGAGAACCACACTCATAGCACACGTTCCAAGATACAGTCAAGCCCAGAGTGGTTCCATTTAACCCTCTGATTCCCAAAGCACAATATAACACGTACTATCAATGAATTTGACACCTACAATCGTGTCTCTCATACTGTATAAGTCCTCTGATGCATTCCACAAATGAACGAAACATTATAAGTATAGCATGGACAAGCAAAAGCAAAAAATTATGTTTTCATGCCCCAGTAAATAACTCTCAGCAACCTGATAGCTGATCCAATAGTTACCCAATTTCGGCATCAGACAACGGTATACGGCATTAGGCCAATTGGCCTCGCTTCTTGATCAATCAGAATCAAGGTCTCCATTAGCAACCTTTCTCAACCAATGAAAGCTTTCCCAACATCTGGGCACCATCCAGCTTGCTCTATAAAGAGCTGAGATCAGTCTGTAAAAGCCACTCAGACTTGTTACTATACAAAGGTAGCTGTCAGGCATCACAAGTAAACATTGATAAGTTTTTATCAATGAACAGTGAACTCCTTCTAGTAATAGGGATTTGTCTACCCAGAATTGAAAGAGTTGTATTAATTGGAATTTTATGAGGATAGCAGACTCCAGGGAATTTTTGTTCTAGGACCACATGGACATGAGATAAAACTGGAAGGGGCATATCATTAACTGGAACCAAGGAATAACTGTCTCTGAGAACCATGTATCTATGATTATTGCATTCTGCAGTTGTAGTAGTTGAAACATCCTACAGCTGCAATCAGTCCTTCTTCGTCACCTTTGACAACTGTGTCTTGTCCTGAGCCACAATCTTTAGCTTCCTCTGGTCCATTCTTGATTTGAGTGTACTGAGTCCTGCTTTCTTGAAGTCACCTCATAGTATGCTTAGCAGATTTATGCAATGACGTCATCTCCTGGCTTTATATTTGCTGACTCCCAGTAGGGCGAATTCTAAGGCTCTCTGTGCTGGTGTGGCTTCTGGCATCCTTAGCACATGGCTAAACACGGACCATCTTTGCTGGGTAATTTTTATGGACAGCGGCGATGTATTGCACATCTTGTATGGTGCATTGTTGGAAATTAGGCTGTCTGGCTATCGGTGTTCAGTGATGAAGCATAGGTGTTTGCGGTGGCAGGCATCAAGCTTGTTTAGCGCTGCCCAGCTGTTACAATTATACAGTATCAAGGATACACAGGTTGCGTTGTGTAAACAGTCTTTTTGTCAAGGGCATCTTTGATCTATGAATTCATAACTTCCAGAAGGGGTGGCAAGCTATGTTCCCCATGACGCAACATGCAGCAAGGTCAGCCATACTAAAAAGTGAGCTCAGGATTTTACTCTTCCTCTATGGTTTGCCACCACGAAGTGGCTTGTTATTTTCTTTAGTTTCCTGCTTTGTAGATAGGTATATATGCGGGTGAACTCTGTTTTGGATTCATTCATAAAGAGATTAAAAATTTTTAGTTTGCTTGCAGCTATTGTGAGAAGTTCGTCAGGGGGTTTCTTTTCCTCAGCTATGAAATCCACATCGTCTGCATATTCCATCTCCAGCGGCATACCCAGTATGGATACTGGGGATGTTTGGTCTTGTAGAATTTTCCCGCATTGATTTCAATTTCAATGCAGCAGCCAGGTAACATGTGAAAAGGACAGGAGATAGACCATTTCCCTGTGGGGAGCCGAATGATGTCTCAAAATCTTCAGACTTCACTCCTACTCTCAGCCTGTTGTCTACAAGTAGTAGTCTCACTAGTCGTAACTAATTTTCATTACAATTGGCCTGGCATCGTATCTAGGATCCTTGAGCGTTTAATTGTGTCGAAGGCCCATGACATGCCAATGCACATTTTGTAGAAATCCCAGTGTTGGACATGACTACTGATACAAGCATGCATTGAGCCCATACAATGTCTGTGCAGCTGCATCCACAGTTGAAAGCACTTTGACATGATCTGGGGAAGTCACCGATCTTGTCTCGGATGCAGCATAGCTAGCAACATTGGATAGGATTTTCTATATGCTGTTGTGTAACTCAATGGATCACAGATTGGCTGGGGCCAGGTGGCTTGTTGGGCTTGGGTAGCACGATAAGGGTGCCTTGGCCTACATAATCCACGGGAAGGTGGTGTGTAAAAGCTGAATTCATTAGGTGCATGATCGGTTTTGAGATAATGTCATTTGTGTATTTGAATAGTTTATTGCTCATGCCATCAGGTCCCTGCCCATCCATTTTAAGGGCGTTGAGTGGCTTCTCAACTTCTGCTGTTTTAACTGGTGTTAGTAATGGCCTGGAGTCTCCTGAGAATGGGTGCAAGGATCACCATCATGGTCAGTGAACTATTCCATCAACCATTCTTGAATTGCCTCGGCTTTGCCCTGGTCAGTCCCGATAAAGTGTCCTTCAGAATTGTCTACAGTGTGTGGTGGTGTGTAGTCAGTAACTCTTAGGTCTTGGGCTACCCAAAAAATTTTGTGACAGTCATCCATGGTAGTGATTTCATCTGCTAGGGAGCCTGCTTGTTGAATAGCGTTCGCTGTTATGGCACAAAATGTTATTGCGTTCCCAGCATAGTTTGGTGTGGTCTTCACTTTAGACACTTTGATAGATGCACAGCCATAACGCTTTCTGCTATGCTGATAGTTTTCCTACTACAGGGTCATCAGTATACCTAGTTCTGTTGTTTTTGAGAACTCATATGGTACTGGAAGCTGATGATTCCATACATTTAAATTCAGACTTTTGGCTAGTGTTTCATTTGGATTGGAGCTGATGTTGATTTTAGCTATCTGCTCCCTAAAGGCCTTTTTTGTGTGTCTTCTGGCATCTTCAGCACATGGCCAAACCTGGTGTCAGTGTAGGTGCCTCTACCCTTTTGCCTGGTATGGCATTTATACATTAGGTAGAGATGGTTTATCTGAAGATGTGTAGCATAAGAACCATAAGGCCTAGGATTCTGAAAAAAGTTCTCACATTGATGAATTTGCCTACGTTGAAATTATGGTCATCATGGCAGACACATTCTGATCGGTATGGTAGCTTCCGCCATAATGAAGGTTGAATAAATTCCTGATTGGGAGTAATACTGGATTTTTATACATATATGATCCAATCTAAAGCCAGGGAAAATATGATTGCTTTTTTTACATCGTTCTTTAGGGTTTTGCGCTCTGAAAAGCCAATGGTCTATATAGACATGACTCATGAGGGCTTTCTGATGAAGAGCAGATGACACCATCATTACTATTCTGGTGTACACATCTTGAGATTCAAGGATGCTGTTCTTACACGTATATCCTTCTGGAGACTGTTTATGATTGATGATATTGTTAATGACTTGAACCTTGGTGTCTGAATAAATTTGTTCAAAGGTTTTAGGTTTAGAATGGGTCTCCAAAACCTGGCCCTCTTAAATTCTACAGTAAAGGGTTTCGAATAGTCCCAGTCTAGAAATTAGTGATTGTAATGTTTTCATTTCTTCATACATGCCAGAGTTAAGGTGACCAGAGTCCAATGGTAGGGAAGGAGTTTGAGATATCCACATGGGATGGTGACCATCTCCCATACCCAAGGATCTGAAATATGTTCCGTCCAAATGTGATTTGAAAATGGGCCACCTGAGAAGGGGGGGGGGAATTTGAGTAATCTCTCAAAATATGTGAATAATTGACAGCATTAGCGGGAGCAAAAAAATTGAATGCCATTCCTTTATTACAAATATACACTAGATTGATCAGTCGATGACGTGTCATCACAAATCCCCACATTCACCGCTTTGAATGTTTGACACCCCTACAACCCACCACTGGGGGCAGAGCCAAATGTAAATCAATTTCATGACCTTGATGACCATGACCTCATCCACTCCACATTGATATGGGTAACTCACATACCAAATTTGGTTGAATTCCATCCAACAGTGTCAGAGGAGATGCGTTACAATCAATTTCTGCAGGTTAAAATTTTACCCTTTGACCCCTCTCCAGTCCCCTAGGTGCGGAGCCAAACATAAATGGTCCCATGCAACCTGCAATCATATGGGTAAATCACATATCAAATTTGGTTGAGTTCCGTCTAACGATTACAGAGGAGTTGCATTACAATCAATTTCATGAAGTTTTGACCCCTCTCCCCACCCCACCGCCCCCCCCCCCCCCCCCCCTCCTGGGGTGGAGCCAAATCTAAATCCTGTAAGTGTAAACTGTAGTATATCTGCATCCTGGTCAACAGATCAAGCGGACAGTGGCTCCATATATCTGAACCTGTAAATAGCATAGTGCAACCAAGGGCATAAATAGCATAGTGCAAAAGTACCTATGACGTCCTTGACAACCGAGGTGGCTGACGTCATAAACACACCCAACAACCCCTCACAACTTAATTAGGACAAACATGTGCGGCCTGAAGCGCCACAAAACCTCCCACACAGGCAAATGTAAGTGGGTCTGCGCTTCCTGTAATCTAACTGGATTCATTCATTTTAAAGCAAAGTGAAAGGTAGCATCTGTGACCAGTTTAACATCAACTGTCACAGATGCTACATAGTTCTCAAATTGTGCCTAGCGAATGGAACAGAAACAGATTGTTGCAAATGGCCACTAGTGCATATGGACCTGCACAGTATCCACGTGCCGGATAACAAAGAAATTTGAGAGGCCTATGACCAACATTTGAACTAGATCAAAGATTTTTTCGAACTTTCTGAACTGTGCTGTGTTGATTCTATCTGCCATAAGAAGGACCTTTTCTATACAAACAACAAGACAAATTTCTCAAGTTTTAATTCACAATTTTAATTTAGTCAAATTGTTCAAGTACACCATTTCATATCTTCACTTCTGTACATCGTTTTCATAATGGGCACCATAGGTCCTACCATAACATCTTGAAAGATTATATACTATACAAATATAGTAATAATGTTATTCTCCATAGTCCATGCCATGCGCTGTGCATGTTCTGCCAACCATCGCGTACACACACACTACACCCAACCTCCACATCAAAACGTGCATGCGCACGAACACCCACACACACACACCATGCAAAAAATTGGACATATGGGACATGAATCCTATATGACAGGCCACAAAAGGCACTATTGCCTCTGATGAGTTCAAAATTTCATGAACGAAACACCATAAATACTGAATCATGTCCTCAAGTAACCAAACTGAGGACATTACCCCCTAACCACAGTAATGGTTTTATGCCCACCTACCACAAGAACACCCCGACCAACCACCACAAGAAACTCAAAATACCCCCAAAAGAACCACATACTCCCACAGACCTGCCACCACCATGATTTATAACCACATGGGCTACCCCACCAACCAGAACCAAACCAGCCACCATAAGAGATGGCAAGCCGCCAAAAACAGGGAAAAAAGAGACGCCAAAACCGCCAAAAAGCCACCAAGCTGCCGTTAACATAGGAATTTGGTATGCCTGGGAGTGTTTAGGAGTCAGAGGCATACTGGTTGCAATGAGTTGGTTATGGATCATGTAGAGCATTAGTAGTCTGTCTATTCTACATCTCTCAGCCAATGACTGCCAGTTGAGTTGGTTTAGTATGTTCCTGACACTAGATGTCCATCAGTATCTATTTAGTGTGTAACGAGCGGATCATCTTTGGACCAATTCAAGCAAGCTCTTTGGCATGTTTGGTGAGATTGTTGGTATACGGGTCCCAGACAGTTTGCCTGAACTCAAGTTATGGTCTGACAAGAGTTTTGTAGGCTCGTTCTGTTGAGCTTGAACTTCTTTCCTGTGTATTAGTGGAGAGTCCAAAGAAGCTGCTTGTGGCCAGGCGGCTGCTGTCCCGTGCTAGTTCCCAGGGGTCAAATTTTGCGAAAATAATCACTAGACCGCAGGGCTAGTGGAGTCAAACCGTTTACTAGCCCTTCAGAGATTTCATTAGCCAGATTTAATATAAGAATTCAATAGAAATGTTCTTCACGCTTAAGGTTGTGTTGGTGTATGTGCTAACTATCCCGGTTATTCTGCCTCAAGCAAAGAAAGTTACATAATCGCTTTTTGTCCTACCTGAAATGTTCGGATTCGCTATTTTAGCGATAAAAAACAATATAGAAGACACAAAACGTTCCGGAAAAACGTTGCGGAAGCGTACGCTGTAAAAGCTTTCTTGCAAATTCATTGGATGATTTTATAATAGTAATGTTCATCAGCCAATGAAATTGCCATCTCACAGAGATCCCGCAGAGGCCAAGCGAATGCACTATGCATGGGGAACCTGTCTGTATACAGTTAAATACATGTACAATAGTGCACCGGGAACTATAAGATTTTATCATAACTTCCGTCAGAAAGTTAAAATGTGACATTGACTGGGTTGTTTCGAAGCCACAAATTATTTAAATAGCTTGCCATATTGTTTAGCAGTGCTCTCGATTTTGCTGCTATCACATTTTTATGCCATAAATGGACTATATCGATCGCAATAGGCATAGGTAAATATGCGTAACTGCTAGATTTTCAGGCGAAAATGAAATTCATCTCATGCCAATGGATGCGTACAGTGGTTGGAAATTTGACATATTGACCCATCATATTCTATGGAAAATATTTGTTTTGCTCAGGTTGAATACTTAATTTCGAGAAAAAAAAAGATTTGCATGGAAAACAATTCTGAGATTTGAAATGCCAAAATCTTACTAGACCGGCAGGCTAGACAACATACGGCCACTACTAGCCTGATGCTAAATTCACTAGACTGAGTCTAGTGGGCTACCGACTAATTCAAACCATGGTTTCCCCTGTCCTCCGAGGGGACCGGGAGGTCTGTCATTGTGCAAGCAATCCTCCTCTCTTTCTATCATTCCTTCAGGCCCAGGGCAGGAGCGCCAGTAGAAAAGCGAGGAGCTTGCTCCATCGAGGAGGTGGAGGCTGTCCACACTTGTCAGTCCCTCTGGCCATCCATCAGTCCTCCATGCAAGTCATGGGGCTTGCAACGCCGATCCCATGGGGATGGGGCTCGTCAACAATTTTTTGCTGACCGGAGCGATCAGCCATCTCCTTGGAGACACGTAGGTCCGGCCTAACATTGCCAGCATGGCTTTGTGCCTGAAAACGACTACCAGCTGCAAAGTGGTTGTCTCGTTCCCGGCGGTGGGTATGCCGGTCTCGTCCTCACCGCCCACTGGAGGGGCCTCGGAATGCTGTGAGGCCTTGCCGACCTTCGCAATCTTTCTCTAACGTGGTCGGTCGTGGGTGTAGCGCTCCCCACTCCACCCTTTCTCCTCAGTCCAGAGAATGGTGGCGTAAATGTGTATGGTCATTCCTGCAGAACCCGCCTGAATGGCATGAGTGGCAGTAGTTGAAAGGACGGTCGAAAGAGTCGTGGTTGAATAGGTTTCTGTGGCTGTGGTGTCAGCTCTAAGAGTCCTTGTAGAGGCGGTATTGGTAGTGGTCATGTCAGCGGGAGCATCAGTGGCGGCTCGGTTGGCAATGAGGGAGACGAACCTCCCAGGTGTGCATGGTCGAAAAGGCATCCCCAGGCCCACGAGTGGGTTCTTCCGAGAAGAGGGATCCATTCTGGTCAATCCTGCGGGGAACGGCCGGTGTGGGCGGGTGTAAGTGGGTGTGGGTACGGGTGGAAAAAGGCCTGTGTTCGAGCCAAGCCCTTTTGAGGAGCCTCTCTCTCAGGTGCTAGTGTGTCGAGGAAGGGACGGGAGCGAGAGAGGAGGCACGGGAATGGGATGTTACTTAGCATTAGGTTTTCCAAAACTCTGCGCAAGATATTTTAGTTGCCGGCCGAAAAATGGTGCATGGGTGGCAATAGGAGCAATTTGCGTCCTAATCATCAGATGACCCTTATCCGAGCTAATGTCACTCCTGAGGTAGGAGGGCCTGCGAGGCGACGGGGGGAACGGCTGTCTCTTGGTGGGAGCCTCCAAAGCGGGAGGAGTGGGAGAAAAGACAGCAGGCTTTTCCTATCTATCCCAGGCAGTCGGTCTGTCGCTATTCGTCTCGTCAGTCTAAGTATATATCTATGGTTAGTTGGTCATGAAAGTCATTTGGCGATAAGAGCTAACTATTTCCTGAGACTCTGCTTAAAGTGGGACAAGAGGAGAGTTCTACTTCAATGCCAAAAAGAACACGCGGGGGAAGGGTTTTTAGTCGTTGCCGCCTAGTTGATCCGTCTTGTGTGCCTCTGAATGCCTGCTGAGAACGTCGGATCAACGGTTAGGTTATGCAAGAACCGCTTCCCTCACAGGGTCGGGTCAATCTTTGGCTCTTGGTTATTAGACGGCCTTGAGTGACGTCAACTAGTTCTTGACGCAGCCCAAGGGACAATCTTCCCGGGTTGCAGACACACAACAGGCCCATGTAACTAAAGAGGAGAGCATTTAGCGAAACCTCCGCTGAGTTTGGGCCCTGAGAAGACGTAACAAACTTGGAACAGATTCCAGGGACACGACGGTTATCTGGTTCGGTCGCGGGAACCAGTGTTAACATCAGGTTTGTCTAACCACACCTACGTCTGCCTAGACCGCCGGCTTAAAAGGTTACAAAAAGAAACGGTACACTATTCAACTGTGAAATATTTACACTGCTGGGTCTTTATTCAGCCTAAGGCAACATGCTTAGAGCATCCTAGTGGTCGGTGCAAGTTTATGGCGGTGAACTTTGTCTACAAAATGTATGTACGGGTCAGAAGACGCAACCTGTTTGAGCGGTCGAAGGGGAGGGGGGGAGGGTTGTTCGAGGCTGAAACGAGCCTCTGACTACATACCAGTCCGCTGGATGGAGTGACTGATGAATTGGTTAGTTCTATTGTCGCTGGCTCTGGGGGTGAGCCTCTGACTATACTGGTCAGCTAGATATATTGATGGATGGACACACTGATGAATGCCTAATTCTAATGACTGGATAGATAAACGGTCAGTTTCTCTATTTTGGATGATGACTATAAATATTCTTCTAGAGTGACAACAGTCTTAGCTTTAACTTTGTTTTTCAACTTCAAATTCCATAACCCTTTTTCAAACTTTGTCTACAAACAGCGCAACTACTGAAAATAATTTAACAGAAAGTGATTGCTGCCTTGACTTTTAGTCTTGGTGCGGTGGTCCAGTGGAAAGATGCCTGGTTGCTGATGCTATGCGGAGTTGCAGAATGGCGGTTCAAATCCCCCGACCGGGAGATGGTGATCAACAAATTAAACTAATGGGTGCATCACTGTCGGCTAAGTTAGCGCATGGAAATTGAAGCCGCATGTTGCCAGTGCGTTAATAAAATAAAATACATATACTGCCAGAGCCGTGCTGGAGTCAGAGTATAATAGGCGTAAAAGCCTAGGATTGAATTGTGGCGGGTGCATCCACAGATAGTCCCATATGAATCGTCAGTGTGTCAGTATATCAGACATGTGAAAACTGGTCGGCCAATCCTTGACTTTTAGTCTTGGTGCGGTGGTCCAGTGGAAAGATGCCTGGTTGCTGATGCTATGCGGAGTTGCAGAATGGCGGTTCGATCCCCCGACCGGGAGATGGTGATCAACAAATTAAACTAATGGGTGCATCACTGTCGGCTAAGTTAGCACATGGAAATTGAAGCCACACGTTGCCAGTGCGTCAATAAAATAAAATACATATACTGCCAGAGCCGTGCTGGAGTCAGAGTATAATAGGCGTAAAAGCCTAGGATTGAATTGTGGTGGGTGCATCCACAGATAGTCCCATATGAATCGTCAGTGTGTCAGTATATCAGACATGTGAAAACTGGTCGGCCAATCCTTGACTTTTAGTCTTGGTGCGGTGGTCCAATGGAAAGATGCCTGGTTGCTGATGACTGTCGGCTAAGTTAGCACATGGAAATTGAAGCCGCACGTTGCCAGTGCGTCAATAAAATAAAATACATATACTGCCAGAGCCGTGCTGGAGTCAGAGTTCAACGGCTTCCCCACACAGTTAGAATCGAAGATGCTGGTGTGGCTGCTTAGTTGCGGCAGGATGTCTTATTTTAGAACGAAAACAACAAGTGGCAGAAATGTTCTCTACATCAAGAACTGTAAGCAGCAGAAAGCCGGGCTCGCTCGGAGGATGGTACCGAGCGGGGTTTGTCGAGTTTCTTCGTGGCAGGTGGAGGGCGGTTGAGGTGTTTCAGGCGAAGTTTCAATGAGAAGGATCCAATGGTGCTGCTGGTGTGTAGACAAGTCTGCTTTTTTCCGGAGTCAGATGGTGCGGCGGTCTCAGAGCTGCAATGTTTTCAGAATGGTGCTGGAGGCAGAGAAATTTAGGTTGTTAATTGGGCCGCATTTGCATCGCAGCCCTTTCAAAATTTAAGGCTGCCCTGCTGCCTATGCAGATAGCGGCCTACTGCGAGCGGTTTAACCCCCGATGGTCCCGCAGTTCAAATTTCCCTTCATTACTGAACTGGGAAGCGGGACGTATACCATTGACAGGGGCCAATCAGTAGTGCGGTGACCCAGTGGTTACCCAGTGGGCACATGGCATTGTTTTGACGTTGAATCAATGTTGAAATTACATCATGACATGATTTCAACATTGATTCAATGTAGAAACAACGTCTGAGCCCACTGGGTGGTAGGGAGTCAAGCTTGTGACTGTCGTGGGATCGATTCTCAGCCTGGCTGCCGTATTGTGTCCCTGAGCAAGGCACTTCACTCCGCATTGTTCCAGTACACCTGTCCGTAAAATATGTACCTGTGAGGGCAGTGCCGGCAAAAAAGCCATTGAGCGCCTATAAATGTCAGCCGAGCTGTATCAGTGTATGCTCCTGGAGGGAGTTGAGATTATGCACAAATGAAAAAGGCCCAATGACCATGTTATTATTATTATCATAAATTCCTCCTGTATAAAGGAGAACCTCCGGATTGGAGTAAAGTGAGTTCTGTAGTATGAATATGAACGTATATACACATATGTAGACTGAACTTGTCGAAACTGCATGTAAGTTAATGATAATTGACGTGTGTACATCAAATCAGACAGCGTGCCCATGGATGCTTCTGCTCTCGTTTTAAGACGTTGGTTGGTAGTCGGAGTCAATTATTTCTTGTCGTCTGTGGTGTACTATGTACAGGTAATGGCGGATGGGATGATGTTTTCAGCTATTGCGAGGCAGCATTTGCTCAGGCCATGCGAGGGTTCAATAAGCAGCATTGCCATCTTTTCACTTGTTGCGACTAAGCGTTTTGTCTGCTCTTGGCAACTACTGCAGATTGTTGACTACAGCAATGAGAGATATTTCATCCTGACATCATCTAAGGTCACGCAGTCTACTAGAAAGTGTGAGTATGTCTCGGCATCTTCATGACAGAGTTGGCATTCTGGATCCACCTCATACTCGTTGAAGGCTGCTCTATTAGCCTGTAGTATGTATGTACCAGTAAGCAGGCGCATCTGCACCGGTAAGACGCTTATGTCTGTGTGACTTGTGGAGACTGGTATGATTGCTGGGTGGATAGAGCCAGGCCTGGTGTTCTCAACATTCATGTACCTGTGGGATGGGTAGAGTTTCGCCCTGCGTAGCAGCTTCTCATGCCAGTAGACTGAGTAGTGAGACACAGTGACATTATGTTTGGTGGTCTTCTTCCAGTCCATGAGTGTTTACCGGGTGGGGAATCAAGTAGTGCATGGATAGATGGTAAGCTATAGAGCTTAGAGCATGCAATCGCATGGAGTTCACCGCAATATTATAAATGCACTATACTATACTATCTATCTATCTATCATTTCTATGCATTAAACGAAGTGTTATAGGCTACAGATTTGGCATAGAAAATTATGAAAATTTTATTTGTTAATCTAGAGATTAATGCACAAGTAATGCATTATTTTGATAATTTGTCACATTTAACTGCGTTCATATGTGATTGACATTGTTATATAACATGCGTTATTGTACATATTCTAAACAGTTGTAAACTTTTTTACGCAAATATTATTGTAGTACGCACCTCTGTTGTCGCCATCTTCTGAAACAGTGGGCTGAGCCAAAGGTATTATCTGATTGGTCAATAAATGGGGCATCTTGCCGTCGGCGCGCTGTCATTGGATGATAGATTTATTAACCTCATTTAAATGTGATTTACATCTGTGTGTTGATTGGTTTATTTGACTACGTGACCCCGTGGGAAAAACTTGACATCCACGACCTTTAACCTCCGATCTCTCCTATTAATTTTACGCGCGAAATATTACATAGTACACCGGGAAGCGCTGTATTGTGTTGTCTGTCAATTGTGTACATTAGTATAATAACTCCACGGTCACTAATGCCGTTCATTCGGTTCTCATACTCATAGGCAAGTTTAATTGGCATAAATTAATCAAGAGACACAATTTGAATTAATTTACATGCGTACATTATCATCGAATAACCGGTTTTCGAGGCTTGCAACAATTAATGTCACTTACTTTCTAGATTTTACTAGGTGTTTCCAAAGGACTGACATAAATGTCTATCTTAGTATGACTGTGATGGACTGGCTGATTGCCTGTTAGATCAATTGATTGACTAGTATTAAGTAAGCGGGCTGGCTCAATCAATGACCGATACTGACTGACTGCTTACAACAGCTGTTTGAGTACTTCTTAAATATGAATATGAACAACAAATGATATTGATAAGCACCAAAATATCAAGCCGGGAAATAAAAGCTATTCACAAGCAGTTTTGGACGGCATACCATCAAATCCAAGATCAGTTGTCAGAACGCAGGGCACACTGACTACAGAAAATCCATACACACAACCAAAAGTCAAACCATCTAGAAATGTCTTGATAATTGGAAGTTCAATCCTTAAAAAATTCAGTGGCAGATACATGTCAACGGAAACTTACAACGTAACCGTGCAATCCTACAGTGGAGCATGTATTACGGACATAACAAATCGTATATTAGATTTAGATGTCCCCAGTATAAGTCAGTTTGACACAATAGTTGTCCATGTAGGTGGTAATGACATTCGGAAACAATCAACTCTTAGTATGATCCGTGATTATGATAGTCTCATTGAATGCATCAAAGATGTAGCACCCCAGATACATATCTGTGTCTCATCAATTCTGCCACGCCCAAACAATCATTTTGATAACAACACAATTATGGAATTTAATGCGATGTATTCCCTTGCAACATGGCTTAATGACATTACATTTATTGACAATTCTGATTTGTTCACGAACACACAAACGGAAGTGTCATCAAGGGGTTGTATTATGATCACATCCATCCAAATCATGATGGCATGAGTTTGCTGTCAGAAAACATGAGTTGTGTTGTGAGCATTAGTGATCTACCGCTACTAAATGCCAACATAAGGCTCAACTGCTTTTTATACAAAACAAGACTAGAAACAAACAAGACTATAGCTTAGTTAATGATACTTTCCATAGTAATGCTAGCAATCCATTAAAATTATCAAACCAGTTATCAACCCTTTCAAGTGAATGTACAAATAACAGTAAAATACATTTTCAAGCCAACATTCCACTAACTGCAAACAGATTCAGTGTTTTACATGATGAATGTACATCAGTCACCTTCCCTGTCAATAATTCACAAGAACCTTCAAAAAGTACACGCTATCCATATATAAATAGAAAAACTGCAAAACAAACCAACATTAAACAGCCTCAAAGTCATAAACATAACTTCATCAAAAAGTCTGACCACAAATCTGTAAAGTCTCCTCTGTACAGAAACGAATTAAAATGTTTGTACACTAACACAGATAGCCTTCTAAATAAATGTTCTGAGCTAAAAGCATTTATTCAAAGCGAAAAACCTGACATAATTGCTCTCACAGAAATACTAGCCAAAAACCGCTCAGTAGACCCACAGGAGAGTGGAGGGAATTCATGCTTGAGGGGTATAATCTGTTCACCAACTTATCCGACAATCACCATCGAGGGATTATTATATATATTAACCAATCATTTCCTGCTAGTCCTATTAGCATTCCTGGCGATGAGATTTTCACTGAATCAAAGTGGTGTCAGATTAGACTCCAAAACACAGATACATTGATTTTAGGATGTATATATAGATCACCCAACTGCAACCTTCAAAACCATAAAAATATAACTGACCTGCTAGTCAATGCATCAGGTCTCAAACCTAGTCACCTTCTTATAATGGGTGATTTTAACTATAATGAAATTAACTGGATAAATGACATCTCACCCGCCAATCCCGAAAGCCCTGCTAATATATTTATTGAGACGCTAAGGGACTTATACTGGCATCAACATACATGTGAACCAACTCATTTTAGGGGAAATCAAAAACAAAATATCCTAGACCTAATTATTACAAATGAGGAAAACATGGTAAATGATTTATCTTCTGGTGTACCATTTGGTAAGAGCCATCATGCAACATTAACATTTACATGTACATTCTCATGCTACGTAAATGAATCTCCAACCATGTCACATTATATACTATATAAAGGAGCTTATGACAATATGCGCAAAGATGCTAAATCTATAGACTGGGATTCAAAATTTATTGGGGACATAGAACATGACTGGTTGGAGATAATGAGGGAAATAAATCGATTAACTGATGAATACATACCAAAATCTAGACCTCAATATAAGCAGAAAAAATTATTATACTTAACCAATCGTGTTTTCGAAAAATTAAGAACCAAGAAACAGGCATTTCAAAAATGGAGAAATTCTCATAGTAGCAGTGACTACAAAAATTATGCTAAAGCGAGAAACCAGACCAAAAACGAATGTCAAATAGCTGAAAGAGATTTTGAACGTAAACTAGCAAATGAGGCAAAGTCAAATCCTAAAGCATTTTTCAAATATGCACAAAGCAAAATAAAAACTCGAAGCACAATTTGTGACCTCATGAAGACCGATGGCACACTAACCACAACTGACGGGGAAAAGGCAGATGCATTAAACACATATTTTGCATGTGTCTTTACAGATGGAGATATCAGTCAGTTACCTAGTTTCAACAGTAGACATTTCATTGCTCCATTACATCATCTCGAGGTCACTCGTGACATGATAATTAACAAAATTTATAATCTAAAAACTAACAAGTCTGCAGGTCCTGATGGAATCTATCCCCGTGTTTTAAAGGAACTCAAACTTGAAATTGTCTGCCCAGTATTACATTTTTACTCTAGTTCATTGAGAGACGGTAAGCTACCTCAAATCTGGAAATTAGGTCATGTATCTCCACTTTTCAAAAAGGGAAACAAACATTTGGTTAATAACTATCGTCCTATAAGCCTAACTTCCATAATCTGTAAACTCATTGAGTCCATTATAAAAGACTATATTGTAAGCCATCTTGAACAAAACGCCCTAATTGTACCAAGTCAACACAGATTTATTAAAGGGTGTTCTTGTGTCACACAGCTAACTGAAGTCTTAGATATATGGTCAAATGCAATCGATCACAGCAGCTCTATCGATGCTCTATATCTAGACTTTGCTAAGGCATTTGACTCTGTGCCACACAAACGACTTCTTCTTAAACTAGAAAAATATGGTATCCATGGTAACCTACTAAAATGGGTTGAGGATTTTCTTACAGAGCCCAACGAGTTGTCGTGAATGTATGCAAATCAGTTCAAACTCCTGTCATTAGCGGTGTGCCCCAAGGTAGTGTACTAGGACCACTCCTTTTCGTCTGTTACATAAACGACCTTCCTGATGTAATTAAGTGCTCTACAATTAACATGTTTGCTGACGATACAAAAATCTACAAAGAAATTAAATCATCAATTGATGCAATAGAACTACAAGATGACTTCAATAGCGTAACGAAATGGTCTTCTATCTGGCAAATGAAATTCAATGCTGACAAATGCTGTGCTATGCATCTAGGTACAGCTAATATTAAACATTCATACTTCATGAACTCTCTTGATACAAATATTAAGCTGGTAGAAACAACTGTCGTAAAGGATTTAGGTCTGAATGTAGACAACCAACTAAAATTTAGCATCCATTGTCAAATCCAAGTATCAAAAGCTAATAAGATTTTAGGATTGATAAGAAAGTCTCTCACCCATTTAGACGCTTCAACTCTAGTAAGCCTGTACACTTCGCTAGTTAGACCTATACTTGAATACGGGAACGGTCCACGGACTCCCATGTTAAAAAAAGACAGTCTAGCACTAGAAAATGTGCAGCGAAGAGCAACTAAAATGATACCCTCAATAAGAAATTATACTTATTTAGACCGGTTAAAATATGTGAATCTACCGTCTCTCTATTACCGTCGATCACGTGGGGATATGATTCAAACTTACAGATATATTCATGACCTTTATCGTGTTCAGTGCCCATTCTTGGAGATAGACAAACAAAGCATCACTCGGGGACATAATTTTAAACTCACTAAGAGCCGAAGTAACAAACTAATTAGGCAGAACTTTTTTGCAAACCGAATTACGAATAGTTGAAATAGCTTACCAAATGAAGTAGTTAGTGCCGTAAGCCTAAATATCTTAAAAAATAAACTAGATTCATTTTGGTCAGATGTTTTGTATACGCAAGAGCCAGTACACAATTATTATCTTTTCTTTACCTCGAAACAAATTAACTAAGCAATAAGCATAATGTAGTCGCCATCTATCTACAGGCATTTTGCCTATAAGAGTAGTATATGATAAGTATAAGTATAAGTATAACTCAAACTAAATGTTAAATAACTTGTTTTTCAGTAGAACTTATACCTCCAGCAGTTACAGTTTTATTCCAGTCTGACTAGTGTGGCCAAGTTAGACCCCACACTCTATCTTCTGTCTATCGCTGTCCTTGTACACAACTTTCAGCTCACATTTATACATAAATTTACCCATTCATCACTATGTCAATAAACAGAAATAGCTTTTACATAACAGCAGGTAGAGAGCCATAATAGAAATAATTAATTATCCCTTTCATTTCCAAGTTCCAAAATCTGAATATTTCTCAAGTAATTCCATGTAAATTCTGATGATTATTTTGAAAATAATTTTATCAAAAGTGGTTGCTGTTTAGACAGCAACAACCCTGAGTCAAATTAATCTAGCAATTAATCATCAGAGTCCACATGGATACCAATATGGTCAGTATATATTGTTTGTATTACAGAATGGAAGGGTTAATAGCAGTTGGTTAAACATTACATAAATTATAATATTAAGGCATACAGGAAAATTCCACCTGTGACATGTTAACATCTAATTCTATAAGTGTTCTTTTATCAAGGTATAAACTTGTAGAAACTGACTTGTGTCCTGCTAATTGCACAACAGCCTCACCATTCTTGTTGATTGGGCAGATTTCTGGACAATAGGCATAAGGGTGAATCTTTGAAAAAGGCTGTTTTCTTGTTCAATATGGTAAAAATTATAATTGATTATTTTTTGTTGTTAAATGTTACTATAACATGTAACAATGTTTTATTTAACAGAAACACAAACTGGCAACAATCAATTTTGTCAACTTGAGTGGACAGATGACCAGTGGCACGGGCGTCATATGGCTTACAACCTTAACAAAGAGGCTTACAACCGTAACAAAGATAGATGCCATCAATATTACTTTTTCATATAAATGTAACCTGGTGCTTATAAGTGTAACACTTTTATATTACAATAAGAGACTGTCTTAATTAAGGTGTATTTGGTACATATAAACGTATAACATATGGTCTAGTATTTTGATAAAACAATCTTTTCATCATTATTGTCAAAGAATATATCTAAACCTGTTCTATTGTAAATAAACCTAAAATTAAATGGAACGTTTACTATTAGACTTCTTGAACCAACAGAATACTTGCAGTTGTGGTAATGACATCACATTGTGGTAATGACACCACATCGTGGTAATGACATATATATGCGTTACTCGAATTAAAGTTTAACTAGTTTAAATAATTCATCAAAAATAATGTAAGATAAAAGACAGAAACAACATTTTGCTGTGTTGTGCATTAACTCATCACCCTGTGTGCCAAAGCATGTTTGCTTTGGCCCAATCTTGTGGGTCAACCTGCTTGTGCCTCTTGGATACTTGTGCTGGCTCATTAATATACATAACTAGGTCCTTGTATTTATACCAAATAACATCTGATCGTTGTGGCCAGTAAAATCTGTTCTCACCAGCTCTAGCCATTGTCTGGACTTCAATTTCATTCTCAGTTCGATCAAAGAACTCTATAATACCTGGATACATCTGATCATCATACGTCACCAAACACCATAAACCTACCATAGAATCAGTCAGTCAGTCTCAGTAGTTTCTATGGCGTTTGTGGACATAGATGGCTGTGATAAAATTGCTTCGTCAAAGGCGATCTGTGTCAGATTGTCATTATTACCATTATTATGTAGGTTGTCATCAGAATGAATGAATTGGATAACATTATTTGTATTGTTTTCAACAAGCCCCATTGTTTTAAGTAAGAAACAATTACAGAACTCCCTTGATCTGTCACCACAAAAGCAACTCACATCACGATAATGAATTTTACCCTGCTCAGTGCATAGTAGCTAATGAATTCTCATTGTACCCGGAACTAGTGGTATTTTCTCCTTCGATCAATACTCACCATTCTGTTACTTCTGATATACAGCTGGCCTTGACAGCTGGCTCTAGGACTATAGACTTAGAAAGCTTTACCGACTCCTTGAGCCGAGTACCCGTCTACCATAGAGCTCATTCTTGTTTGCATAGCAACAAGAGCTACATGCTTTTTGCAGTGGAGAGATTAAGAAATAAATCTAAGTCTTTTTGTCTGTGATTGTGATAGCTAGTGATTCTCTTGCAAGGATAATTGGATAATATGGATACCGCCGATGATAACCAGGTCGTATATTTCCTTATTATTCCATAGTTAAAAGACTTAGGTCTCTAAAATTTTGTTGTGTCGCATGTTCCAATTTCTGACCACAAAGAATCTGGGACGTGTGTTAACAACGAGATATGCCGGATGATCGCCTTCTTTAACCCCAACAGGCGATCGTCAGATATGAAAATAGGTGTTTGCTACGGTATTTGTAACACGAATATCGGCTGACGTCGTTCTCCGTAAGATCCGAGCGGGTGACGTCACACCCGTGGTGCTCTGATGTTTATGTGAAGAAAATTTTTTTCATTAATTTGCGCATCTTGTTCAAAATGGTACCAGAAAACTTTGGAATGTTCAAGTTTTGCGTGTTATCACGATCTGTTTGCAATGATCGGTGGTTTCAAAATTCTTGATAGATGTGTGGTCTGCGGTTTTACCGTGTGCTACAGCAGTTTGTTTACATTTTGTTGTTTCTTCACATATCGTTTTGGCTTTCGTTAGGAGTATAATTTATATTGATTGGTAAATATACCCCGAATGCTATGCGATATGATTCCTGGTTCCGTTATACATCCTGGAGGATCAATTTATGGGTGTATTTATGCCCGCTTCGTTCTTGTCATCATAATCAATGCGATCTTTGCTGTAACGTTGCGGGGTAGGGTGCGGGAGGGTTACAGTTAATTTATGGTCAAATTATTTGAAAATTAATTGTCTGCCTTCAATCCGTGTCTCGTTCCGCTTGCTTATTGTAGGTTTGTGCTTATTTATAGGCCAAGCCAGCCCCGCCATCATGTGACGAGTGCCACAAGTTCGTACGGGTCCTATTTAAGGACCATGTCTGCTTTAGATGTACTCCATGTAACCTTGATAGTAGGTGTAATGTGTGTGGAGTGTGGTCCGCGGATATGATGTTGAAGTTCCTTGCCCAGAAGGATTTGGCTGGGTCTGACGCGGGGTCAGACGGTCCGAAGGTAAATCGTGGAGCGTCCGGTTCGGCCGGTGGGGGCGCTGCACGTCCTCAGCTGGAGGTGGCGGAGATGGCACCGCCGGCGTGGTTTGGTCCGGCTATGCAGGGTTTTCTGCATAGCGTTCTGGCCACACTGGTGTCGTCACTGCTGCCGAAGATTGGGGGGCAGTTTCTCCCCATGCTTGGTACGGACCCTGTCCTTGGACAGGGTTCTGGACTGGTCACCGAGGGAGCCGTCTCGTATGGCCCCCTGGCAGTCCGTCCGGGCTCCGGCCTGACGGGTTCTGTCTCTCTGCGGCCACCTCCGAGTGGTCCAGTAGCGGTGGCTGGTCCATCAGGCATGGGAGCCGTCCGCTAGGACGGCTCCACGGTTTCTTCGTCTGGTGACGACTCTTCGGAGTCTGAAGAAGAGGAGGCCGAGGAGGAGAGGTTGCTGCGGCCTGTGATGCCACGGGCGGAGAATATGGAGGTCGATTCCGTCCTGGACGGAACCGTCCTCCATCTGTCTGGCTTGGCGCAAGCCAGGGCAGCGGCTCCGCCCGTGGTTGAGGCCAATCCGGTACCAGGCACCGGTCCCGTGATGGTTGGTTTGACGCCAGCCGACACGGTGACGGGTGTGCCGGGCCAGGCGTGGTACTCACCTATCTTTCCTGGTCCGTCGGTCAGACGTGGGGTACCGTTGGCGCCCGTGTCTGGCCACGGTTCCGCGTCTGCTATGGGTCCGCACGGTTTTCCGTGCGGACCTACCCCATGGACTGTGTGTGTTTCATGGGGGTGGCGGCGGAACCGTATGGTACCGGAGTGCCTGGCGTGTCAGCCACGGCTCCTTGCCGGGAGGTCGTGGCTGGTAGGCCTGTGAACGCGTCAACGGGTGAGGTGTTCACGGGTGTGTCTTCCTCGGAAGTAGACTGGTCGGATGCTCTGGCTTGGCTAGCCAGGGTTGACCCATCTGTGGTTTCGGCCACGGCCGAGGAGGATGCGCCCCGTCCGTCGGTTGCAGCAATTAGGACGGGGATCTTGCCCGCAGCCCGGATCCAGTTGGTTGGACTGGATCCACGGTTCATAGAGTTGCTAGAGGCTATTTATAGTAAGCAGCTTATGACCAAGGGCCAGCTCCCTGCGGCCTCCATGGAGGTGCGGGCGAGGTGTCGTATTCCACGGGGGGTAATACGACAGGTATGGCGTGGTACCATCGCGCACCGAGGATGACCGATGGGTTCTGGGTGTCCAGAGTGCTGGAGCGGGTGGCCCTGGTCCGGCACTTGTGGACAAGTCCTGGGCACACCAGGATGAAGTCCTGTCCCTATGCGATGAGGGTGTGAGGGCAGCTATGAGTGCTGTCAACCACTCTTATCGCCTTCTTCAGTCTGTGTGGGCTGAAGCGGGGGCAGGCCACCCTGTGCCACCTGTGGCGCTTTCGTGTGTCAATGACGGCTTGGTGCTGTCTATGGACGCGCTGGCAAGGGTGCAGGCGCATGTTACAAAGTCCAGGAGGAAAATGGTTCTTGACCATATGCGTCCGGCTACGGCCGTCATGGAGCGTCTTCTTGGGACACCCCTGACAGGTCCTAGCATCTTCGGTGGCCAGGCGCGGGCCATCCTAGAGGACACTGCTAGCATTGCGCAGAATCGGTTGGCGGTAAACCTACAGCTGGAGCTAGTGCGGCAAGCGCACGCGCTAGGGGCTGTAGGGAAGCCGTTAGCTGTTCAACCTTCAAAGAAGCAGAAGAAGCAGAAAGGCAAGGCGAAAGCTACGCCTAGTGCGATTTCTGCTTCATCTGGTTTTTCTCAGCCGGCACCGGCGAAGAAAGCCAGGAAGGTTGTGGAGGCCCCTACCCTCCCCAATGTTGCTCCTGATCGCCTTAGAGGCGGGAAGGGGAAGGGAAAGGGTAAGTCCCCAAAGGGCGGAAAGAAGGGAGCGGATCGTACCTGAGGGTACGAGAGCTCCCTTCGTATCCGCCTGGACCGCACCTGTGCGACAGGAACAGCGGTGCCAGTTAGACCTGCCGAGCCAAGAGCGAAATGGTTCTTTATCTCTCTCATTAAGAGATGGGGGGGGGGGGAGCGGACCGCGAGCCGGACAACCCCGTTAGACGTCGAGGTGTCTGGTGGGGGGAAGGCTCATGCGTTTCGTCGAGGCCTGGCAAGGGGTGACGTCAGACAGTCTGGTCCTGGGATGGTTATCCCAGGGATACATGCCGGAGTGGTGGGACTTTTGGCCACAGAATCTGTCTTTGGCACCTGTCTGGACACCCGTACAAAGGGAACCAGACAAGTTAGAAGCCGTTCAAAACGAAGTGTCAGGTTTGCTTCTGAAGGGAGCAATACAACCAGCGAACCAGAACACTCCAGGCTTCTATTCAAATATGTTCCTTGTCCCCAAGAGCACGGGGGGATGGAGACCCGTACTCAATCTCAGGCCATTAAATTGGTTTATCCATACGCCTCGGTTCCAGATGGAAACGCTGAGGTCGGTAATGGCAGGGTTGAGGAAGGGAATGTGGTGTGTGTCGATCGATCTGAAAGATGCATGTTTCCACATTCCAATGAACAGGAGTTGTCACAGGTTTCTGAGATTTGCGTTTCAGAATCAAGTATGGGAGTTTAATGTTCTCCCGTTTGGCCTGTCGACAGCTCCAAGGGTTTTCACAAGAGTGGTCCTTGCGGTGACAGCGTTTCTCAGAAAAGAGAACGTGGCGCTACACACCTACATAGACGAATGGCTGATCAAAGCAGACTCGGCAGCCAGGTTGAACATGGATACTGCTCTGACTCTGAAGTTACTTTCAGATCTAGGCTGGATAGTCAACAAGGAGAAATCCGAGTTGACACCCACTCAACATTTCGTTTATTTGGGGATGCGATTCGATCTCGAGGATGGCAGGGTTTACCCGTCAGAGCCAAGAGTGGTGTCTCTGTTAGCCATCCTCAACAGTTTTCGAGTGGGAAACCACATTCAGGCGAGGCGGTTTCTTCAGATGCTGGGCATGATGGTCTCCATGGAGCAGGTGATCCCGTACGCTGCTCTAATGCGAAGACCTATCCAGTTGTATCTGATGTCTCTGTGGAAACAGAGAACAGAACCCCTGTCAAAACTGGTGCCAGTTTTGGAGCCGATAATGTTGCATCTTGTATGGTGGAAAGAGCGTCAGAATCTCATAGTAGGGGTTTCGCTGCACCTACCCCACCCCCAGCTATCCATGTACACGGAGTCAGCTGCATATCAATCTGTTGGAAATGATGGCAGTGGAACTGGCATTGGAACAGTTTCTTCCAATGGTCAGGGGCACGGTGATATTGGTACGATCGGACAATTCGACGGTAGTATCATACATAAATTGCCAAGGCGGGACCAGGTCACCCACGCTGTGTATCAAAGTGTGGCACTTGATTCAATGGTGCAGGAATTACTCGGTTGTTTTGAAAGCAGCTCACATTCCTGGGCGGTTGAACATTCTGGCGGATGCTTTGTCTCGCAGACAGAGAATTCTGCCAACAGAATGGTCCCTCAACCCTCCAGTTCTACGAAGGATCTTCGAGCATTGGGGCAAACCCAACGTGGACTTGTTCGCCACAAGGAAAAATGCTCAAATCATGACTTATGTCTCGTCGATTCCAGATCCAAATGCTGTCGATACAGACGCTCTGGCGATAAGCTGGAGGGGGATGCACGCTTACGCGTACCCACCCACCATTCTTCTACCGAAGGTATTGGTGGAGATCAGGGAGGAACCGTGTCTGGTCTTGCTAATAGCGCCGTATTGGCCCAGCAGGGCGTGGTTCACGGATCTGCTAGATCTGCTGGTGGAAAACCCAGTGCAGTTGCCCGAGATTCCGAACATAATCTCCCAGGCCAAAGGACGCTTCCTACACGAGCGCCCCGAAATGTTCAAATTGACTGCGTGGATGTTATCAAACAACGTTCCACGTCGGAAGGCTTTTCTCGACAAGCTGCTTATTTCATCGCGGCTGCGAGAAGGAGGTCAACAGATTTGCAGACTGGTGTGAAGAAAAGGGTATTGATACCTTTCAATCCACTATTCAGCAAATAGCAGACTTTCTCTGTGAGCTGTTCTTATCAGGACTAGCTCCCGTCACAATTGCTGGATACAAGTCAGCTTTGGCATCAGTTATCCCTTGTCTAGCCAACAGGGATAGTCTAGAGGTGGCCCAATTAAATGTGATGGTGAAGGGAATGAGCAATCTCCGACCGAGACAACCGGTAGTCATTCCAGCCTGGAGTCTATCTTTAGTGCTTAATGTACTGGCCAAGCACCCTTTCGAACCGTTGCGTTCGGCTAGTCTAAAGCATTTGACTCTAAAGGCGGTCTTTCTATTGGCAGCTTCCTCAGCTAGAAGGCGCAGTGAGATCCATGCGCTTTCGGCAGAGAGGGACCGATTTATTGTCTCCGGAGAGGGTCTGCGTCTTCTGCCAAAGGCAGAGTTTATGTCAAAGAATCAATCTTTGAGATATATCCCGGCAAACCGATCATAATACCGAAGTTAACAAGGTTTGATCGTGATGCCAGTGTCTGGTGCCCGGTCCGTGCTTTGACTAAGTACAGGAAACGGACTGACTCATTACGGTCGAACGATAGACATCTGTGGATCTGCCATAAGAGACCTTATGGCGCCGCATCCATGGATACTATCTCTCGTTGGGTAGTCGAATTTATTCAGACTACTCATGAGATGGCGACTGGGCACCAGGTGCAAGGCGCAAGGGCACACGATGTTAGAGGAATAGCCGCCTCGACCGCCATTTACAGTGGTGTTCCGTTAGAGGACATCATGGCTGTTGCACAATGGCACTGTGAGTCCTCATTCACGGATTACTATATGAGGGATGTGTCAGACTCAGCCAATCCACTCGCTTTAGCTGTTTTGAAACGATAGTTAAGTGACCACACTGCTCTTCGCCCTTTTTTCACTTTGGTAAGAAAAGAATGTAAAGCAGACATGGTCGAGCGAGAGGATGACAGCCAGATTGTGTCACTGATGGCCCAACCAGTGAATGGTTGGAGGCGGTACGTCTGAAGTCCAATTACATAAGGTAATTCAAGATTGAGAGTTTTTTGTATTATGTTTATATATCATGTTAATTCATCTTATATATTCATGCTCATTCCCAGCCTAATACATGTGGATATGCAAAGAGCAGTTAACCCTCTTGGCATATTTGTGTTTTCAGGCGAGATGCATGTTCGTGAGTTCTCTCCCTTTCTTAGGAGGGAAAAGGGGTGGGGGGGACAGTGATGCGAATGTGATTCGGTTCCGTTAACTTGACGGTCCTTTTTTAGGTCTCCGTTAGTCAAGTTTTACGTCTAACTCTTTCTCCAAGGGGCAAAAGTAGCAATGATGGCTTGCCCCTTCCCACCAGGTTACTGATCAAATCTGGTGTATATCAGAAGTAACAGAATGGTGAGTATTGATCGAAGGAGAATGAAGGAAATGTCAATTTCCCTTTCTCCGAGATCTAACAATACTCACCATTCTGTTACGGCCCCAGCCTCCCAGCCCCACGGAGGCAAGCCATGGATTTCTCTTGTTTGGTGGCTATGCAAACAATATGAGCTCTATGGTAGACGGGTACTCGGCAGTTGGGAGCCGAGTACCCGGTTCCAAGGAGTCTGTAAAGCTTTCTAAGTCTATAGTCCTAGAGCCAGCTGTCAAGGCCAGCTGTATATCAGAAGTAACAGAATGGTGAGTATTGTTAGATCTCGGAGAAAGGGAAATTGACATTTCCTTCAATCTCCTAACATACAAATATTGCACCAAGCAATATGTTTGAGAAACGCTTAGGTCCTTTAAGATTAGAATCCAAGAACACCTTCACTCGATCGCCAACCTCTATAAGAATGAAAATTATGACACACCTGTATCAAGAGATTTCAACAAGCGCACCCACACCCATAACCACATGAGCTTCCTTATTATACAAATGCTCTGCTCTGACCCTGCTTATCCAGAATCCACGACCTGGAGGAAGCGGGGGGGGGGGGGGGGGGGGGGGGGGTGCCACTGGATTCACCAACATCATTCACACTGTGGAACCCATAGAGAGGAACCTGGCAGGATGTAGTGTCATTGGGTACTGACTGATATAATACATACACACAGCTTTCATTGAGTACTGACTGATAGAAAATACTTACACACAGCTTTCATTGAGTACTGACTGATAGAATATACATACACACAGCTTTTATTAAGTACTGACTGATAGAGAGAACATACACACAACTTTCATTACGTATTGACTGATATAAAATACTGACACACAGCTTTCATTAAGTACTAACTGATAGAAAATACATACACACAGCTTTCATTGACATGATTGAGTACTCACTGACTGAAAATAATTACACCGCTTTCAATGAGTACTCACTGATTGAAAATACATACACACAGCTTTCATAGAGTACTGATTGATAGAATATACATACACACAGCTTTCATTGAGTACTGACTGATGGAATATACATACACACAGCTTTCATTGAGTACTGACTGATAGAAAATACATACACACAGCTTTCATTAAGTACTGACTGATAGAAAATACATACACACAGCTTTCATTAAGTACTGACTGATAGAAAATACATACACACAGCTTTTATTAAGTACTGACTGATAGAAAGAACATACACACAACTTTCATTAAGTACTGATTGATATAAAATACAGACACACTGCTTTCATTAAGTACTAACTGATAGAAAATACATACACACAGCTTTCATTGACATGATTGAGTACTCACTGATTGAAAATACATACACACAGCTTTCATTAAGTATTGACTGATTGAACGGTGCCTGTTATCCGTCCGCTTGATTAATGTCAATGTTAAACTGCAGAATTTATTTATTTAATAATTTATTTTGTTTGTTTTGCAGAATAATGACAACTTCCTCAGATGTGAGTGATGATCCATCATGGCTGATACACAAACAATGTGAAGACCTCTGGAAACAACTGGAGCAAGTGAGATGCTATACATGTATCCATGGTAACCGTGATCATGTTGAGATGTTATATATATTAAAGGAAGGGAAAAGGGAAATAACAATAAATACAATTCATACAATATTAAATAAACTACCATCGGTATAAAATGGAAATGAATCTGGATTATTTGAGAAAAAGAATTTACTAAATCTAGGAGCGCTTAAAGGGGTAATCCGTGGTATTCTTGAAATAGCAAATAAGGCATGATATATATGCTACATTTACTAATTAAAAAGATGGTAATATTTTCCAATACAAATAATTAACCTAAGCAACAGAAAAATGTGATAAAACAGCGGTACATTGTATATGCCCTGTGATTTGACCTGTGACGTGTACGAGGGAACATTTTGCGGTTTATTTTCGTATGTACTATTAGCAAATCGCTAGCCTATTGTATTCGTTTGTACATAACTCAATATCGCCAATTTTTGTCCTCATATCACTTTTATTTTTAAAATTTTCTAAAACATCAAGTGCCAGAATGTTCCTCATTCACTGCAGCATTTTCGTAGTGCTTTCAACATACATGGTTGTTTTTGGATAGCGCAGTTGCGTAGGCCTAAGTGATGAAATTAGTGGAACTATCGATATTCTGCGCTATACCATACATAGACTAATTATATAATTAGTCTTTGGCTATACTAAGAGAAACTTTCATTTTTTTTTTTTTCCCAAAATTTGTTCATGATCATAAACCAGTAAACTACTGAATTCAGTGATAAGCCTTTCGATATTCACTTTTTGGATCGTCAATTTTACTGTTTTTCATGACGCTGTACAAAGCTTTTTTGGTGACCTTTTCGTCAAAGTAGCAGCAGGCTTCCTTATTTTTTCCCACTTTTTCTATCTTTTAAGCGTAGGAACCAGGTGTTGGGGGAAAGGGGGTGGGGGGTGGGGCTGGGGGTGTGTGGTTGCGATACCACCTATGGTTTTCATCTCCAATAGTGTATCTCCCATAGTGCCCCTAGCTTTTTTCCACATCCATAGTCTAGCCCCCACCCACCCCACCACCAGCAAACGTACATTACAGCACCCCAGTCTTTCGGATGAGACATTAAACATAGGTCCAGTCTGCTAAGGTGAACGTTAACGACACCATGGACTGACGTTAAAATTCCTCAGAAAGTTATATTTTTGTTATGGTTTTGGTAACAATTTGGCATCTTTTTAACCCTTTAATGCCAAAGTCGTCCTAAACCAGCCTTTGTAGTGGTCTTGAGGAATGTCCATTTACAGGCCAAGAGACTATTTTTGAAAATGTACCATGGGAAGGACTCGATCACCGAGCCAGTCACTCTAGTGGTAAATTTTCAAAAATAGTCTTCACTTGGCCTGCAAATGGATATTCAATAAGAACATATTGTGATTTTCCCTACCAAATTTAGCTATTAAAGTGGTAACGAGATAGGGCAAATGAGAAATGGAAGTTTCAAGGATGTGGGATGGAAACATAGCATTATGTATTTAAGAGCAAACATTTTAATATGTACACCCGAATTGTGCTCCCAAATTATAATACATTCAATTTCTTAAACAGTTCACAGATCAATCTCATGCATTGTCAAGATTTGTTAGGAGAATTGAAATCTAATTTGCTTAACTATTGTCCATTCTCCGTATTTACAGGCCAAGAATATTAATTATCATTAGCTCACCTGGCCAGAATGGACAGGTGAGCTTATGGCATGGCGACCGTCCATCGTCTGTCCGGCGCCAGTCCATCCGTCAACTTTTTTCTTTAAACGACTTCTTCTGAAGAACCACTGGGCGATTTCAATTATATTTGGCAGGAAGTATCCTTAGGGCATAGGGATCCAACTTTGTTCAAACGAAGCCGATCAACCAATTTGTCCGGCGGCCATCTTGGATTTCAGCCGATTTTAGGAAGTGTCTTTAAAAATCTCCGAAACCGCTTGGTGGATTGATTCAAAACTCATGAAACATCATCTAGGGATAGAGGTAAGCCGAGTTTGTTCAAGAAGACTTGATTGACCAAATGGTTCGGCGGCCATATTATATAGGGCAAGAGCTGAACCAAGTTTGTTCAAAGAAACTTAATTGGCCGAATGGTTCGGCGGCCATCTTGGATAACCGTCTGCAGAACCGCTGAATGGATCGGGCTGAAATTTTGGCGATATGATTATGGACTAAGGGCCATTAAAGTTTGTTCATGGGAAGTTGATAGGTAAAAAAACATGGCCGCCGTGGACCAATCAAATTTTAGCGTGTTTGGCTGCCATATTCAATTTGTTTATTTGATGGATTTTGAAGCCGAAATTGATTTTCTTAACTCAGCTTAACTCAGCGGTCGTATAGTGATGACCCCATCCATCTTCTGTATGTCCGTCCATCCATCTGTCTGTCCGTCACGAACAATGGCGGCTCACTTTGTTATTTCTTGAAGGATTGACACCAAACTTGGTCACAATGTTAATGTCGACATCTAATATCTGTGTTGTGAAAATGAAACTGATAGGATGTCAAATGCCGGAGTTATCACCCCTTAAATATTTGCAGTCTCACTTTCATAGGGGAAACACAGGTTTGTTCCCACTGTCCAATGATTTTATTGCCAAAGTAGATTAAACTCCAATTAACAGATTAACCTTTCCAATACTGCCTAAATATTTCAGATATGTATTATGCGCTCTGACATCTATGCTCTTAAAAATATTTTGAAATGTATTTGATTGAAAATTGTTGCTGCCTTAGGCAGCAATGAAAGTTGTTGCTACCTAAAGCTGCAATGACTTTCAGTCAAATTATTAGCTCACCTGGCCTGAAAGACCAAGTGAGCTTATATCGTGGCGACTGTCCGTCAGTTGTCTGTCATCCGTCGTCCGTCCATCAACTTTTCCTTTAAAACGACTTCTCAAGAACCGCTGGGACGATTTCAATTATATTTGGCAGAAAGCATCCTTAGGGCATAGGGATCCAAGTTTGTTCAAACGAAGCCGATCGGCCAATTTGGCCGGCGGCCATCTTGGATTTTGGCCGATTTTTAGAAACATCTTTAAAAATCTTCTCCAAAGCCGCTTGAGGGATTGAAGGAAACCTCATGAAATATGATCCAGGGCAAGAGCTCAACCAAGTTTGTTCAGGGGAACTTGATTGGTCAAATGGTTTGGTGGTCATCTTGGTTGACCTAGTTTTAGCGAAAATGACTTCTCCAGAACCGCTAAAGGGATAAGGCCAAAATTTGGCAGATATGATTAGGGACTAAGGGCCAAGAAAATTTGTTCAAGAGAAGTTGGTCCGTCAAAAAACATGGCCGCCGTTGGCCAATCAAAATATAGCATGTTTGGCGGACATATTGGATTTTTTTTTATTTAATGGACTTTGAGGCTGAAATTGTTTTTATATAGGTTTTTGGGTATTCTGATTTGAAATTTGCAATTTTTGAAACTTACGGATAAATGGTTTGGCGGCCATCTTGGATCATTTTCTGCCAAAAGCTCCCATACTAAAGCAATGGGAAATTTAAAATGTCTTCTTTTCGAGAACTACTGGGCCGATTTCAATATATATTTGGCAGGAAGCATCCTTAAGGCATAGAGATACAAGTTTGTTCAAACGAACCCGATCGGCCAATTTGGTTGCCGGCCATCTTGGATTTTGGCCGCTTTTTAGAAATGTCTAAAAATCTTCTCCAAAGCCGTTTGAGGGATCGATTCAGAACTCACGAAATATGATCTAGGGTAAGAGCTGAACCAAGTTTGTTCAAGAGAACTTGATTGACCAAATGGTTCAGTGGCCATCTTGGATGACCCAGTTTTCGCAAAAATTACTTCTTCCCCAGAACCGCTGAAGCGATCAGGCTGAAATTTGTGATATATGATTAGGGACAAAGGGGCATTAATATTTGTTCAAGAGAAGTTAATCCATCAAAATACATGGCCGCAGTATGCCACTCAAAATATAGCATGTTTGGTGGCCATTTTGGATTTTTTATTTGATGGATTTTGAGGTCGAAATTGGTTTTATATAGGTTTTTGGGTATTCTGATCTCAAATTTGCAATTTTTGAAACTGTCGGATAAACGGTTTGGGGGCCATTTTGGATCATTTTCCCACCAAAAGCTCCCATACTAAAGCAATGGGAAATTTAAAATGTCCTCGAGGACTACTGGGCAAATTTTTTTATTTGATGGATGAGGCCGAAATTGGTTCTATATATGGTTTTGGGTATTCTGAGCTCAAATTTACCATTTTTGAAACTGTCGGATAAATGGTTTGGCGGCTATCTTGCATTATTTTCCCGCCAAAGGCACCCATACTAAAGCAATGGGAAACTACTAGGCCGATTTCGATTTTATGTAGCAGGAAGCAACCTTAGGGCATAGGGATCCAAGTTTGTTCAAATGAAGCCGATCGGCTAATTTGGCCGGTAACCATCTTGGATTTCAGCCGATTTTAGGAAATGTCTAAAAATCTTCTCCGAAATCGCTTGGGGAATCGATTCAAAGCTTATGAAACCTCATCTAGGGAAAGACGTAAGCCAAGTTTGCTCAAGACGACTTGATTGACAGAATGGTTCAGCCGCCATCTTGGATGAATTTCTCTAGAACCGCTGAAGGGATCAGGCCGAAATTTGGGAGATATGATCAGGGACTAAGGGGCATTAAATTTTGTTCAAGGGAAGTTGCTCCATCTAAAAACATGGCCGCCGTGGGCCAATCAAAATGTAGCCTGTTGGGCGGCCATATTGGATTTTTTTATTTGATGGATTTTGAGGCCAAAATTGGTTCTATATATGTTTTTGGGTATTCTGATTTGAAATTTGCAATTTTTGAAATTGTCGGATGAACAGTTTGACAAGCATCTTGGATCATTTTCTCGTCAAAAGCTCCCATGCTAAAGTAATGGGAAATTTAACACGGCTTTTCGAGAACTTCTCTAGGCCGATTTCAATTATGTTTGGCAGGAAGCATCCTTAGGGCATAGGGATCCAAGTTTGTTCAAATGAACCCGATCAGCCAATTTGCCCGGTGGCCATTTTGGATTTTGCCTGATTTTAGGAAATGTCTAAAAATCTCTGAAACCGCTTTACTTCATCTAGGCCAAGAGGTAAACCAAGTTTGGTCAAGAGGACTTGATTGACCAAATGGTTCAGCGACCATCTTTGATGCCCTAGTTTTCCCGAAAACGACTCCTCCACAACCGCTGAAGAGATCAGGCCGAAATTTTGGCGATATGATCAGGGACTAAGGCCCATTAAAGTTTGTTCAAGGGAAGTTGATCCGTCAAAAAAAACCTGGCCGCTGTGGGCCAATCAAAATGTGTAGCGTGTTTGGCGGCCATATTGCACTTGCAAAAATGTCCACAAACTCATTTAAAAGACTACTCCTAAACCACCCACCAAGGATTTTGACAAAAATTGATGGTGCTCCAGGTGCGCAACACAGGCCCCTTTGGCCTCTTGTTTTCTAAATCAACTCCAGCTCACCCTACCCCTGCTGCTAACTTGGTGATTCAGCCAGATGTGCATGTGTTAAATGGATTGTGTGGTGGCGGGGAATAACCTGCTATAACGACCACCTACCTTCCTTTAGAGACCATTTTATTCAATTGTAAACCATCTGACTGAGTTTTTGCAGGCGACATATTCCAAAGGTTATATCTCTGAACCTGATAAATAGTTTAAATTGGACTGAAAGTTGTTGGTGGCTAAGCTGCCAACAACTTTCAGTCGAATTGTTTTCAAAATAGTCAACAAGTCGAAAGCTTTTGAAAATTGAAATTATTGGCTGCACTGGCTTGCAGCACTGAGACAGTTAAGAAACCAGCTGTTGTTAGCCCTGATATCATCTATTTTCACTTAAACATTGTTCAAAATCACTAATGCAATAAAAACAGTCCAGAGATTGTTGTCAATATCTCGAAAACTAAACCATTTGACTGAAAGTCATTGGAAGTGACACCGTGGATGTAAAACTTAAGTAAGATTAGTTGAAATACCAATGTTCCAGGTGAGCGATACAGGCCCATTGGGCCTCTTGTTGAATATTTACTACTGATTTGGCGAGTGACTGTGTCGGTATGTGGAGTGAATGTGAGTGATGGCAACTGTGAGTGTTTGTGACAATGAGTGGCGGTGACGGTGGTCGTGAGAGACATTGAGTGACAGTGATAGTGAGTAATGTTGACAAAGTTGACAATAGGGTTGAGTGATGATGTGTGATGATGACTCTCACAGAGTGTAGTGGTGGGTAAGTGAGCTTGGGTGGGCAGGTGAGCGAAGAAGCGAGTGAGTGAGTGATATCACTCAGTGGGTGGGTGCATGTGTGAGTGAATTGGTAGGTATCTCTGTAGTGTGTGGGTGGGTCAGTGAATGGTGTCACTGGTTGGGTGTCAGTCAGTAAGTGGGTGTCTGAGGCTAGTAGAAGATGACAAGGACTAGTAATAATAAGCCAACCAATTCAAACAAGTATTTAAATTAACTAAAATTTCATATCTTGGTAGTTTTATACATGTAATTACAGCTCAATCGCATCGATCAATCTCAAATTCTAGACTACACAAAAGTAATTCAATCAAGAGCAGCTGTTTTGTTTACCCCACAGTACCCTGATACGGCAGGTTACTGGGCCAATACCAGACCAATACGGTCCGGTATCGGCCCAGTAACCCACCTTATCAGGGTATATACACCTTCACTGCAGTCCGCATGAGTTGAAAGGTCACATATTTTAATAATGTCAGTTCGTTTTCCTAAATTCGTTCATCCACTGTTGTTTTGCCGAAGTTATACATTCTTTTTTCAGACCTACACATATGGTACAATACATATAGTAACCAATGATTTGCACACATTTTTTGTGAATACGGATTTACACCGTTTTTAGACACCATACACCATAGCCTATGCCTTTTTTACGTAAGTGTGGCTTCGCGAATTCAGGCCGAGGGCTATAGTAATAATCATCCAACCGGTTCACATCCAAATTCTGAATCAGATCATCTGTAGTAGTGTTTTATGTGAAACAACTAAAGCCATAATACATATATCTATAGGCTACCTGAAATGGAAACGCTAAAAATACTTTACAGCGAATGCCAAAATATAACAGAAGGCCTGTCGTTGTCATTGGTGCGAAAACCGGTGATGGCCAAAGATTCAGACGCACAGTAAATTATATTAACGCTTGGCAAACAGAATTATATATCTACTTGAGAATAATAATCAATATCTCAGTCTGTGTAAATAATTGTATACACCACTATTGCGTACAAACGCGACATCGGCATGCCCATTGACAAAGATTGTTCCCTCGTATACGTCACAAGTCAAAGGACACATGATCGACCCAGATTTCTGATTAACCCATTTCATGCAAGAAAAATGATATTTTATGACTACATAATTGAAGAATGACTATGTGTATTTATTTCCTCTGATATTTACTAATGGTTTGGCGCTGAGCGCCCTGGGGCGTCTGGCTACCCCCTTTAACTTGGAGCCAATTAGTGACTTCGCCGGTGCTTTGTACTCCGCATGTGTCAACTGCGTGTGCAGGTATACAGCATCTCGGCCTACATGAATATAACGAAAGCACATCTGAATATAGTTTTGTAAGCGGTATGAACAGTATTCTCTATAGGTGCCGATGTGGAACGATTAACTCACTACTGCTAATTCACTATTGATCCTTTTGAAAACGTTATATTTGAAATCACATTTTCTGGTGGAAGCAGCAAGTGCCGGTCAAAATGATTTCAAAATACACGGCTGGTTTCCAAGGTCGCAATATGATGCCTACTGAATATTTTGAAATTTGTGTGATTTGTTGGAAACAACAGCTTTCAGTCAAATTGTTTTAATACTAGACAGTATTTTACCTGTAGGATGTAGTGGCTAATCAGCTTAACTCAAATATAGCTGAGTTTATATGACTGGCTGTAGTCGGGATTATTTATTCCCTCGGCATACACCAGAGCACATAGGTACAGCTGTGTCACTAATTGGTTCCCGCCAGAGTGACATAAATGGTATTTAGTTGCTTTTTATCTCACATTTTCACGAAGTTGAAAAAAAAATTTGGGAAAGGGGGAAGAAATGTCGTTGTTGGCGTCCGGACAGGTTAATCTTTTAAAAAAAACATTTGTGTTAATCCAATTTTTTTTAGATTACACCGATGTGTCTGCATCAAAATTATATTTATTTTGTAGTTTTTTCCATACTTTTATCATGTTTGAACATAGAATACTTTATGTGTCAAGAGTTATCTTTCTTGGCTGCGTTAAGCTTTTTTTAAACGACATTTGCACCCACAAGGGGATATCTGATTTAAAAAGACCCATCACAGGTTTGTTCTATACGATGCTTAGGACCAGTCAACATCAAAAAGAAATTGACTTTCAAATTTTTTCCAGATTTTTTTGGCGTTTGAACTTTGACTATCTTAGTGTGAATTTGCATGCAGGTTATGTCCTGGTTATATATATATATATATATATATATATATATATATATATATATATATATATATATATATATATATATATATATATATTACGTGCACAATGCATGAGAAGAAAAGGCTACTTTGTGTAGTTCATGTGTATTTGTAATCCTGGGTGCACAGGTTCACAGGGTGTATTTGTTTTCTGGCTAATATGCTATAATGTCAATTTATGAACATCTACATATCCTGCTGTGAGACTAAAATGCCATTTGTTAGATATAGAGCTTTGGCAATCTCCTGATATTACTGAGAAAACTTCAAAACTGAGCTATAGATACTGTATGCTGGTACCGTTACAGCAAGCATTTGAAAATATTGTCTATACCGATAACAATAACGATATATGAAAAAATTGGTTCCTACACAAAAATACAAATTTGTGTTCTGAACTTAATTTTCCCATAAGCTAATAGTGCAAAAAAGTACAGGCTTCCTTTTAACCAATAGACAACTAAAGTAATGGGGTTTGAAACCACAAAATATCAAGACGTCACTGACAAAATATTGACAGGTAGAATGGTATTTAATGATGTGTAGTATTTAGTTGTGCCATTCTGATCATGGAACGCTTCATTGACAGTGAGTAGTGCCCCGGTCCACTTAAAGCCCACTTGGTAGAAAAGCACTATTAGGCGGATTGCTATAAAAATAGCTGTTATGTGGACCTCTGATTTTAAGGCACCAATTACTATAAACAGAAACGTAATTCTTAATTACATGCATTGGATGGCACCAAGTAAGACGCTTTGAATTCTGTATTAGGCATTGTGGAACCCTAGAACTTCAAATAAATAATTCCTAAGCAGAATTGACCAGGATTTTCTAGCTCTCTAAAGACAGCTCGCATATTATAAACTACGGTAGAAAAAGCTCGTATGAGCTAATATCTGGAATGTTATATACAGAGATTAAAAAATTTAAAGGGATTCTAATCTCATCTTAAATGTTGTACTGCACCGATAGATTATGGGTTTATAGATTCCATTTCATTCATATCCCGTCACATTCCCGTTTCTGTATCACAACTATCTGCTGTGTAATATCGCGTAAATGTTGACTAGTGATCGCCACCATTTTGTCTCGTCCAGCGATAGGGTGTGATGTCATGTAAGTGACAATGCATTGGATTCTTTATTATCTAACACTCATCTCGGTGAATATTTTGAAACTAATTTGACTGGAAGTTGATGCCTATGGCAGCAACAACTTCCAGTCAAACTAGTTACAAAATATTCAACAACTTACCTGTGCGATAGCTTTTATACTACATTGCCAAACTATATCTGGCACCTCTATGACTGAACATATATCCCGAGGCAGACACTACAGGCTTTTACTGATTGGTTGAAAAGTAAATCATGACAACCATCATAGTCTATAGAAATGTAGCAACATTTAGCGACTAAAGTCTGAATATCTTTCTATAGCCGCATGATAAAAAGCTTAAAACTACATGCATTGTTTATGAGTGGCATATTAGATCACCTGAACAGCTATCAAGAGATGAGATTAGTTATCCTTTAATGCCAGGCATACTTATAAACCCCATTTGAGCTAAATAAAAAATCGGTTACATTGCTAGGTAAATAGTTGCTGGTAAATACCCACTCAAGTTTTATCAAGATCCATTCGTCAATAACGGAGTACCGATTTTAAATTTTATGTGTGCGAATCCCTACTCAATGCAAGAGGGCAGTGAATTGAAAATCTGGCTATGATGTCAAGAGATACCCATTGAATATACCTCCAGTTTTATCAAGATCTGTTCATCAATAATGGAGTATTGATTTTAAAATTTAAGTTAGACGCTGAGTGTGGTGCCCGTATAAACCCACCATTGCTATGAATGGAAAATTGGGCTCTGTAATGAAGTCAATAGAACACAATAGAATATCACACAGAGGTCTTATCAAGTTACATTCATCATTAACAAATTTAAAGGTTGGGCGCTCGACTAAAACCCAGCAGGGCAGTGAATTATTTAGATGGGACACCCGACTAAAACCCAATAAGGCGGTGAATCATTTAAAGGTTGGGCATGTAACTAAAACCCAGCACGACAGTGAGTGAATCATTTAGAGGTGGGATGCGCGACTAAAACCCAGCATGGCAGTGAGTGAATCATTTAGAGGTGGGTCGCTTGACTAAACCCAGCAGTATAGTGAATCATTTAGCTGTGGATCACTCGACTAAAACCCAGCACAACAGTGAGTGAATCATTTAGAGGTGGGATGCGCGACTAAAACCCAGCATGGCAGTGAGTGAATCATTTAGAGGTGGGTATCTCGGCTAAAACCCAGCACAACTGAATCATTTAGAGGTGGGTCGCTTGACTAAAACCCAGCAGGGTAGTGAATCATTTAGATGTCGGTCGCCTAACCCATTTAGATGTGGGACCCTCTACAAAGACCCAGCATGGCAGTGACTGAATCATGTAAATGTGGGTCGCTCACCTAAAACCCAGCATGGCAGTGAATCATTTAGAGGTGGGTCACCTGACTAAAACCCAGCAGGGCAGTGAATCATTTTAGATGTGAGTTGCTCGACTAAAACCCAGCATGGCAGTTAACCAATTAGAGGTGGTGTACTCGACTAAAACCCAGCACAGAAGTGAGTGAATCATTTAGAGGTGGGCCGCTCATCTAAAACCCAGCACAGCAGTGAATCATTTAGAGGTAGCTCGCTTGACTAAAACCCAGCACTGCAGTGAATTATTTAGAGTTGAGGTGCTAAAATAAAACGCAGCATGGCAGTTAATCATTTAGATGTGGGCGCTCGACTAAGACCCAGCAGGTCAGTGAAACATTTAGAGGTAGGGTGCTCGACTAAAACCCAGCACAGCAGAGAATCATTTAAAGGTGGGGTGCGCAACTAAAACCAAGCACAGCAGTGATTCATTGAGATGTGGGTTGCTCGACCAAAACCAAGCACGACAATTAATCATTTAGAGGTGGAGTGTTCGACTAAAACCCAGCAGGGCAGTGAATCATTTAGAGGTGGAGCGCTCGACTAAAACCCAGCAGGGCAGTTAATCATTTAGGGGTGGAGCACTCGACTAAAACCCAGCAGGGCAGTTAATCATTTAGAGGTGGAGCACTCGACTAAAACCCAGCAGGGCAGTTAATCATTTAGAGGTGGAGCGCTCGACTAAAACCCAGCAGGGCAGTGAATCATTTAGAGGTGGAGCGCTCGACTAAAACCCAGCAGGGCAGTTAATCATTTAGGGGTGGAGCACTCGACTAAAACCCAGCAGGGCAGTTAATCATTTAGAGGTGGAGCGCTCGACTAAAACCCAGCAGGGCAGTGAATCATTTAGAGGTGGAGCGCTCGACTAAAACCCAGCAGGGCAGTTAATCATTTAGGGGTGGAGCACTCGACTAAAACCCAGCAGGGCAGTTAATCATTTAGAGGTGGAGCACTCGACTAAAACCCAGCAGGGCAGTTAATCATTTAGGGGTGGAGCACTCGACTAAAACCCAGCAGGGCAGTTAATCATTTAGGGGTGGAGCACTCGACTAAAACCCAGCAGGGCAGTTAATCATTTAGGGGTGGAGCGCTCGACTAAAACCCAGCAGGGCAGTTAATCATTTAGAGGTGGAGCGCTTGACTAAAACTCAGCACAGCAGTGAATCATTTAGGGGTGGAGCGCT
This sequence comes from Chaetoderma sp. LZ-2023a, assembly GCA_034401795.1. Classification (NCBI taxonomy): domain Eukaryota; kingdom Metazoa; phylum Mollusca; class Caudofoveata; order Chaetodermatida; family Chaetodermatidae; genus Chaetoderma; species Chaetoderma sp. LZ-2023a. The sequence continues at coordinate 12,894,230 of CM067371.1, forward strand.
CGACTAAAACCCAGCACAGCAGTGAATCATTTAGATCCTTGTTACTATTGTTACCCAGAAATCTTTTCAATGCGGAAAATATCCTACTTTTTCCATGGGGAAAATGTCCTACTTTTTCAATGGGGAAAATGCCCTACTTTTTCAATGGGGAAAATATCCTACTTTTTCAATTGGGAACATGTCCTACTTTTTCACTGGCGGAAAATGTCCTAACTCTTTCAGTGGGCCTGCCTGGGAAGCTTGACTTAGTATACAATGTACATAATTACTGTTAGCCCAACTCTGCTGAAAGAGACTATCAATCTTACAGTGTAGCTCCCTAAGAACCCAATCAGTCCCACATTATAGCTCCCTAAGGACACAATCAGTGTTACATTATAGCTCCCTAAGGACACAATCAGTCTTACACATAGCTCCCTAAAGACACAATCAGTCCCACATAGCTCCATAAGGACAGTCAGTCCCACATATAGCTCCCTAAGGACACAATCAGTCCCACATATAGCTCCCTAAGGACACAATCAGTCCCACATTATAGCTCCCTAAGGACACAATCAGTCCCACATTATATCTCCCTAAGGACACAATCAGTGTTACATTATGGCTCCCTAAGGACACAATCAGTCTTACACATAGCTCCTTAAGGACACAATCAGTCCCACATATCCTTAAGGAAACAGTCAGTCCCACATATAGCTCCCTAAGGACACAATCAGTCCCACATATAGCTCCCTAAGGACACAATCAGTCCCACATTATAGCTCCCTAAGGAGACATTCAGGGTCTCATAATACGGCTCCATAAGGACACCAGGTTATGGGTTCCTGTCATATACAAATATTAAAATTTCCATTATGGCTCCTTGGTGGGCAGTGACACCCACAAGCGAGCATTGACAATGGCATTTATTGACGAACAATATCTTAATGATGCATGGGTCCAGGTGTACTCAGATGGGTCTGTGACCAAGGCTGTTAAGAATGGGTGAGTGGGAGTCTTCATTAAGTACCCCTCAGGGCGTGAAGAGATGGCACAGTATGTTATGGGAAAGCACTTCTGAATAAGCAGAACAGTCTACTGCATGTGCTACAGGGCTGCATCAATCTCACCAAACTTAGAAACCAGATATGGCACATACCAACAGGACTATAAGAAATGGTGTAGGGAAGCCTTGGAGACCTGCAGAAAACAGCCCTGTTTGTCTCAAAAACTGAACTCCAGGTTTAAGAGAGGGAATGAGGAAGAATAAGTTCCTTAATGTTACTGTGATTAAAACAGATTGTTTTTGTTCTGCTTGCTTTAGTGCCAGCTTGATTTGTCCAGCAGCAATGTCACAGTTTTAAGTGACGCAGAGGACCCGATGGTTCAACTATATAATGAAAGAATTGAGCTCTTAAAGGGAGAAATTGCAGCACGTAAGAATGCGGAAAGCGTAGGTAAGATCACCAAGCTGGATTTATAGACACTTAACCGTCTGCTGAGTTTTTGCAGACTACATATTCCAGGGGTTATATCTCTGGACCGGCTGCATATTTTGTAAACAATTTGACTGAAAGTTGTTGATGTTTAGGCCATCAACAACTTTCTGTCAAATTGTTTTTAAAATATTCAGCAAGTCTAGAGTTATTGCCCATTGAAATTACTGTGAGGACATGAGATTATTTTTGAAAATTTACCACTGGAATGACTGGCTCGATAACTGAGCCAGTCATTCCGTGGTAAATTTTCAAAAATAGTCCTCTCTTGGCCCTCAGATGGAAAACCAAAAAGCAAATGTTATAATTTTCTTAAGCAATCATGAGCATTAAAGGTATAATATTGTCAGCTTATGGAATAAACATTAGTACGTGACATGCCTGAGTGAGTAACGAGTTTACAGTAAATTCTGCTCCGTTCTGAAATCATGAAACACTCCATGAGACGTTGTAAACAACGTTATTTGCTGGGTTGAAGCCTTAGGCAGCAACAGCTTCTAGTCAAATTAGTTTCAAAATATTCAACAGAATAAGTTTTATATCGTAAAATATATACTTTTTATACGCCTGCATAAGTGGGCATATATATGTGATGGTGCTCACCTTGCGTCCGTCCTTCCTGATTTCTTGTCCGGACCAGATCTCGAAGAGTTGAACATACAATAAAAAAAAATTTTCAGCAGATGTGTTAGGGATAGATGATGTTTAACGATTTCGTTTCGGCAAAATCCACCCATATTTGCGCAAGTTATCTCCCCTGAAACGCTAAAATTTGTAAATTTGGTGTTCACTGTCCGTCCGTCCGTCCGTGCGTCCGTCCTTCCTGATCTCTTGTCCGAGCCATATCTCGAAGAGTTTTGAACCTACCCTCACAAACTTTTTACCAGCGGATGTGCTAAGGATGAACAAATTGTCATGATTTCGTTTCGGCAAAATCTGCCCATATTGCTAGAGTTATCTCCCTTGAAAAGCTAAAATTTGTCAAATTTTCCTGTCCAGAGCAGATCTCGAAGAGTTTTGAACCTACTCACAATTTTTTCTTTCAGCAGATGTGTTAGGAATAGACGAAGTGTCATGATTTTGTTTTGGCAAAATCAGCCCATATTTTCCAGAGTTATCTCCCTTGAAAAGCTAAAATTTGTCAAAATTGTCTTTTCCGAGCCATATCTTGAAGAGTTTTGAACCTACACTGACATTTTTTTCCCAGCAGGTGTGTTAGGAATAGACGAAGTGTCATGATTTCGTTTCGACAAAATGTGCCCATATACGCCAGAGTTATCTCCCTTGAAAAGCTTAAATTCATCAAAATTTTCTTGTCCGGTCCAGATCTCTAAGAGTTCTGAACCTACACTCACAATTTTTTGTTCAGCAGATGTTTTAGGGATATATGAAGTGTCACAATTTCGTTTCAGCAAAATCCACCCATATTCTCCAGAGTTATCTCCCTTGAAAGATTAAAATTCATGAAAATTGTCTTGTAATTGTAATGATCAATATAGCTGTGAAGACTCAAGATTTTTAGCGATGTCTTTGCCGTCAATTCCAAATGTGTACCTAATAGAAGTCACACATGCACGCACGCACACACGCACGCACGCATGCACGCACGCACACACACCTTTCTCAGAGAATTATCAAAGACAAACTTTTCACATTTAGCGTTCCTCAAACAAGTATGCCTGTGGGCGTATGTTGAGTTTCACTAAAACTCTTGTTCAGGGTTAACCTGGCACTGCATATCATGGTGCCATGTATTAGCCATTGACCTGGCACTGCATATCATGGGGCCATGTATTAGTCATTGACCTGGCACTGCATATCATGGGGTCATGTATTAGTCATTGACCTGGCACTGCATATCATGGGGCCATGTATTAGCCATTGACCTGGCACTGCATATCATGAGGCCATGTATTAGCCTGGCACTGCATATCATGGGTCCATGTATTAGCCTGGCACTGCATATCATGGGGCCATGTATTAGCCATTGACCTGGCACTGCAGCATATCATGGGTCCATGTATTAGCCTGGCACTGCAGCATATCATGGGTCCATGTATTAGCCTGGCACTGCATATCATGGGGCCATGTATTAGTCATTGACCTGGCACTGCATATCATGGGGCCATGTATTAGTCATTGACCTGGCACTGCGTATCATTGGGCCATATATTAGTCATTGACCTGGCACTGCGTATCATGGGGCCATGTATTAGCCATTGACATGGCACTGCGTATCATGGGGCCATGTATTAGTCATTGACCTGGCACTGCATATCATGGGCCCATGTATTAGCCATTGACCTGGCACTGCATATCATGGGGCCATGTATTAGCCTGGCACTGCATATCATGGGGCCATGTATTAGCCTGGCACTGCATATCATGGGGCCATGTATTAGCCTGGCACTGCATATCATGGGGCCATGTATTAGCCTGGCACTGCATATCATGGTGCCATGTATTAGTCATTGAACTGGCACTGCATATTACAAGCTGTGAGGCAATGTTTCTATACTAACCACTGTATGCTGCTCTTTTGGATGACAGTTTGCTCTAGATTTTTCATACAATGTGGATGTGTGTCATTTTTCATACAATGTAGATCTATGTGTGTCATTTTTCATACAATGTAGATCTATGTGTGTCATTTTTCATACAATGTAGATCTATGTGTGTCATTTTTCATACAATGTAGATCTATGTGTGTCATTTTTCATACAATGTAGATCTATGTGTGTCATTCTTCATACAATGTAGATCTATTTGTGTCATTTTTCATACAATGTAGATCTATGTGTGTCATTCTTCATACAATGTAGATCTATTTGTGTCATTTTTCATACAATGTATATCTATGTGTGTCATTTTTCATACAATGTAGATCTATGTGTGTCATTTTTCATACAATGTAGATCTATGTGTGTCATTTTTCATACAATGTAGATCTATTTGTGTCATTTTTCATACAATGTAGATCTATGTGTGTCATTTTTCATACAATGTAGATATATTTGTGTCATTTTTTGATACAATGTATATCTATGTGTGTCATTTTTCATACAATGTAGATCTATGTGTGTCATTCTTCATACAATGTAGATCTATTTGTGTCATTTTTCATACAATGTAGATCTATGTGTGTCATTCTTCATACAATGTAGATCTATTTGTGTCATTTTTCATACAATGTATATCTATGTGTGTCATTTTTCATACAATGTAGATCTGTGTGTGTCATTTTTCATACAATGTAGATCTATGTGTGTCATTCTTCATACAATGTAGATCTATTTGTGTCATTTTTCATACAATGTAGATCTATTTGTGTCATTTTTCATACAATGTATATCTATGTGTGTCATTTTTCATACAATGTAGATCTGTGTTTTGTCATTTTTCATACAATGTAGATCTATGTGTGTCATTCTTCATACAATGTAGATCTATTTGTGTCATTTTTCATACAATGTAGATCTATGTGTGTCATTTTTCATACAATGTAGATCTATGTGTGTCATTTTTCATACAATGTAGATCTATGTGTGTCATTTTTCATACAATGTAAATATATTTGTGTCATTTTTCATACAATGTATATCTATGTGTGTCATTTTTCATACAATGTAGATCTATTTGTGTCATTTTTCATACAATGTATATCTATGTGTGTCATTTTTCATACAATGTAGATCTATGTGTGTCATTCTTCATACAATGTATATCTATTTGTGTCATTTTTCATACAATGTAGATCTATTTGTGTCATTTTTCATACAATGTAGATATATGTGTGTCATTCTTCATACAATGTAGATCTATTTGTGTCATTTTTCATACAATGTAGATCTATTTGTGTCATTTTTCATACAATGTGGATCTATTTGTGTCATTTTTCATACAATTTAGATCTATTTGTGTCATTCTTCATACAATGTAGATCTATGTGTGTCATTTTTCATACAATGTAGATATATGTGTGTCATTCTTCATACAATGTAGATCTATTTGTGTCATTTTTCATACAATGTAGATCTATTTGTGTCATTTTTCATACAATGTGGATCTATTTGTGTCATTTTTCATACAATGTAGATCTATTTGTGTCATTTTTCATACAATGTAGATCTATTTGTGTCATTCTTCATACAATGTAGATCTATGTGTGTCATTCTTCATACAATGTAGATCTATGTGTGTCATTCTTCATACAATGTAGATCTATGTGTGTCATTCTTCATACAATGTAGATCTGTGTGTCATTTTTCATACAATGTATATCTATGTGTGTCTTTTTTCATACAATGTAGATCTATGTGTGTCATTCTTCATACAATGTAGATCTATTTGTGTCATTTTTCATACAATGTAGATCTATTTGTGTCATTTTTCATACAATGTAGATCTATTTGTGTCATTTTTCATACAATGTAGATCTATGTGTGTCATTCTTCATACAATGTAGATCTATGTGTGTCATTCTTCATACAATGTAGATGTATGTGTGTCATTCTTCATACAATGTAGATCTATGTGTGTCATTTTTCATACAATGTAGATATATGTGTGTCATTCTTCATACAATGTAGATCTATTTGTGTCATTTTTCATACAATGTAGATCTATGTGTGTCATTCTTCATACAATGTAGATCTATTTGTGTCATTTTTCATACAATGTAGATCTATTTGTGTCATTTTTCATACAATGTAGATCTATTTGTGTCATTCTTCATACAATGTAGATCTATGTGTGTCATTCTTCATACAATGTAGATCTATTTGTGTCATTTTTCATACAATGTAGATCTATTTGTGTCATTTTTCATACAATGTAGATCTATGTGTGTCATTCTTCATACAATGTAGATCTATTTGTGTCATTTTTCATACAATGTAGATCTATTTGTGTCATTTTTCATACAATGTAGATCTATTTGTGTCATTCTTCATACAATGTAGATCTATGTGTGTCATTCTTCATACAATGTAGATCTATGTGTGTCATTTTTCATACAATGTAGATATATGTGTGTCATTCTTCATACAATGTAGATCTATTTGTGTCATTTTTCATACAATGTAGATCTATTTGTGTCATTTTTCATACAATGTGGATCTATTTGTGTCATTTTTCATACAATGTAGATCTATTTGTGTCATTCTTCATACAATGTAGATCTATGTGTGTCATTTTTCATAAAATGTAGATATATGTGTGTCATTCTTCATACAATGTAGATCTATTTGTGTCATTTTTCATACAATGTAGATCTATTTGTGTCATTTTTCATACAATGTGGATTTATTTGTGTCATTTTTCATACAATGTGGATCTATTTGTGTCATTTTTCATACAATGTAGATCTATTTGTGTCATTCTTCATACAATGTAGATCTATGTGTGTCATTCTTCATACAATGTAGATGTATGTGTGTCATTCTTCATACAATGTAGATCTATGTGTGTCATTCTTCATACAATGTAGATCTGTGTGTCATTTTTCATACAATGTAGATCTATTTGTGTCATTTTTCATACAATGTATATCTATGTGTGTCATTCTTCATACAATGTAGATCTATGTGTGTCATTCTTCATACAATGTAGATCTATGTGTGTCATTCTTCATACAATGTAGATCTATGTGTGTCATTTTTCATACAATGTAGATATATGTGTGTCATTCTTCATACAATGTAGATCTATTTGTGTCATTTTTCATACAATGTAGATCTATTTGTGTCATTTTTCATACAATGTCGATCTATTTGTGTCATTCTTCATACAATGTAGATCTATTTGTGTCATTCTTCATACAATGTAGATCTATGTGTGTCATTCTTCATACAATGTAGATGTATGTGTGTCATTCTTCATACAATGTAGATGTATGTGTGTCATTTATCATACAATGTGGATGTGTGTCATTTTTCATACAATGTAGATCTATGTGTGTTATTTTTCATACAATGTAGATCTATGTGTGTTATTTTTCATACAATCTAGATCTATGTGTGTCATTCTTCATACAATGTAGATCTATTTGTGTCATTTTTCATACAATGTAGATATATTTGTGTCATTTTTCATACAATATAGATGTATGTCATTTTTCATACAATGTAGATCGATGTGTGTCATTTTTCATACAATATAGATGTGTGCCATTTTTCATACAATGGAGATGTGTGTCATTAGCTCACCTGGCCTGAAAGGCCAAGTGAACTTATGCCGTGGCGACCATCCATCATCCATCCGTCCATCGTCCGTCAACTTTTGTTTTAAAACGCTACTCCTCCTAAACCAATAGCCGAATCTTAGCTAAATTTTGGTCAAAGGATGCTATTATGCTCGGATCTGGAACTTCCGTTTTGAATTTTGATTCATAAATTTTTTGGGTCAAAATCATAGATTTTATTTAAAATTTACCGGAAATTGTTAAATTGCTTCTTCTTAACTTTTTTATACCGATTTCAATCAAATTTGGCTGAAAGGATCCTATGGTAATAGAACATCCATTCAGAATTTTGTTGCGTAAATATTTTGAGTGAAAATCCTAGATTTTATTACAAATTTACCGGAAATTGTCAAATTGCTTCTCCTTACCCGTTTGACCTATTTCAATCAAATTTGGCTGAAAGGATCCTATGGTCATAAGTTATAGAGCTTGTATTCAGAATTTTGATTCGTAAATATTTTGGGTGAAAAACAGATTTTATTACAAATTTACCAAAAATTGTCAAATTGCTTCTCCTTACCATTATGACCGATTTCAACCAAATTGGTCTGAAAGAATCTTGTCGTCATAGGCTCTAGAACCTCCATTCAGAATTTTGTTGCATAAATATTTTGAGTGAAAATCCTAGATTTTAGTCAAAATTTACCGGAAATTGTCAAATTGCTTCTTCTCCTTACCTATTTGACCGATTTCAATCAAATTTGGCTGAAAGGATCCTATGGTCATAGGTTATAGAACTTGTTAAAATAATAGGCAGAATATCATCTAGATAGATATAGGTAGAATTAGATAAAGCTAGTCAGAAGGATGGGTGGATATTCGATAGATGAAGAAAGTACTAACTAGATGAATGAATATGGATGATGTGAATGGGGTAGATAGATTGGTAGGTGGATCAATGAATTGGCTGGTGAATGAATGGATAAATATTAGAAAGATGCAGATATTATATAGTTTTTGCTTGCTTGATTAAATCATTTATAGATGCGGTATGCAGCTCAATAAACCACCTTGTCTCTTAGTCAGTCAGTCAGTCAGTCAGTCAGAAAAGCTTATTCCGTGCCGTAGTTATAAGACCTTTTTCTATAATACAGTAATTAAACTTTGGAAAAGGGTTATGCGTGGAGTAGTGAAAATGTACATGTATGATAAACTGGGGGTTAAACGGTCAAGGTCACAACCCGATTAAAAATTATTATTAGCTCACCTGGCCTGAAAGGTCAAGTGAGCTTATGCTGTGATGACCGTCCGTTGTGTGTCCGTCCGTCCGTCCGTCATCCCTCAACTTTTCCTTTGAATGACTTATTCTGAAGAACCACTGGGTCGATTTCAATTATATTTGGCAGGAAGTATCCTTAGAGCATAGGGATCCAAGTTTATTCAAATGAAGACGATCGGCCAATTTGGCCGGCGGTCATCTTAGATTTCGGCCTTTTTTAGGAAACGTCTTTAAAAATCTTCTTCGAAACCGCTTAGGGAATCGATTCAAAACTCATGAAACATCATCTAGGGACAGAGGTAAGTCAAGTTTGTTCAAGACGACTTGATTGACCAAACAGTTCGGTGACCATCTTGGATGACCTAGTTTTCCCAATAAAGACTTCTCCAGAACCATTGAAAGGATCAGGCCGAATTTGGGAGATATGATCAGGGACTAAGGGCCATTAAGGTTTGTTCAAGGGAAGTTGCTCTTTCAAAAAACATGGCTGCGGTGGGCCAATCAAAATGTAGCGTGTTTGGCGGCCATATTGGATTTTTTTTTATTTGATGGATTTTTAGCCCAAAATTGGTTCTATATATGGTTTTGGGTATTCAGAGTTCAAATTTACCATTTTCAAAACTGTCGGATAAACGGTTTGGTGGCCATCTTGGATTATTTTCCCGCCAAAGGCACCCATATTAAAGCAATGGGAAATTTAAAATGTCTTCCTCTGGGGAACTACTAGGCCGATTTCAATTATATTTAGCAGGAAGCATCCTTAGGGCATAGGGATCCAAATTGTTCAAATGAAGCCGATCGGCTAATTTGGCTGGTGGCCATCTTGTATTTTGGCCAATTTTAGGAAATGTCGTTAAAAATCTTCTCCGAAATCGCTTGTGGAATCGATTCAAAACTTATGAAACCTCATCTAGGGAAAGATGTAAGCCAAGTTTGCTCAAGACGACTTGATTGACAGAATGGTTCGGCGACCATCTTGGATGTCCTAGTTTTCCTGAAAATGTCTTCTCCAGAACCGCTGAAAGGATCAGGCTGAAATTTGGGAGATATGATCAGGGACTAGGGCCATTAAAGTTTGTTCAAGGAAAGTTACTCTGTCAAAAAACATGGCCGCCATGGACCAATCAAAAAGTTGCCTGTTTGGCGGGCATATTGGATTTTTTTATTTGATCGATTTTGAGGCCAAAATTGGTTCTATATATGTTTTTGGGTATTCTGAGCTCAAATTTGCAATTTTTGAAATTGTCGGATAAACAGTTTGACGGCCATATTGGATAATTTTCTCATCAAAAACGCCCATGCTAAAGCAATGGGAAACTTAAAATGTCTTCTCGAGAACTACTCGGCCGATTTCAATTATGTTTTGGCAGGAAGCATCCTTAGGGCATAGGGATCCAAGTTTGTTCAAGTAAACCCGATCGGCCAATTTACCCAGCGGCCATTTTGGATTTTGGCCGATTTTAGGAAATGTCTTTAAAAATCTCGGAAACCACTTGGGGAATCTTCGTCTAGGCCAAGAGGTAAGCCAAGTTTGTTCAAGAGGACTTGATTGACCAAATGGTTCGGCGACCATCTTGGATGACCTAGTTTTCCCGAAAACGACTCCTCCGGAACCGGTGATGGTATCAGGCCGAAATTTGGGCCATTAAAATTTGTTCAAGGGAAGTTAATCCATCAAAAAAACATGGGCGCCGTGGGCCAATCAAAATGTAGTGTGTTTGGCGGCCATATTGCACTTGCAAAAATTTCCACAAACTCATTTAAAAGACTGCTAAAGCACCCAACAACAATTTTGACAACAATTGATGGTGCTCCAGGTGAGCGACACAGGCTCCTTGGGCCTCTTGTTTTCTATAGGTATTTGGCTATGCTGATTTCAACCATGCCATTTCTGAAGTATCAGATAAACGGCTTGGCAGTAGGCAGTAAAATTACCATCTAGTATAGGTGGTCTTTATAGCAGGTTGGACTGCATTTTATCCTTTGCGTAATTTGACTGAGTGGCCCAGCTCAGTTATCAGTTATCTCAGTTCTTTGGTGTTGGATAGTGTGAGTTAAAGTTTATTAGAAAAATAATTTTACAAATTCATTGCTGCCTTAGAAAGCAACATCTTTCAGTCAAATAAATTCCAAAATATTCACCATTATAGATGTCAGAGGACACAATATATATATATATATATCTTAGATATTTAGCTAGCTGAGGAAAATGGTTAATTAATGTGTAATTGGAGTTTAATTCCACTTTTATTGCCAGATAAATACTAAAACTAAAACCTTAGATAAAAACTAAATTAATAGAGTAACCTTTTCCCTCACTGCCTAAATATTTAACATATGTATTATGTGCTCTGACATCTTTACTGTTAAAATATTTTGAAATGTGTTTGATTCATTAAAAGTTCTTGCTGCCTAAGTCAAATTATTTTCTAAATAAACTCCAGCGTTGCAATACATATGGCCATCCCTGCTGCTAACTTGGCCATTCAGCCAGATTTATATGTGGTAAATGGATGGTTTGGCATACACTCAGTTGAACCTACTATAAAGACCACCTGTATTAACCCTTTCACTGATGAATTCCCAATATTTTCATGACATCCATACAGTAAAACTGTTGAACATTTTAAAATTAATTTGATTGGAAGCCATTGCTGCCTAAGGCACAACGGCTTCAGGTCAAATTAATTTCAAAATATTCACCAAAATAAGTTTTATATAAAGAATATACTTTTTCCAGGATTTATGTGTGAAAGGGTTAAGAGACGACCTGCCTTAAAGACTATTTTATGCTTTTGCTGAATCCAATTAAGCATGTATGTGAACCTTTATTAACCCTTTAATGGTCAAGCCTGCCAAAACCTTCCTCTGCAGTGGCCTTATGAAATGTCCATTTGCAGCCCAGGATGACTATTTTTGAACATTTACTACTGGAATGACTGGCGCGATAATCGAGCCAGTTATTCCAGTGATAAATTTTCAAAAATTACCACATCTTGGCCTGCAAATAGACATATACTGAAAATTTCACTGACAAATCCTGATCATTAAAGGGTTAAGAAACCAGCTGCCATAAGAGACTGCCTGCCTTCTGATTCTCACTTGAGTGGTGTCTTACTACTAGTTAGTTTGACTGCATGTCATCAATTTCTGCTGTTAGCCCTGATGACTTTTATTTTCTCTTAAATATTGTTCAAGAGCACCGGTGCAAAAACAGTCCACAGATTGTTGTTAATATCTCGAAAACTAAACCATTTGACTGAAAGTCATTGGAAGTGGCACTGAATGATGTAAAACTCATTAAAGATTAGTTGAGTTGCCAATGTTCCATGTGAGCGGAACTTTGGCCTTTTGTTTATTGTTATTAGCCAATTCGGCAACCAAAATTGGATTTTGGCCGATTTTTAGAAACGTCTTTAAAAATCTTCTCCAAAACTACTTGGATGATTGATTTAAAACTCATGAAATATCATCTAGGCCAACAGGTGAACCAGGTTTGTTCAAGGGAACTTCATTTACCAATTGTTTCGGTAGCCATCTTGAATGACCTTGCTTTCGCGAAAATGACTTAGAAATCCAGAACCCTGAACGGATCAGGCCAAAATTTGGGAGATATGATTACGGACAAACAGCCATTAAAGTTTGTTTATGAGTAGTTGATACATAAAAAAACATGGCCGCCATGCGCAATTCAAAATGTAGCGTGTTTGGTGGCCATTTTGGATTTTTTTATTTGATCGATTTTGAATCCAAGTGGTTTTATATAGTTTTTGTGTATTCTGTTAAATTTGCCTTTTTCAAAACTGTCGGATGAATGGTTTGGCGGCCATCTTGGACCTTTTTCCCGTTAAAAGCTCCATACTAAAGCAATAGGAAATTTAAAATGTCTTCTCAAAAACCACTGGGCCGATTTCAAGTACATTTGGCAGGAAGTATCCTTAGGCTATAGAGCTCCAGAGTTGCGCAAATGAAGTCGATTGGACAATTTGCCCAGTGGCCCTCTTGGATTTTAGGCCAACTGGTCAGGAACTCTTCTTGTGGTTTTCTTACGCTGAATCAGTTGGATCCAAATCCGAATGTCGGTGCTCTGTTCTGCACTTGCTTTTATACGCTCGGTCCCGGTTACAGTTGCTCCTTGGGTGTAACCGGAATGAGGAAAATCTGGTTACGTGTAACCAGATTTTCTAGTTTATAACGGGAAATGTTCAATTTGTAACTGGAAATTTCATTTTGTAACCAAAATTGTGTTTTGTGTAACCAGGATTTTGATTGTTGTAACCAGAAATATTTTTTGTGTAACCAGATTTTTTGATTGTTGGATTAGTGTAACCGTTAGATACCTTTTGATGTAACTGTTAAAGTTTTGATTGTTGTTTCTGAGGGCTAGTGTAGCCGTCAAAAACTACAAATGTTATCGGAAATTTTTCTTTGTTGATTAGTTGTCAATCTGACTGAGACAACATTCGTGTGGCTTGAGGATTCCCAATATTGCAGGTTTTGGTTGTATAATTCGCATTTGGTGGACATACATGTAGGTTTCTATTGTTATAGAATAACCGTAAATGGAGTGATTCAGATTTATGGCGTTTCGTACTTTCTTTAGTTATACTCATCAGAGAAAATGAAATTGGATTTAGTTGTCCATTACGAGCAATTCAGATCAAATGTGTTGGGCAAACTGGGTGTTGCAATGGCGGCACTTGCAGATACCTATATAGGTAAGTCATAAAATTTTTGCTCTCAGGTTCAATGAATAGGTCAAACTGGTCAGGAGTTTTCGACTTGTGGTTTTCTTACGCTGGATCAGTTGGATCCAAATCTGAATGTCAATGCTGTTCTTCACTTGCTTTTATACTCTCGGTCCCCGGTTACATTTGCTCCTTGGGTGTAACCGGATTGAGGAAAATCTGGTTATGTGTAACCAGATTTTCTAGTTTTTAACGGGAAATGTTGAATTTGTAAGTGAAATTTCATTTTGTAACCAGAATTGTGTGCCATGTACCAAAAGAAGGTCAGAGTGACATACGTTTCACAGTTCACTGAACATCATAGATTATTATTGTCCGAGCTGTAGCTTCCAGAGTTTTTATGCCATGGTGGTCGTCCGTCCGTCAAATCGTTTCTTAACGGTATGACCGATTGGAAGGATCTTATGGTGGTATGCTCCAGAAAGCCTATTCAGAATTTTGATTGATTTTTGGGTGAAAACATTATTTTATTAAAAAATGTACTGGAAATTGTCAAAACGCTACTGCTCCTTAGTTGCTGACATATTTCAACCAAATTTGGCTAGAGGGACCCTATCGTGTTATGCTCCGGAACATCTTTTCAGAATTTTGATTGGTTAATTTTTGGGGGTGAAAATTTTAGATTTTATGAAAAATTTACCAGAAATTCTCAAATCAGTGCTCATTAACCTCTTGGCGAATTTCAACATAATTTGGCTGGATGGATGCTATGGGGCTATGTTTCAGTGCTTTTATACAGAATTTTGATTGGCCAATTTTTGCCTCAGATTACTCATTCCGGCGGCGGCACACTAGAAAATCTTTTGGTTACGATTTTTAAATAAACATAATTTATCAACAATTGTTTATATAATTTCACTATACAATACAGGGATGTGATCTGCATCATTAAACTTAAACACATGCGTCCTTATATCAAGGGGATGGAGCACAATGATATTGAGGGCAAAGTTTACGGTCATGGTGACCTTAGTATAAAACTACTTTTTGCGCTTAGTGCAATACGACATATTGTCGTATATCACGGCATGGCTTCACTATATTGGGACTAAACTTAGACACTTGCTTCTTTATATCAAGGAGATGGAGCACAATGATATTGATGATATGAGGTCAAAGTTCATGGTCAGGGTTACCTTGGTATAAGACTACTTTTCACGGTTAAGTTTTGCGTTTAGCTCATCATATCTTATATCTGGGCATGGCTTATTATTGGAACTAAGCTTGAACCCATGCTTCCTTATACAAAGGGGATGGAGCACAATAATATTGAGGTCAGGATGTCAACGCTCAAGGTCACTGACCTTCGTATAAAACTATATTTTTTACTGTTAAGTTTTTGGTTTAGCTCAACAAAGTGTTTGATATCTCACCATTGGCCTACTTTTCACAATTCAGTGAGCATGATAGAAGAAAATTCTTGTCTGTGCTTGATTTTACGCGTCTTGTATACATTAACCAATCTTGGTGTATGGATGCATTCTACATGTAATATCAATTCCAACAGATGATAACTGCTGTTTATTTGATCTCTGAAACTTCATTGGAATTTTCGCCAATGTATTGATGTGTACCGTTACGCCGTGTGTTTGTCGGCATCCAATCTCGGTTAAGGTTATATCTCAAGATCGGCTCACCTGAATGGTACTAACCTTGGACATGTATTCTTCCTTATATCAAGCTCACGGCTCCCAAAGGTAGTGAGGTCATGAGATCAAAGTTCAAGGTTACTGTGATCTTGGTAAAACAACTACTTTTACGGTTAAGTTTTGGGGTTAGCTCAACATATCGTCTTATATATCAGGATCAGTTAACCCAAATCAGACTAAGCTTGGGTACATGCTTCCTTATATCCTTGGATAGAGCACAAGGATATTGAAAATTGGTGTCTGAATGAAAACTCCATTTATTGGAACTTGAAACTTCATAGGTTGATTGGACTCAGTGGGTGGGTGTTGGGGGTGTATATAAAGGGATGGTAAGTGCTATCTTCTGGAAACTCTGGCACTGTGGCTTATTATCTTGGCGGGGTATCGGTCAAGATTGTTCGATGCTGATTGTGAGTTTGCTCAGATTTTGCGCCATTTTAGCAATACTGGCCTTAAGCGCCAAGTGACCTGATGCCTTGGTGACCGCCTGTTGTCAATTTTGTCCTTTTAAAGCACCTTTTAAGGACATCTTGGACTGGTTTCAATTGTAGCTTGGTAACCTTATATAATAATAAAAGTACTACTACCAGTAACATATCGGAGATGAATCGGAATAACTTGGAACAAAGTTTCTAAACATTATTTATCTGCCTATAATCAGACCAGCCGCTTTACCTGTATTAGAGCCAAACGGTGATGTCAGCTTACCTAAGCATTTGTCAATGGGCTTTTTCACCACCCAAATTACTATGCGCATTGATAAGAGCTTATACCCGCAGGGGAGGGGGGTATATAGTAATCGCTTTGTGTGTGCATGTGTGTGCCTGATTTTATGTCGACCGTATCTGTGTTTCACGTATAGTCACCAAACTTGGTATATGGATGCACACAATTCCGGTTACAAAATTAAATTTCTGGTTACAAAATTAAATTTCTGGTTACAAATTCAACATTTCCCGTTACAAACTAGAAAATCTGGTTACATGTAACTGGATTTTCCTCATTCCGGTTACACCCAAGGAGCAACTGTAACCGGGACCGAGAGTATAAAAGCAAGTGCAGAACAGAGCACTGACATTCGGATTTGGATCCAACTGATCCAGCGTAAGAAAACCACAAGAAGAAGAGTTCCTGACCAGTTGACCTATTCATTGAACCTGAGAATCTGCATCCAGGCATCCTGTATCCTGTACTCAGATGCTCTATGCTGGTTGATGGCAGCAAGGGCATCACTATTTCCATGCAGACCGAGCGAAACTCATGGCTAATCTGTTAAAGGAGATAAACACACATACTCCCATGCATTATTGACTACTCTCAAAGCCATAAGGCAAAGGAAATCATCCAAATGAATCAGGAATTGCTAAAAAGCAGTCCCAAGTGTAGAAACGTGCTTCTTACACCACCAATGTTTGGCTACAGAAAAAAAAATTTCTAAGACAGACCTGTCATGACCAAACTTGAGTTTCCCGTCTCTACGTGGTTCCAAGGAAAAACTTCAAAAACCTATCTATCTATTCACCAGAAAACGTAGTTTTTTTCTGTCAGAAAATGGATAGTAAACGTGAATTCGCTAACATTCACATGGGCCTAATATACAGAGGTAAGGTCAAGGCATAATGTGACACATGCAATGTCATATACTTACTCACATGCACATAATGCCACTAACAGTTTGTGGAGGAAACCAAATGTGAATTCCACATACAGGCGGAAGAATATTGAAGGGATATTAAAAACACAAAGATACTCCTGTTGCTCAACATTTTAATTTGCCAAATCATAGTGGCCAGAACGTGTCCTTTAAAATTATACAATCATGTTCTTCCTCATACCCTGAGGATCTCAACATAAACCTGTGTTAGAAAAGAACAAGTGAAGTACGGGATACCCCCACCCCACAAGCCAGATCCCATAGTGACCAACGACGTAGACTGGTGATTCCAAAATCCAAGTTGTTTTTTTGCCATCTTGGATTTTGGCTGATTTTTAGAAACATTTTTGCAAATCTCCGAAACCAGTTGGCGGATTGATGTGAAACTCAAGAAACTTCATCTAGGGCAAGAGCTGACGCAAGTTTCTTCAACAGAACCTAATGGGCCGATTTGCTTGGCAGCCATCTTGGATGACCTAGTTCTTGTTGCACTTCTGGCCAAAACCTTAGGATTCTACTTATAGGCGTTGTCATTTGTAGTTGAAATGCCTATGTTCCAGGTGGGCGATACAGGCCCTCTTGTTAACTATATACTGTTGTATATTTTGTCAGAACTTGCAGTATTGAAGTGTGTAAAAGTAATAGGGAAAAGATATTGCACAATGGCAGGTATATAGCCAGAATCCATGTGAAAACTCGCAGTAATAGCTTATGAATTTTCCACCCATAATCCATTCCTGACATTTTAGCTATTTATTGTGTCGACGACGAAAGATATTCAGGCTTTAGTAGCTATATTTTGCTACATTTCTACATCCTATGATGGCTGTCATGATTTACTTTTCAACCAATCAGAAAAAACCTAGCGTGTCTTCCTCGGTATATATGCTCAGTCATAGAGGTGGCAGTTATAGTTTGGCAATGTGGTATAAAAGCAATCGCACAGGTGAGCTGTTGAATATTTTGAAACTAATTTGACTGGAAGTTGTTGCTGCCATAACGAGATGAGTATTACATAATAAAGAATGTAATACATTGGCACTTACATGAAATCGCACACGATCATTTGAGGAGACAAAATGGTGGTGATGACTGTTCAACATTTACCGATATTAGAAAGCAGATAATTGTGATACAGAAACGTGAATGTGACAGGGTATGAATGATATGAAATCTATAAAACATAATCTATCGGTGCAATGCAACATTTGAGATGAGATTGGCTTTGCTTTAAGCTGTGATAAATTTGATGAGAAATCACAACTCATGTGAGATCCACTGTGTCTGTATTTTTAGTTTTACCAAATGAAAGACAAATACAGAAAGAAATCTTACGAGATGACCTTGAGAAGAATGTGTCACAATTACAGGTCCTTGATTCGGTCGTTGATGCGCAAATTAAGCAACTGACAACTGACACACAAAGGTGGGTGATGAGATGGGTTGACTATGATTGAAAGTATATAGTAGTATCAATATACATTGTGAAACAGGTAGAGCCTGAAACATTGACCTCTGATATACCTAGAACCAGAAACATTGACCTCTGATATACCTAGAACTGGAAACATTGACCTCTGATATACCTAGAACCAGAAACATTGATCTCTGATATACCTAGAACTGGAAAAATTGGCCTCTGATATACCTAGAACCAGAAACATTGATCTCTGATATACCTGGAACTGGAAACATTGACCTCTGATATACCTAGAACCAGAAACATTGACCTCTCATATACCTAGAACCAGAAACATTGACCTCTGATATACCTAGAACCAGAAACATTGACCTCTGATATACCTAGAACCAGAAACATTGACCTCTGATATCCTAGAACCAGAAACATTGATCTCTGATATACCTGGAACTGGAAACATTGACCTCTGATATACCTAGAACCAGAAACATTGACCTCTCATATACCTAGAACCAGAAACATTGACCTCTGATATACCTAGAACCAGAAACATTGACCTCTGATATACCTAGAACCAGAAACATTGACCTCTGATATACCTAGAACCAGAAACATTGATCTCTGATATACCTAGAACTGGAAAAATTGACCTCTGATATACCTAGAACCAGAAACATTGATCCTTGATATACCTGGAACTGGAAACATTGACCTCTGATATACCTAGAACCAGAAACATTGACCTCTCATATACCTAGAACCAGAAACATTGACCTCTCATATACCGAGAACCAGAAACATTGACCTCTCATATACCTAGAACCGGTAGATTAAAACATTTTGGCAGATATATTCTGTTAGTCAATATTTATTGTTGGTAGATTAAGACATTTGGCACACACCTTCGATGTGAAATGTGAAAAATATCCATTTTCCACAACTTTTTTCGCACTCCTTCAAGGGATTCAACTGAGAATTGGTAGGTTGCTTTATTATAGGGAGTTACAGAGCAAGCTCGAAAAGCTTTACATGGTTTGGACTTGTCAAGGGGTATATTATTTTAAGAAATCATGCCACACATGTGTGATATGAGCTTGACACACGGGACACAGTCCATCTAGTATTACATATTTACCAGAAATAGCCAAAATGCGTCTCCTTTAATCAAATATGGCTAAAAAGACCATAATCGAATGGCAGGCTCCAGAAATTTTATTCAGAATTTTAATTTGGCAATTTTTTGGATGAAATTGTCAAAATTCATCTCCTTAACTGCTTGATGCATTTCAACCAAATTGTGTGGAAGTATGCTATTGTAATAGGCTCCAGAACCTCTATTCAGAATTTTAATTGTTCAATTTTTTCCGTGAACATCTTAGATTTTATGAAAAATTAACCGGAAATTGTCAAAGCGCATCTCTTCGTTAACCGCTTGATGGATTTTAACCAAATTTGTCTTGAAGCATTCTGTCGTACTAGACTCCCTAACATATATTCAAGATTTTGATTCATCAAGGACTTATCCGATGTTAATAAAACTTTACAGGAGATGAGCTGCGCTATCATTGCGTGCAGTCTCCAGCATAATGATTGTGATTTTCAAATATTTTTCCATGCTTTTTCGGCATTTGGCCATAGCTTAGAATATTTTAGCGTAATATATATCCTGCTTAAGCCAAGAATTAGAAGAATGTTAGTTTTCAGTTTACATTTAATCAATGAAGGACTTATCCAATCCCATTAAAACTTTGCATTGTTGTTTTATACCATCAGTGTATTTTGTCTACATGACAATAAATAAGATTTTCAAATTTTTTCCTTATTTTTACCAAGCTTGAACTTAGATTATCTTTGTGTGATAAAGCCTGCTTAAACACAGAATTCTAAGAAGAATGTAAAAGCTTTTCAATGGGCTTTTAATTTATCAAGGGATTATTTGATCCCAATGAAACTACAGATTTGTTATGTATCTTCATTGCAATCAGTTTGCAGCAAAATTAAAATGAATTATATAAGTTTTTTGCATGCTTTCACATGGTTTGGACTTCTGTGTGATTTATCTCCTTTTCAAGAATTAGAATAATGTTAGTTTTAAATAGACATATGATTTGTGAAGGGTGCATTCTGTTTTAAGAAATCATGACACACAGAGGTGTGATGTGTGGAAAACCATAAGGGCTCGACACACGGGATACAGTCCATCTAGTCAAAAATTTATTCCTATGGAGAACATGTACGTTTCTGTCACTTTTCGTTAATTGTTGATAGATTAAAACCAAATTTGACAGATATGCTCCTTTTGATAATATTTATGGGAGCTATGAATATGATGTAGGATTGCCTTCTAAAGACACAATTATGATGTATTGTATTGAAACATATGGAGAAAATACATGCGTGGAACAATTTGCAATTTGTTAATGGATTAATAAACAATTTGGGCAAATGTGCTAAAAATCTTTGTTATTCTTCAACGGACTTCTCCTAATCATGGTGGGTGGGAATAATTCGATATTTGGGAATAATTTTTATACAGATACCAGAGTTATGGCCCTTGATAAAAATGTAATATACACATAACTTTGTTACTTAGGCTCAGATTTGTGCCAAACTCTGTGTGTGAGTCGTAGACTTTGCCATTATGGCATATAATAAAGGCACAATTCACACTGTGGATTGATTAAAACCAAATTTGCCAGGCAGATTCCTTTTAGTAATATTTGTTTGGAAAATTCTTTTATAATGTCACTTGGTTAATTTTCCATAATTTTATTTTTAATGTACACATATTTGCATCTCCTCATCAGCCAGGTGAGCATTACATATATGTGCCTTGGGTGATTTATTATGAATTAACATGCATAAAGTGGATAGTGGAAGATTACTGATATTCTGTTGTATTTTGTAGAGAAAGTGAGTGGAGAGAACAGCATGAAGCCATCAACACCAGCTTAAAGGCAAAGCTCTCCAAGCTTGACGCGAAACAAAGGGCACACCACGGAGACAGGTTTGTCTTAATTACATCAGAGCAAAGGTCACGCCATGGAGACAGGTTTGTCTTCATTACATCTGGTCAGAGGGCAGGCACTCCATGGAGATAGGTTTGTCTTAATTACATCAGAGCAAAGGGCACGCCATGGAGACAGGTTTGTCTTCATTACATCTGGTCAGAGGGCAGGCACTCCATGGAGATAGGTTTGTCTTAATTACATCAGAGCAAAGGGCACGCCATGGAGACAGGTTTGTCTTCATTACATCTGATCAGAGGGCACTCCATGGAGATAGGTTTGTCTTAATTGCATCAGATCAGAGGGCACACCATGGAGATAGGTTTGTCTTAATTGCATCAGATCAGAAGGCACGCCATGGAGATAGGTTTGTCTTAATTGCATCAGATCAGAGGGCACGCCATGGAGATGGGTTTGTCTTAATTGCATCAGATCAGACGGCACGCTGTGGAGATAGGTTTGTCTTAATTGCATCAGATCAGACGGCACGCCATGGAGACAGGTTTGTCTTCATTACAGCAGATCTCAGGGTAAACCATGGAGATAGGTTTGTCTTCATTACATCAGATCTCAGGCCAACCATGGAGATAGGTTTGTCTTAATTGCATCGGATCAGAGGGAACGCCATGGAGATAGGTTTGTCTTAATTGCATCAGATAAGAGGGCACACCATGGAGATAGGTTTGTCTTAATTGCATCAGATCAGAGGGCACGCCATGGAGATAGGTTTGTCTTAATTGCATCAGATCAGAGGGCACACTATGGAGATAGGTTTGTCTTAATTGCATCAGATAAGAGGGCACGCCATGGAGATAGGTTTGTCTTAATTGCATCAGATCAGAGGGCACTCCATGGAGATAGGTTTGTCTTAATTGCATCAGATCAGAGGGCACACCATAGATACAGGCTTGTCTTCATTACATCAGAGCAGAGCGTACACCATGGAGACAGGTTTGTCTTCATTACAGCAGATCTCAGGGCAAACCATAGAGACAGGTTTGTCTTCATTACATCAGATCTCAGGCCAAACCATGGAGACAGGTTTGTCTTCATTACATCAGATCAGAGGGCACGCCATGGAGACAGGTTTGTCTTAACTACATCTGATCTGAGGGCATACAGATAAGCTTCTACATGGACCGAGGGAGATAACTCTTCTGTTCTAATCCAAACTTTGTCATCATATGAAGGGCTCATTATTATAGAATGAAAGTAGTCTACATACACCTTATCAGGCTTACCGTATCTACTCTCTACTGTATGTGCATTGCTAGAATGAGATGAGACATGAGCCTTCATCGTTTATAATTCTGAGGGACATGGACCCTCATCAGTCATTCATAGTGTGAGGTGACACGACCCCTGATTACTCATGGGAAGGACATGATTTACTTAGCTCAGTCTTATTAAATGTGAAGGGAAACAGGACACCGCTTGTTACTCAGTCATAATGTGAGGTGTTACAGGACATTTGTTACTCAGTCATAATGTGAGGTGTTACAGGACACTTGTTACTCTGTCATAATGTGAGGTGTTACAGGATACTTGTTACTCAGTCATAATGTGAGGTGTTACAGGACACTTGTTAATGTGAGGTGTTACAGGACACTTGTTACTCTGTCATAATGTGAGGTGTTACAGGATACTTGTTACTCAGTCATAATGTGAGGTGTTACAGGACAGTTGTTACTCAGTCATAATGTGAGGTGTTACAGGACAGTTGTTACTCAATCATAATGTAAGGTGTTACAGGACACTTGTTACTCAGTCATAATGTGAAGTGTTATAGGACTCAGTCACAATGTGAGGTGTTACAGGACACTTGTTACTCAGTCATAATGTGAGGTGTTACAGGACACTTGTTACTCAGTCATAATGTGAGGTGTTACAGGACACTTGTTAATGTGAGGTGTTACAGGACAATGTTACTCTGTCATAATGTGAGGTGTTACAGGATACTTGTTACTCAGTCATAATGTGAGGTGTTACAGGACAGTTGTTACTCAGTCATAATGTGAGGTGTTACAGGACAGTTGTTACTCAATCATAATGTAAGGTGTTACAGGACACTTGTTACTCAGTCATAATGTGAGGTATTATAGGGCTCAGTCACAATGTGAGGTGTTACAGGACACTTGTTACTCAGTCATAATGTGAGGTGTTACAGGACACTTGTTACTCAGTCATAATGTGAGGTGTTATAGGACTCAGTCACAATGTGAGGTGTTACAGGATACTTGTTACTCAGTCATAGTGTGAGGTGTTACAGGACACTTGTTAATGTGAGGTGTTACAGGACACTTGTTACTCTGTCATAATGTGAGGTGTTACAGGATACTTGTTACTCAGTCATAATGTGAGGTGTTACAGGACAGTTGTTACTCAGTCATAATGTGAGGTGTTACAGGACAGTTGTTACTCAATCATAATGTAAGGTGTTACAGGACACTTGTTACTCAGTCATAATGTGAGGTGTTATAGGACTCACTCACAATGTGAGGTGTTACAGGACACTTATTACTCAGTCATAATGTGAGGGGACACTGGACACTTGTTACTCAGTCATAATGTGAGGGAACACCGGACATTTGTTATTCGGTCATAATGTGAGATGTTACAGGACACTTGTTACCCAGTCATAATGTGAGGTGTTACTGGACACTTGTTAATATGAGGCGTTACAGGACACTTATTGCTCAGTCATAATGTGAGGTGTTACAGGACACTTGTTACTCAGTCATAATGTGAGGTGTTACAGGACACTTGTTACCCAGTCATAATGTGAGGTGTTACAGGACACTTATTACTCAGTCATAATGTGAGGTGTTACAGGACAGTTGTTGCTCAGTCATAATGTGAGGTGTTACAGGACACTTGTTAATGTGAGGTGTTACAGGACACTTGTTACTCAGTCATAATGTGAGGTGTTACAGGACACTTGTTACCCAGTCATAATGTGTGGTGTTACAGGACACTTATTACTCAGTCATAATGTGAGGTGTTACAGGACAGTTGTTGCTCAGTCATAATGTGAGGTGTTACAGGACACTTGTTAATGTGAGGTGTTACAGGACACTTGTTAATGTGAGGTGTTACAGGACACTTGTTACTCAGTCATAATGTGAGGTGTTACAGGACACTTGTTACCCAGTCATAATGTGTGGTGTTACAGGACACTTATTACTCAGTCATAATGTGAGGTGTTACAGGACAGTTGTTGCTCAGTCATAATGTGAGGTGTTACAGGACATGTGTTAATGTGAGGTGTTACAGGACACGTGTTACTCAGTCATAAGTGTGATCAGAACTGGTCTTCGATTTAGATAAACCTTTTCTGATTTGTTCTATATGGTGCTTAAATCTAGTCTGACTCATAATGGACGTGATTTTGAAAATGTTTCTTTTTTCAGCCTTTGAGCTTTGCCTATGTCATGTACGTTTGGACCATTTGCCTATTGATGCATATGGTGTGTGAGTAGTCATTGTACTGCATGTTATTACCAGGCAGTTAGGCTCATACGGTCAAAAGATCTCTCCGATCTTGGTATAAAACAAAGTTTTCAACGTTAGGTTTTTGTGTTTAGGAAAACATCTCCCTTTATATTTCAGGATTGATTAGTCATATTTGAAAAAAAACTATGACGTGCAGATAGACATCACAGTGACAGTGAGATCACTAGGCCAAATGTTACGGTCATTTTAACCTAACTAAAAGTACTATCTTAACAAACAAAAGGTTTCTTCTACTTACTGAATCGATCTGACCTCTGATGTTTATTGACAAAGGGATGGACAGTTGAGACGTTTAATTGTGCAGAATTCTTGTTCCTGAAGCAGGTGTGAATGGATCTGAATGATGAAAATGCCTTTCTATAGGGTGTTTTACCGCTGGCGCATGCAAATTTAGTTACTACAGTAAATGTGCTCTAGTTATTATTATTATTGATGAAAATTTGAATTTTCGCCAATATATCGATGTGTTCCGTTACGCTTTCTGTTTGTCGGCGTCAATCTCGTTTGAGCTAATATCTCGACATGGGTTCACCATATTGGGACTAAACTTGGGCATATGCTTCCTTTTATCAAAGGTATGGAGCACAATGATATTGAGGTCAAACTTCAAGGTCACTGTTGCCTTAGTATAACACTATCTTTTACGGTTAAGTTTTTTGTTTAGCTTAACATATTGTCTTATATCACAGGATTGGTTTATCATATTGTACGGCTGAGGTTCGCGATACGCATGTCCGGTTCATAACTCATCTAATATTCTAAATCTGAACTGATGAAATAGAATTAGAAATAGTGTGAAACACAAAATCATTTTCAAATTCCAAGTGACTTTAGTAACAAAATGCACAACGAATGCTTAGTATATAACAGATAGATAAGTTCAATACACTCAAATAAATTTCATTGCGTGGTTAGTTGGTTAATTCTTGCTGTTTTATAGATGACACTAGTTAAATAAATCGATACAGGGAATCAGGCTAGTATGGGAACCTCATCTAGACAACACAGATATCTAGATCTGATAGATCTCCTTGAGTTTAAACAGCTAAAATAGTTTTGTTGAATACAAATTCTCGCCTACTTTGAACTGGATTTTGTATCAAGATATTACTAGATATTTAGAATGCATAACATTTTGCAAAAAAATATGCCCATATAAACGCAGTTGGCCAAGAAAACTGTTCTAAACAGTGGTTTTACTGGTAGTTCATTTAGCGCGATCTATGCTGTAATTGTATATCTATATCTAGTGTTTTACGACGTTTTAAGACATTGACCAATTTGCGGCAGTGACAATTGCGCCCCAAACATCCTCGATTTTAACTAAAGAATGCACATCGCATTTTGATTGGATATACCGACTTGTGTTCATTATAATAGCCAATGAAAACGTAATGGAAGAATGAGTAGAAGAATAATTTGAACACTATCATTTCTCGGAAATCATGGCTGATTTTGCAAGTAACAAAGAAATTATGTCGCATTCGCCTTTTCTTTGACGGAGCACGCATGCTGCGTAGACCTTATCAGCCTGTAATATGTTGAGATGGTCTAATACACATGATAACAACATTTTCTTGGATTGTAATGTCGATATTTGCCGATAAATTAAACCATTTAAGCGAGGAAGGTATGTGTTACTCTAGGACGATCATGGGTGTGGGTTGAACTTACTCAGAAAATATTGTCGTAAATCTGAATTAAGGTTTATCATTCAAAACTTGTATATGGCTAGAATAAGTGCTTAATAAATCGTTTTCGTCCTGATTTCCGTATATTTGCCTTAGACAGATGGAAAATACATGCGGGAAAAAAAATTATGTATGGTTCGCGAACCACAAGATTCATCAAATAAATGTTCGAAAATGATTTGTCTTCCCAGAGTTTGCGATTGTTCGAAGGTTCGAATGTTTGCCCCCAGGCTTGGAAATAACTTTTTCAAGTGTCCAAAACTTTCTCAGGCACCAGCTACTTAGTAACGGACATCCAGAGTTTGCTGTCTGTCAACACTATTCTAATTCACAGTGGTATTTACTTGAACTTATTAGAAACATGTCAAAAGACAACTAAACATATGTCATAATGATTGTGATACACCTTAGGTAGATGAATATTTTATGGCTTTGTCAATACTTGTATGCGGACTCTTTTGTTACACACTGCAACTACTGGGACTGTTTAAATCTGTACTTGACAAAATGGCAGGAACCGGCAAGACTGCCTGACATTTGATAGTTTGATGCCTGACAATGTCCCTGACAGGCACCTTATTTCCAGGCTTGCAGGCCTATCATATTAGGACTAAATTTGAACACATGCTTCCTTTTATATCAAGGAGATGGAGTGCAAGGTCATGGTCATTGTACCATTTGACTTGTATAAAATGCAGAGTAACAGTACTGGTAGATTCTTTTGCTTAGCTCATTTTGCCTTTATTTCAGAATTGCGAGGTAGATTTACCAAATTTGGCACACACAAAAATTTATTGTTTGGTCAAAGGGTAAAAAATTGAGGTCACTGGGTCACTTAGTACATGCCGAAATACACATTTTTGTCAGGCAAAGCAGAAAGCAAGACACCGGGTTCACTAGTTCCGGCGGCGTTGTCTGCGTCATCCGTCATTGTAGCACCTTTGGTTAAGTTTTTTAAATCAACTCATTTTTCAACAATGGCTCATCCGATCTCAATGAAACTTTACAGAAGTGATCTATACTATACAGGAATGCAATCTGCATGACAACAGATTTCATTTTGGGGGATTTTAACTTTTTTCATGGTTATGGACTTTGAACCTTTTTCATGATTTTCTGGTTACGGTTTATTATACGGTTTAATGGCCCACCGGATATCAACACAATTTTACAGCTGTGTTATATACCATTCAGGGATACTATCCGCATCATTACTAATTTCATTTTAGGAAATTTTTCCTGCTTGTACACAGTTTTGGACATAGAATTTTTTCCATGGTTTTTGGGTTAGTTTGTTCATGGACCATGTAACTCAATTATGGTCATTACGATTTCACTTCAAGAGTGTACTTACCTCCCTAACTCTTTGATATTTCCAAATACCGACTCACTCAATAAACACTCAGACTAAAAAAGTTAGGTGCCCCTACTGGGCAGGTAGTCAGATGACAGTCCGGCAGTTGGCATTCTTCGGCGGCCTGGAGTCTAACCTTTCTGGCCAAGAAGACGAGGATTATCTGTTGGGATCGCTTTCTGGCTCCGTGGCCATGGAGATTGACGTACATGCACCCCTCGCAGGGAGCACGGGCAACATTTTCCATGGGACTACTCGTGCAGGAGTAGCATTCACGGCGCAGAAGGTAGCCCGGGCTGGATCCGATGGCCAGCACTACCGCATACCTCGGCTTGCCGATGGTGTAGCTGGTTCTGGCCAGGGCGGTGGTGTGGCAAATTTTTCCCCACACAATACCACGGCACGTGCTCCTGGTCAAGCCAGGCAGTTTGGCATGCCTGCTCTCTCGGGCCCGCATGCTTTCTCTGGCTTGCCAGGAGTGTCGGTTCCTCCAGCCACGTATATGCCTGCGATTGCTCAAGAGGATGACGAAGGCCCGCGCCTTGTCGAGCATTCGCAGGTAGCCACAGAGGAAGACTGGTCTGACGCTTGTCATTAGCTAATAAGCGTCAGGCCAGGTGTTGCTGTGGATCAGTCGGCCAGCCAATGGGACCAGCGCCCATGGCTGGCTGGCAGGTAAGACGATTGCTACCGTTATGCCATCTCTGCCGCTGGCGGAACATATTGTAGATATGTTTACAGCGGCAGAGATGTCCATTAAGGCGCATGGACGTCTCGCGAAGGCCCCTCGCGAGGTGGCGAAGCGATGTCGCATCGTACCTGGTGGTGCTTAAGCTGAGCGCGGATGGCCGGCCGGTCTGACACGGGAGAGCTGTGCAAGAGTGCTTTGCGTTCGACTAATACCCCGTTGTGCGATGCGGAGGAGAGTTCGAGGGCGTCTATTGCAGTGCTTTCGCAAGTCTCCCAGCTGTTATAGGGGGTAGTGACAGCATCCGCATTGCGTCAGCCTAGTCCGGTAACAGTCCAGAGAGCCATCCAGGTTGGTATTAACCTGGCTCTGGATTGTTTAACCCGGTCTGTGACGAGAAGTGTCCAGGCGCGGCGCACGTTTGCCTTGGACAACTTGTGCCCGTCCCAGGACTTGTATAATAGGCTGCTGCGTACGCCTATGACAGGTCCTTGTCTCTTTGGAGGTGAGGGATGTAAGCTCCTCCAGGAGACTGTCACCCTGGTCAATAACCAGAGGGTGTTGCGCGAGCAGTTTGAAGTGTTCCGCGGAGAGCGCGTTTTCGCAGCTCCCCCTGCGTATCATCCCCTGCAGGCTCGAGGTGGCGGTGGCTAGGTCAGAGGCCACCCACCAGCGCAGCGCCTGCCACGGCCGCGCGCACTTCGGCCAGCAGAGAGGGTGGTGGGGGGCCCAGGCTCCTCCAGCGCAGCCAGCCAGGCAGCCGCCCACGCACCGAGGTGCGTGCCTTGGCACGCGAGGATCCGGTCGTGGTAACCATACCTGAAGGGTCGGTTGCCATGGTAAGAGTCACTCCAGTGCTTCTGGACCAGGAGACAGTGCCACTTTTGCGTTTCTTATGTCCAC
This sequence comes from Chaetoderma sp. LZ-2023a, assembly GCA_034401795.1. Taxonomy (NCBI): domain Eukaryota; kingdom Metazoa; phylum Mollusca; class Caudofoveata; order Chaetodermatida; family Chaetodermatidae; genus Chaetoderma; species Chaetoderma sp. LZ-2023a. The sequence goes on from CM067371.1 coordinate 12,923,793, forward strand.
CTCTCTCCCTAGGTGGTCCAATGGGGGCCCGATTGGCCCACCATAAGCAAGAGTGGGAACGGTTGACTCAGGACCGCTTAGTCTTGCGATGGCTTTCAGTCGGGTATCATCCCGACTGGATAGCAGGCCCGCCATCGCAGCTGTCTCTGGTACTGATCTGGATACAAAATCCATGAGATCCAGATCAACGTTTGTGTAGAGAGAGGAGGAAATAAATTCCCTCATACTAAAAGAAGCAATTCGACTGGCACAAAAATGCCCAGGCTTCTATTCCACAGTGTTCCTAGTGACAAATAGCACTAGAGGGTGGAGACCAATTCTCAACCTCAAGCCATTGAACAAGTTCATAGACACACCGAGTTTCAAAATGGAGACAGTGAAAACAGTGTGGGCAGGTTTGGAGAAAGGAATGTGGACAGCATCAATAGACCTGAAGGATGCTTATTTCAACATTCCAATGGCAAGGAGTTTTGGTCTGTTCCTGAGGTTGGCATTCCAGGGCCGACAGTGGGAATTCAGTGTTTTACCCTTTGGAATTTCGACTGCGCCCCGGGTCTTCACCAGGGTGGTTTTTGCTATAACAGCATACCTCCGCAGGAGAAGCATAGTAGTCCACATGTACATAGACGACTGCAGAGACTTAGGCTGGATAATCAATTAAAAAAAAGCAGAGCTGACTCCATCCCAGAAGTTTGTTTACCTGGGAATGTTCTTTGATCTAGAGATTGGATATGTGTATCCTACTCAGGAGAGGGTACAAGTACTCGTCTCATTAATACAGTCAGTGTGCAACAGTCATCATGTTTACTTGAGAATGCTGGGGTTGATGTTTTCTCTGGAACCAGTCATTCCTCAGGCGGCCTTACGCAGGCGGCCTATCCAGTTATTTCTGATGACTCAGTGGACCCAGAGTACAGGATCACTGGACTTGAACATGTCAGTGTTGGAGCCTCTTATTCATAACCTTCAGTGGTGGATGAAGACAGAGAATCTCCTGGCAGGGGTGATGCTAACCCCTCCCCCACCCTCAGTTAATGATGTATATAGATGCATCGATGGAGGGGTGGGGAGCTTGCATGGAAGAAGCCACAGTATCAGGGCTTTGGAATCTGGATCAGTCACGAGAACATATCAATCTACTGGAATTACGAGCAGTAGTCCTGGGCCTGGAACATTTCATAGAGAATGTTCTGCGCAAGATTGTTCTAGTTCGATCAGACAACTCAACAGTAGTGACTTACATAAACCGCCAGGGCAGAACGAAGTCGCCCAGTCTCTGTATGATGACTTGGAAATTGCTTTGCTGGTGCCTGGATCAGAGAATCACCTTGAAAGCAGTTCATATTCCGGGAAGGTTAACAGACTCATTGAGCAGAAGGATGAGTGTTTTACCTACGGAATGGCAACTAAATCACTGTGTGGGAGATCGTTTGTTCAACCACTGAGGGAAACCCAACAGATTTATTCGCAACGAAGAAGAATGCGAAGATGCGACATACGTCTCTCCGATTCCAGATCCGAGCGCTATGGCAACAGATACGTTAGCTATCAGCTGGGTGGGAATGTATGCATACGCATTCCCTCGAGAAATCCTGATTTAAAACATTCTTCAGAAAATCAGACAGAAGTAGTGCCAAGTGGTTCTGATCGCCCCAAATTGGCCAAGCCGATCAAGGTATATGGATCTGCTGGACCTTCTGGTCTGCAATCCGGTTCCTCTGCCTCTGATAGACATTATTATTTTTCAGGGCAAGGCCCTTCACAACAATCCGTCAATGTTCAGATTGACTGCGTGGATGTTGTCAAGGAATCTAAAATTAAGGAGGGCTTTTCTGAGCAAGCAGCCATATTCATGGCAAAAGCCAGAAGGGGGGGGGGGGGGGGGGGGGGGGGGTCAACCTCCAAAGCATATAATTATAAAATCAACAGATTTGCAGAATGGTGCTCAAAAAGATGTATTAATCCAATGGATTCATCTATTCAGATAGTAGCTGATTTCCTCTGTCACCTGTATGATGCCTATAGCCTCAAGGCTAACTCTATCACTGGCTATAAGTCAGCTTTAATGACAGTTATACCTTGCTTGGCTGATAGGGGAAGTGATGAAGCAAGTTCTTTAATTAAAGGCATGGGCAATCTAAGACCATGGAATCCCCCAGTGATTCACTAGTGCTTCAGGTACTAGCTGATAAGCCATTTGAACCACTAAGTTCCATTTCTATGAAAATGTTGACACTTAAAACTGTTTTTTTAATTGCTGCGGCCCCAGCAACGCGGAGAAGCGAAATTCATGCCTTATCAGCTGAGGCAGACCATTGTGTGGTTACAGGGGAAGGCCTTAAGCTTCTACCTAGGATAAATTTCATGGCTAAAAACCAGTCTGAAATATCCAGGTCAACCCATATTTTTACCTGCTTTGACTAAATATAATCCTAATTGAAAAGCATGGTGTCCAGTCCGCACATTAAACCGGTACATACAGCGTACTCGGGAATGGCGGACGGACCCAACAGCGTTATGGGTGTCATATATTGAACCCCATGGCCGGGCATCTAAAGACACTATTTCCATGTGGATTGTAGAATGTATTCAGTTTTGTCAACAAGTTGACTTAGCTAAGGCTCACAGTGTTTGCGGCGTAGTGGCTTCCACTACCCTGTTTAATGGGGTTCTTGTGGATGACATTATGTCAGTAGCCCAGTGGCACTGTGAGTCAAGTTTCACCGACCATTACCTCCGAGACACTTCGAATCCTCTCGCCTTATCGATTTTGAAAAAATAATTTAGGTGTACATATTTTGAAGAGGTTCTGTCATTTTTTACATATTTCACAATTTATCAATGGCAACAACCTGGACTGCATCAGCCTTCACCAGAAGATGATGACAGCAGCTAACGTTTCACAAGGTCAGTCTTGTTTATGTGTTGTTCATTGTTAATTGTGTTGTCACGTGACCCTTCGTTATTAATATGTTAATGGTACATGTTTTATGTTGTTCATTCTTGAGAGTATACGAAAATTTATTGTCCTATAGTACATGGTACTTGTACATAGAGAGCGTATGGGACATTGAGGTCATTCGGATTGAGCCAAAATTTGGCTGGTATGATTAGGGACTGAGGGGCATTACAGTATGTTCAAAAGAAATTGATACATCAAGAACCATGGCCGCCATCGACCAATCAAAATTCAGTATGATTGACAGCCATTTTGAATTTTTTAATTTGTTGAAATTTGAAGTCGGAATTGGATTTACATAGGTTTTTGGGTGTTCTGATTCCAAATTTGCCATTTTCAATACTGTCGGACGAACGGTTTGGTGGCCATGATTGTTTTCCGGCCAAAATTGCCAATACTAAAGCAATTGGAGAATTGCATTGTCTTCTTCTCAAGAAGAACTGGGCCAATTTCATTTATATTATTTTTACTGCCGTTGTTGACACACGATTGTTTGTTTTTCAAATCCACATTCAATGATGGGTGGTGGTCGGATAAAGAAGATTCCTACTGTAACCTTCTCACATAATTCCATAAAACTGACAGCATTAATCCAACTTGATCAAATCTAAGAGGCTATTTAGGCTCTAAGCCACCTATAAGAGCAGGCTCAGATACAGTTCTCGTCTTAACGACCGGGATGCTAGCCGCTTGGCCCCTGGTGCATCGCCGCTTGCGGCTATATTTATTATTATTATTATTATTATTATTATAGGCACCTTGATGAGTTGGAGAAGAAAGAGAAAAGAGTACAGGAATACAAGAATAAACTAATGAGTTTGATGGTGAGTAAAGCGTCTAAAGATATACATGTACTCACTGCGCTGATCTGTTACTGTAGATAATACAGCTCATTCAGGCGGCTGACCACGCATGCAACGAGCTGGCATGTTACTTTAGATTGGCTCACACGGGCGGCCGACCACGCATACACCGCACTGATGTTACTTTAGATCAGGCGGCCGATCTGAGCACCTACGACGCATACACCGCTCTGATCTGTTACTTTAGATCAGCTCATCTGGGCACCGACCACGCATGCACTGAGCTGACATGTTACTTTAGATCGGCTCATATGGGCGACTGACCACACATGCACTGCACTGACATGTTGCCTTAGATAATGCGGCTCATCCGGGTGGCTGACCACGCATGCACAGAGCTGACATGTTACTTTAGATAGACTCATCCGGACAGTTGACCACACATGCACTGCGCTGACATGTTACTTTAGATAATACGGCTCATCCGGGTGGCCGACCACGCAGGCACTGCGCTGACATGTTACTTTAAATAGTCCAGCTCATTCGGGTGGCCGACCACGCATGCACCGAGCTGACATGTTACTTTAAATAATATGGCTCATCCGGGTGGCCGACCACGCATGCACTGAGCTGACATGTTACTTTAAATAATATGGCTCATCCGGGTGGCCGACCACGCATGCACTGAGCTGACATGTTACTTTAGATAATCCGGCTCATCCGGGTGGCCGACCACGCATGCACTGAGCTGACATGTTACTTTAGATAATCCGGCTCATCCGGGTGGCCGACCACGCATGCACTGAGCTGACATGTTACTTTAGATAATCCGGCTCATCCGGGTGGCCGACCACGCATGCACTGAGCTGACATGTTACTTTAGATAATCCGGCTCATCCGGGTGGCCGACCACGCATGCACTGAGCTGACATGTTACTTTAAATAATCCGGCTCATCCGGGTGGCCGACCACGCATGCACTGAGCTGACATGTTACTTTAAATAATCCGGCTCATCCGGGTGGCCGACCACGCATGCACTGAGCTGACATGTTACTTTAGATAATAATTGCTTACAGTTTACCTCGTGTTAAATTGGATTAATCTGCTGATTTCGCAATCAGTGAAGGATATGTATGAGTTGACAGTTACTAACGTGTATTCTCACAAATTAAGTCGTGGCGTAGTAATGTGACATTGTGAATGGTAAAATCCCAATGTTGGGTCATTTATGGCATTTTTCGTATAATCCATCATAATCAAGTTTTAAGGTTATTTATTAATTAATGTTTCGTGTTCCTTCTCTGTCTATGGTCGCTGAGGCACCATAGCTCCCATCGACATCAAACACAGGTGTCTGTTACTTATTTTGGATTTTAATAGAGGAGGTACAGAGTAAGAATAAGAGATCTGTGTGCCTCTCGTCCTCTGGACTCGGCCTTTATTACATCCTGAATTAGCGGCTCCCATCACACATTCTATAGTCACTAGCTGTTAATATAAGATTATATTATTAGCTCACCTGGCCAGAATGGCCAAATGATTTGGCTGCCATCTCGGATGACTTATTTAATTTAACAGATTAAAATAATGCCAAGGTGTATACAGAATGAAAGTGGTTAATTATAATTCTTTCATTGAATTGCATAAATCTAGTATTCTTACAAATATCCATAATAACTTGATTTTCTACACAAATTAGAAATGGTTTTAGACATGTTCTGAATTTATTTGGAAGATGTCTCTTGACTACCTGTCTGTTTACTTTAACTACCAATAACTATAAAATGTAAAAGAATTTACATATTTGGGAGATAGAATAAGATAGAGATACATAGCATATAGTAAGAGCAATAGACAGATAGATTTTAAGATAGAAATAGAGATTGATAATTATTATTAGCTCACCTGGCCTGAAAGGTCAACTTTTCCTTTAAACAACTTCTTCTCAAGAACTGCTGGGCCTATTTCATTTATATTTGGCAGGAAGCATCCTTAGGCCATAGGGATCCAAGTTTGTTCAAATGAAGCCGATCGGCCAATTAGGCCAGTGGCCATCTTAGATTTTGGCTGATTTTTAGAAACGTCTTTAAAACTCTTCTCCAAAAGCGCTTGAGGGAGTGAAGGAAACGTCATGAAATATGATCTAGGGCAAGAGCTCAACCAAATTTGTTCAAGGGAACTTAATTGGTCATATAGTTTGGTGGCCATCTTGGTTGACCTGGTTTTAACGAAAATAACTTCTTCTCCAGAACCGCTGAAGGGATCAGGATGAAATTTGGCAGATATGATTAGAGACTAAGGGCCAGTAAAGTTTGTTCAAGAGAAGTTGATCCGTCAAAAAACCTGGCTGCCGTAGACCAATCATTATATAGCGTGTTTGGCGGCCATATTGGATTTTTTTATTTGATGGATTTTGAGGCCGAAATTGGTTTTGTATATGTTTTTGCGCATTGTGATTTCAAATTTGTCATTTTCGAGACTGTTGGATAAATGGTTTAGCAAGCCATCTTGGATCATTTACCTGCCAAAATCTCCCATACTAAATCAATGGGAAATTTAAAAGGTGTTCTTCTCGCACCATCTTGGATTTTGGTCAATTTTTAGAAATGTCTATAAAAATCTTCTCCAAAACTGCTTGGGGGATCAATTCAGAACGCATGAAATATCATTTCGGAGCTGCACCATGTTTGTTCAGGGGAACTTGATTGGCCAAATGTTTTGGCGGCCATTTTCAATAACCTATTTTTTGCCAAAACAACTCCAGAACCACAGCGGAGTGGGTCGAAATTTGGGAGATATGATTGGGCACTGAGTGCCATTAAAGTTTTTTCAAGGGAAGGATCTACATCAGAAACATGGCCGCAGTGGACCAATCAAAATGTAGCGTCTTTGGCGGCCATATCGGACTTGCAAAAATGTCCACAAACTCATTTAAAAGACTACTCCTAAACAATTTTGACAAAAATGCATAGTGCTCCAGGTGAGCGACACAGGCCCCTTGGGCCTCTTGTTTCGATGTGTTTTGGAAATTTAAACCTTTTCTCTTTGCAGGTAATAGATGTGTGGGATGCTTTAAAGCATTCTCTAATGCTGCTTTCTCTAGCGGTAGACTTGTGAGTGGGTATGTGAGTGTTGTCTGCTTTCTCTAGCGGTAGACTTGTGAGTGGGTATGTGAGTGTTGTCTGCTTTCTCTAGTGGTAGACTTGTGAGTGGGTATGTGAGTGTTGTCTGCTTTCTCTAGTGGTAGACTTGTGAGTGGGTATGTGAGTGTTATCTGCTTTCTCTAGCTGTAGACTTGTGAGTGGGTATGTGAGTGTTGTCTGCTTTCTCTAGCGGTAGACTTGTGAGTGGGTATGTGAGTGTTGTCTGCTTTCTCTAGCGGTAGACTTGTGAGTGGGTATGTGAGTCTTGTCTGCTTTCTCTAGTGGTAGACTTGTGAGTGGGTATGTGAGTGTTGTCTGCTTTCTCTAGCGGTAGACTTGTGAGTGGGTATGTGAGTCTTGTCTGCTTTCTCTAGCGGTAGACTTGTGAGTGGGTATGTGAGTGTTGTCTGCTTTCTCTAGTGGTATACTTGTGAGTGGGTATGTGAGTGTTGTCTGCTTTCTCTAGCGGTAGACTTGTGAGTGGGTATGTGAGTCTTGTCTGCTTTCTCTAGCTGTAGACTTGTGAGTGGGTATGTGAGTGTTGGCTGCTTTCTCTAGCAGTAGGCTTGTGAGTGGGTATGTGAGTGTTGTCTGCTTTCTCTAGCGGTAGACTTGTGAGTGGGTATGTGAGTCTTGTCTGCTTTCTCTAGCGGTAGACTTGTGAGTGGGTATGTGAGTGTTGTCTGCTTTCTCTAGCGGTAGACTTGTGAGTGGGTATGTGAGTCTTGTCTGCTTTCTCTAGCGGTAGACTTGTGAGTGGGTATGTGAGTGTTGTCTGCTTTCTCTAGTGGTATACTTGTGAGTGGGTATGTGAGTGTTGTCTGCTTTCTCTAGCGGTAGACTTGTGAGTGGGTATGTGAGTGTTGTCTGCTTTCTCTAGCGGTAGACTTGTGAGTGGGTATGTGAGTCTTGTCTGCTTTCTCTAGCGGTAGACTTGTGAGTGGGTATGTGAGTGTTGTCTGCTTTCTCTAGTGGTAGACTTGTGAGTGGGTATGTGAGTGTTGTCTGCTTTCTCTAGTGGTAGACTTGTGAGTGGGTATGTGACTGTTGTCTGCTTTCTCTAGTGGTAGACTTGTGAGTGGGTATGTGAGTGTTGTCTGCTTTCTCTAGCGGTAGACTTGTGAGTGGGTATGTGAGTGTTGTCTGCTTTCTCTAGCGGTAGACTTGTGAGTGGGTATGTGAGTGTTGTCTGCTTTCTCTAGCGGTAGACTTGTGAGTGGGTATGTGAGTGTTATCTGCTTTCTCTAGCGGTAGACTTGTGAGTGGGTATGTGAGTCTTGTCTGCTTTCTCTAGCGGTAGACTTGTGAGTGGGTATGTGAGTGTTGTCTGCTTTCTCTAGTGGTAGACTTGTGAGTGGGTATGTGAGTGTTGTCTGCTTTCTCTAGCGGTAGACTTGTGAGTGGGTATGTGAGTGTTGTCTGCTTTCTTTAGCGGTAGACTTGTGAGTCGGTATGTGAGTGTTGTCTGCTTTCTCTAACGGTAGACTTGTGAGTGGGTATGTGAGTGTTTTCTGCTTTCTCTAGTGGTAGACTTGTGAGTGGGTATGTGAGTGTTGTCAGCTTTCTCTAGCTGTAGGCTTGTGAGTGGGTATGTGAGTGTTGTCTGCTTTCTCTAGCGGTAGACTTGTGAGTGGGTGTGAGTGTTGTCTGCTTTCTCTAGCGGTAAACTTGTGAGTGGGTATGTGAGTGTTGTCTGCTTTCTCTAGCGGTAAACTTGTGAGTGGGTATGTGAGTGTTGTCTGCTTTCTCTAGCGGTAGACTTGTGAGTGGGTATGTGAGTGTTGTCTGCTTTCTCTAGCGGTAGACTTGTGAGTGGGTATGTGAGTGTTGTCTGCTTTCTCTAGCAGTAGACTTGTGAGTGGGTATGTGAATGTTGTCTGATTTCTCTAGCTGTAGACTTGTGAGTGGGTATGTGAGTGTTGTCTGCTTTCTCTAGCGGTAGACTTGTGAGTGGGTATGTGAGTGTTGTCTGCTTTCTCTAGCGGTAGACTTGTGAGTGGGTATGTGAGTGTTATCTGCTTTCTCTAGCGGTAGACTTGTGAGTGGGTATGTGAGTGTTGTCTGCTTTCTCTAGCGGTAGACTTGTGAGTGTTGTCTGCTTTCTCTAGCGGTAAACTTGTGAGTGGTTATGTGTGTTGTCTGGGACGTTTTGAAGCTAACTATGTAACACATTCTCTAATGCTTCTTTCTCTAGTTGTGGGCTTGGTCTCTAGTGGTAGGCTTGGTCTCTATTGGTAGGCTTGGTCTCTAGTGGTAGGCTTTGTCTCTAGCGGTAGGCTTGGTCTCTAGTGGTATGCTTGGTGATTGAGTATGTGAAAGAAGTGATAAATAATAATAATAATTATTATTAATTTGGTTAAAATTAATATTTTAATTATTTATTATTAATGAGTGTCTTAGTACTCTAAGAAAGAAAGTGACGGCAAAATCATTGATTAATTGTCTTCATTATTATTAATGTAATTATCATAATTTATGGTTGACTTTATGCAGCCGCCTTTTAGAATACTTTCAAATTATTAATGTGCAATTATTTATTTTCTTTCATTTCTTGAACGAGTAAAAACTCATTGTTACGTCTATGTCATTTCAGAAAACTTACGTGGACTTCCATACATGCCATCATTTCCTGAAAAATTTTGAGAACATGAGTGACCTTGGTTACAGGTGTGAAATCTGTGATTGGTGGTCACCCGAGTTTCCTCAGGAGTTTCTTAGCTTGCAAGCATCTGAGAAAAAACCCAGAGCAGTTGAAGAGGGCAGATGTTTTTGGCTCTGGGAAGTCCTAACATGGCCTCCACGCCATTGACGAACTTAAGATGAAGAAGTCGCTGTCCGAGTGGATGCCAGAGATGCACCCACTCTGTCGGTTCCTTCGACATCTGCGCTGGAACAGGATCTTCCTGCCTCTGGTTCTTCCGCTATTGATTGTTTACCAGTTGCCCAAGAACCAGAGGTGGCTCCTGACTATCCAAGATGGCTATTTAACAGTCACTTATCGATCCGTCTTGAGCCGCCAGCTCCCTGTTCCACATCCTCCAGTAACCTTTGTACCTATACTTCTGATCAGGTGGGCCTGACTCTTTGCCAACCATGCGTCTAAACTTTCCGAGGAAGAGGAGTTACTGTTGATTGGTCGTCCTGATGAGCCGGAGACCATGGAAGTGGATCCCCGTTGACACCGTGGGAGCCTATAGGCATAGAGTTACCCCATTGGGGGAAACCTCAGCTCGAAGGTTGGTCTGATGGGTCTGGATGGTCATCCATACCAAATCCCTCATGTTACCGAGGAATTCTCCTTCGAAGCTGCGGACTGTGGAGTCATGGCTTTTATCCCTCAGGGTTTCAGGAGTCCGGCTCATGGAGTTTCCACAGCTCAAGCCATGCCAGCCTTTGTGTGTCCTTAAGGCTTGCCTGGTCACTCCAGAGTTTCAAGTCTATCAAACTTTAGTCAATCTGGTGTGTCCGCTTTCGTGCAAGTCTGTGTGAACAGCTTGGCGGCGGGCGAATAGGGCCCCTGATTAGTCCAAGGTTACCGTATAGTCGGACTGGCATGATGCCTGAGAATGACTTGTAGGTGTCATACCAGGGCTCCAGGTGGAATCATTGGCTATCCCATGGGTTCCACACCGGTGGCATCAGGGAAAGTCAATTTCTACTTCGAATAATACTTACCAGATGTACTATTATGATAATGCCTATTATCTAGTCTAGCTCAAAATAAACAATTAAAACTCCGCATTCCTGGTCCTGCCCATACTGTGTCCGGGAATTACCATAGCCGCAGGTACCGAATCACAGTCAGATTCGCCTACTTGAAAAGTTGCATGTTTATGCGTGCTCTCGTCTATTCGTTGCTGGCATCATTGAGGGAAAAGGAAAGCCCTCACCGGAGCAGGTTGTATCAATCTAGAATTTATACATTCATGCCGTAATGACTGATTGAAAATTTGTTAAATTGGCACATTATTCTTAAATGATAGCCATTGTTGGAGTCGCTCCGGTACTCGCTAACTGTTTAATTTTATCCGGGTACTCAGTTAATTTCTCTTGCGACTCGGTTCCTTCCAAGATGGATGCGCCCTTAGCCAAGATGGCGACGCCCATGATTAATGTTTCGTTTTGGCTTGGTGTGTCTATGCATTCTGTTTTATGCCGATCTTTAGCTCTCGCTTCATTGTCGAGGGTGTTGGTAGCGATCGGCATTTATTTCTTGGCGTTATCAACGTTAGTTAATTTCCAAGTTGTGTTTATTAATTTTCACTCTAAAAAGTTTCAAATATTTCCTGCCTAAAGGCTTGATTATCATTAATTTAAGAGAAAGTTAATGTTTCGAAGTAATTTTACTTTACAATCAAGTCAATTGTGTGTATTGCTCATCATCGTATGTCATGTGCAGCGTTTTAATTCTTCTCTGTGTTCGCAGAAGACCAATCCCAGGACATTCTGTGTCAGAAGCGCAACGGGTTCATGAAGCGCAAGTTCAATGGTCATCACTGTGTCGCTTGCACGAAGTGCAAAGTGGGAAGTCCTTGTGACGTGTGCGCAAAGTGGTTGTCGGAGTTGGTGGCAGAGTTCGATCGTGATTTACGTGCGCGTTTGTAGAGAATCGCGAGGGACAAGGCGGCCAAGCAGGATCAGGCATTAGTGAAGGGACTGGAAAATCGTCTGAACGAGCGAATGGATTCAGCATTGCGCGTATGGCCGGCCCAGTTTAAGGCAATGTTTAGGTCCTTGCAGTCCACGATCCCGACGATGCAGGCTGGTGCAGGGCAACCTTTCGGTGGTCCGGCTAGTTCTGCGGAGGGACAAGCACCTGTCATTTCTCCGACCTTGGCTCAAGAGCCGACGGCGGAGGAGGAAGATCTTCTGCTAATGGAAGATTCCGGCATGCCGGATATTTCGTTAACGGCTCATTCAGGTACATCCCAGGGATCTCCCTCGGGATTTGTACGGGTTTGCCAAGCGGGTGGTGATGTCGACGTTCCGTCGTGCATTTTTCACCCGGATTTCGCTCAACCCGCGTTGTCGTTGGAGCCGTGTTTTGCGGTTCGTAGTGGCATCCCAGCGGCGTTAGGTGTGGCTCCTCTCAGAGTTTCGTCATCTACCGTGGGGAAAGTGGCTGTAGTCTCGGCTCCCATGCTGGAGCCGATGGACTGCGGTGAATCCGTGTCCGGCGATTCGTTGGACACTGGTGCCGCTAATAGTCGGGTTATGGATGCACTTCATGTTGGAAGACGTGCAGGCCATAGTTCTCAGCATGGATCGTCGGTGGCCTACTCATCCAAGGGTGAGAAGGAAGATTAGAATGGTAGTCCATTGATGGACGAGTCCTCTTTTTGCACCGAAGCTGAATGGGTGCAGGTCCTTGACTGGATGTCCGGCCATCTCGGGTTGGCATCGGATCAGGGATATCAGCGCGATCCGGCGATGGAACAGATGTCAGAGCGAGCGGTTAGCGCTCTATCAAGTGGCTCTTCGGCCATGCTGACGCTCCCTTTGGACATGCAGACTTCTGACATGTTGGAGGTTGCGGCGTATCGTCTAGTTCAGCCAGACTATGCATTGCCCACAACCCCGAAGGGGATAAGGAGTAGGGTCTGTTTTCCGGAGCAGGCATACCATCAGTATGCCCGGGTTCCATGGCTCCGTCAGGGGGCGAGAGGCGTTGAATAGGCCGTTGGCTGGCAAATCGAAGGGGTGTTCTCATCCCTTAGTTTCCCAGGCCATTAAGGATCCTTTTAATGAGTTAACGCGCATTGAGGATGCAGCGAGGGCAGCCATGGCTGCGCTCTCGCACGGATGTACCGTCCTGCAGGGTATGCTGACCTGCGTGGCGGAAGGTGGAGAAGTGCCAGAGGCTGCTCCCGGAGTTGTCCGGGACACCATGCGCTTGTCCCAGGATTGCCTGGCCAGGGTGATCACCAGATCATTGGCGGAGCGTAGGAGAATGGTTCTCGATTGTGTAGAACCAGGACCTGAGATGAGGGCTGCGTTATCTTCTGCACCTTTCATTGGTCCAGGCTTGTTCGGCGGCTCGGGCCGGCAAGCCTTATCCAAGGTCGCGTCAATGGTCGCTGAGCAGGAAGTAGTCGGCAAGTCGTGGAAGTCGACTAAGAGGACACAGCCGCAGCAGTCCTACAAACAGCATCAGCATGAGCAACAGAGGCAGCGCCAGAGATCACCCTTCCGTCCTTCTGGCTGTGATGCCCATCGGGCATCCGGATCACAGGGACCTGGCCGTTCGTCCTCATACAAGTCCTCTAATAAGAGGCCATATGAGGAGGACAGGAAAGGTGCGGTTCGGGTCGCATCGGTTATCATAAAGATAGTTGTGGCGGCGGTCCCGGGGCGTCATATTACAAGAAAACTCGTGGAGGTCGGTCCTGACGGGTTTCCGGCGGAATCAGTTCCGGTGACGTCAGGAACGAAGGGAGTCGTGAATCTTCACCCAAGCGATTTAGCATCTTATATATCGACCGCCAGCTGTGTGCAGATTCCTACCGTCGAAGGGTGACTTCAACTGTTCTCAAGCCAATGGGAACGGGTCGTGCGAGATTGTTTAGTCTGTCAGTGGTTAAGAAATGCCTACGAACCAGACTGGCTCATCCGTCAATCGTTAGTTCCGTTAACATTGACTCCAGTGTGGACTCCCGTTCCAAGGGAATCTGATCGTCTAGATGCCATTTGCTCAGAAATCGAAGCTCTTCACCGGAAGAACGTGATTCATCTAGTGCGCAATCAGTCTTCCCTAGGCTTCTATTCGATGATGTTCCTCATTCCGAAATGTACCGGGAGTTGGAGACCAATTCTCAATCTCAAACCGTTGAACAAATTTATTCTTTCGCAAAAGTTTCAGATGGAGACTGTAGCAGCGGTGATGACAGGGCTAAGAAAAGGCATGTTGACAGTGTCGATAGATCTGAAGGATGCATATTTTCATATTCCAATGTCAATTCCTTTTCAGAAATACCTTCGCTTTGCATTCCAAGACAATGTTTGGGAATTCAATGCGCTTCCATTTGGCCTGACCACAGCACCGAGGGTCTTCACCAAAGTGGTCTCGCCATGACTTCTTATCTTCGCAGGAGAAACATAGCTGTTCATACTTACATAGACGACTGGCTGCTGAAGGCGGGGAATCCAGTCACTCTGCGCAACAATCTTCAGGTAGTCCTAGCCTTACTAAAGGATCTAGGATGGATTGTGAATCTAGAGAAATCAGAATTGACTCCATCCCAGGAGTTTGTTTATCTGGGAATATTTTTCAACCTCAGGGACGGCGTAGCTTTTCCGGCGGAGAGCAGAGTCAAGAGTTTGATTGCAGTCCTGGAGTCAGTTTCTCTAGGAGCCTTTCTGATGGTGCGCCAATTTCTCAGGATACTGGGTTTACTAGTGTCTCTGGAGAAAGTGGTTCCTTATGCGGCACTCAGGCGCAGGCCGATTCAGATGTATCTAATTTCATTCTGGTCTCAGAGAACGGATCCGTTTTCTCTGAAAATTCCAGTAAAAGAACCATTGATATTCCACCTTCAGTGGTGTTTATCAGAACAGAATCTCCTGCGAGGTGTTCCTCTACAACCTTCTCAACCACAGATGTCCATCTTCACAGATGCATCAACGACGGGTTGGGGAGCGGTATTGGATGATCAGTCAGTGTCAGGGGAATGAGATCGGACCAATGCGCAGAAACATATCAATGTTCTCGAATTATTAGCAGTGACATTAGCACTTCAAAAATTCGAGAGCTTAATCCGAGACAAAATTGTCCTAGTAAGGACAGACAACTCAACAGTGTTGTCTTATTTGAACCGCCAAGGTGGGACGAGATCACTGGAGTTGTGTATGATGATTTAGAACCTTCTGCTGTGGTGCCAAGAGAGGAATGTTATTCTTCGGGCAGCACACATTCCAGGAAGACTGAACATCTTAGCAGATGCTCTCAGTCGAAGGACTGTTTGTCGTCCGACGGAGTGGCAGCTCAACCAATCGGTAGCGGAGGTTCTATTCAAACATTGGGGCAAGCCAAATGTGGACCTGTTTGCGATGAAACAGAACGCAAAGATGGTCACATACGTGTCACTGATCCCGGACCCGCTAGCTCTAGCAGTAGACACACTGGCGGTAAATTGGAAGGGAATGTATGCGTATGCGTATCCGCCAACGATTCTCAACCCAAAAGTACTGGCAAAGATAGGAGAGGGTATGTGCCAAGTACTATTGATCACCCCTTATTGGCCAGGCCGATCATGGTTTACGGATCTGCTGGACCTTCTGGTCTGCAGTCCAATCCCTCTTCCAGACAGAAGAGATCTAATCTCTCAGAACAGGGGTCTGTATTTCCACGACAGACCAGAAATGTTCAAATTGACTGCATGGATGTTATCAAGCAGCGTGTAATTAAGGGTGGTTTTTCTGAACAAGCAGCGAAGTTTGTTGCTTCAGCCAGAAGATGATCAACCACTAAAACATATAATTATAGAATCAACAAATTTGCAGTGGTGTAAGGGAAGAGATATCGATCCCTTTTCTGCATCTGTTCAACACGTAGCAGATTTTATCTGCCATTTATACGAAGTTGACAAACTTGTACCTTCAACCCTAGCAGCATATAAGTCTGCATTAGCTTCAGTCATTCCCAGTCTGGCCATTGAAGGAGTGGAGAATGACACTTTAAATGAAGTTATTAAAGGAATGAGCAATCTGCGACCTAGACAGCCAATTCCTATCCCAGCATGGAATCTTGTTCTATAGGTTTTAGGGCATGCTCCCTTTGAACCGATTAGATCTATAGATATTAAACTGTTAACTATTAAATCAGTTTTCTTGGTTGCAGCAGCGTCGGCGAGAAGTGAAATACATGCGCTTTCTGCCGAACAAGACCGTTTTGTCATCACGGGTGAAGGTTTAAGACTACTTCCACGTCTTTGTTTCCTGGCAAAGAATCAGTCACTTAAATATCCAGGACAGCCGATCAATTTGCCAAGTTTAATTAGACATGACCCAAACTCTTCTGCTTGGTGTCCTGTCAGATGTCTGAAAATGTATAAGAAACGTACTGAGGAGTGGAGAGATGACCCAAAATCTCTGTGGTTATGTCTCAAAGCTCCTCATTTGCGCGCCTCGAAAGATACTATTTCTCGTTAGATAGTCGATGCTATTCAGATGTTGCACAAAATCGCTACAGGAAAGCAGATTGATCGTGCGAACGCCCACCAGGTCCGAGCACTAGCAGCAGCATCGGCCCTTTATAAGGGTGTCTCGTTAGAGGAGGTGATGTCTGTAGCACAATGGCATGCCGAGTCGTCAGTCACTGATTTCTACCTTCGTGACATCTCCAGTGCACTTAATTCGGTAGCCGTCGCCAATTTATCGAATCTGAACTAGGCCACATCCGACCACTATTTCGCACACATCACAAGTTTCTTCCACTTGCACTGAACAATAGCCATGCGCATGACCAGAAAACGACCGTGGATTTGGCCGAGCTCCTGTGATGAACAAGAAAGACCAAGCACTCAAAAATGGTGAGTGTTTGCCTTAATTAAATGACTAATTTTAAGTTTACTTATAGTCGAAATACCAGACTATCTAAGTAAATAGTCTGGACAAGAACATCTTATTCTTTTGCAGACATTGGACTCATTCCAATTTGAAAATCTAATCGATAAACTGATAGTCTTTTTCAAAATTTAGAAGTTGTAGTAGCTTCTTTGCACTCTACTGCCCTAGCTGAGACTTGGGGCTGACACGGGTCAGGTGGGTGTTGCTCCCCATTTTTGACAGCCCTCTGGAATTTGTGCGGACAAATGAGGGGGGTGTGGGGGATGAGCGCGGTCTAGACCATGGAAGTTTAGCACTCTATGAGTCAGATGGCAGAACCCAAGCGTATGCCATGGTTCTAGTCTCTTCACAACCTTCTCTGTCGGGTGGTAGATGAGTGCTGGTTCGAGCCTCACCTCCCACCGGTATTTCTTAGCTGTCGAAATCCAGAGTGTATCATAATAGTACATCTGGTAAGTATTATTCAAAGTAGAATCAAAAAAGCATCCGCTTTTGTTTCTACGAGAATTCTTAGTACTTACCAGATGTACTATGGCCCTACCTCAGCCGCCCCGCTGGGGTGAGGCTGAGCTGCTTTCGCTGTTTGTCAAGGCAAATATAAGACGAATCTGACTGTGATTGGAAATTGACTCGGTACCTGCGGCTATGGTAATTCCCGGACACAGTATGGGCAGGACCAGGAGAGTGCGGAGTTTTAATTGTTTATTTTGAGCTAGACTAGATAATGGGCATTATCATAATAGTACATCTGGTAAGTATTAAGAATTCTCGTAGAAACAAAAGCGGATGCTTTTTTGAGACAGCTGCCATGCCTTGTCTGCCTTATACCGAACAGGTGGTGGACATGTTCGAGCAGGCAGAGACTTCCTTCAAGGAAAAAGGAACGCTCATAAGACCCCCTGTGAGGTGGCACCAGTTTGGCCAATATAGCGTCGTTCCTACGCTGTATGGCCTAAGACGAAGATGTGCGTCTAGGGTCCTGTTCTGAGGCGGGTCACTGTGCGCACAATATGCGCTCAGCGTACACTGCATTGTGGGATTCGGAAGACAGTGTGCAAGTTCCCATTGATGCATGTGTTCTTGGTGCCAAAAAGCACCAGTGGATGGAGATCTATTCTTAATCTAAATGCTCTCAACACATTTATTCTAACTCTGATTTTGAAAATGGAAACAGTAAGATCGGTGCTGGCAGGATTGAGAAGTGGTATGTGGATGGAATTCATAGATATGAAGGATGGTCCATTTCCATATTCACATAGCGATGAGTTTCCAGGATCGTGAATGGGAGTCCAAGGTATTTCGATTCCTCCTCCGCTTTTCACAACGGGGGGGGTCCTTGCTATTACAGCATACCTCTGCAGGTGAAATGTAGCAGGCCCCACATACATAGATGACTGGCTATTAAAGGCACACACACGACAGAGTTTATCAGCCAATCTGTAAATAGTTAACAAAACTGTGACAGATCTTGGCTGGATAATAAATTTCCAGAAATCAAATCTTGTTCCATCTCAGAAGTTTGTTTACCTGAGTATGTTCTTCGATCTAGAAATAGGATATGTTTATCCGTGTCAGGAAAGGGTGGAATCATTCCCTTCAGTAATTCAGTTAGTTGCACCAGTCGCTATGTCCTGGCACAAGTCTGGTTGAGAATGATGGGTTTGATGGTCTCTGGAGCCAGCCATTCCTCATGCAGCCTTACGAAGGCGCCCAATTCAATTCACCTTTCCAGAGTACCCACCCATCATATGATGTCATAATGAACTGTGTGATGTGTAGAATGACATCATAATGAATGACGTCGATAAGTACGTCACGAACGCATATTTGAAGACGGTCTATGCGTTGTTGTACAAATTGTTTGCTTTTACTATTTAATAAATATTCTGTTGAATATTTTGAAACTAATTTTACTGGGCGCTGTTGCTGCCATAGGCAGCAACAGCGCCCAGTCAAATTAGTTACAAAATATTCAGCTTCCCTGTATAGTTTTCAGGAAATTGATAGCTAGGGCATTCGGGGATCGATCAATCCCAACACGCCGAGGTGTGGGTGGAGCTTAGCAAGTGATGGGCGGGGCATAGCTAAAAATGGAAAGGACCATTGGTTGTCGTGACACAGTGAACCCAGAGATTACAGCCTCCCTGTCCACAAAGGTGTCAGTGTTGGAACTTCTTATTCACTACCTCAAATGGTGGCTGGAGAGGGGGATCTCATTTCAGATGTGATGCTGTCTCTTCCCCACCCTCAAATCACGGTACATCGATGGAGGGAGGGGGAGCTTGCCTGGAAGAGAGAAAAGTATCAGGGCTTTGGAATCTGGATCAGTCTCAGGAACACATCATCCTGCTTGAAATGAGAGCAGTAATCTTATTCCTAGAGCCTGTTCTCCACATAGTGCAGCGCAAGATTGTTTCTTGTTCATTCAGACAACTGGACGAAGTCGCCCAGTCTGTATGATGACATGGAAACTGCTCTGTCGTTCCCTAGATCATGAGATTACCCTGAGAGGAGCTCATATTCCGAGAAGGCTAAATCTCCTAGTATACTCCCTAAATCGCAGTTTGCCGACGGAATGGCAGCTGAATATGGCGGATCGTCTTGTTCTATCACTGGGGCAAGCCCAACATAGATTTATTCGTAATGAAGATGAATGCAAAAATAATTTCTCCCATTCCAGATGCGGATGTGCTAGCTATCAGCTTGGAGGGAATGTATGCATACGCATAAACACCAGAAATCCTGATTCCAAAAATTCTTCAGAAAATCAGACAGGAGGAATGCCAAGTGCTTCTGATCACTCCCAATTGGCCAAGTCGATCATGGTATACGGATCTGCTGGACCTTCAGCAAGTCGATCATGGTATACGGATCTGCTGGACCTTCAGGGATTCAGACGCCAGGCCATGTGATTACAACAGATAGTGAGCTTGTCAGTTGTTAGTGACTGGCATATCTATTAATTCTGGGTAATATACTTCACGCGGTCTCCTCCGCCAGTGCCTTCAGGGAAGGTAACGTCATCAAGGTCTGCGAATTGACAACTGCATACAGGATATATCCTGATCACGTCTAATTTTCTTCACCTAAACAACTGCTGTGTTTGACACCCTCAATTGCCACCACCTCCATTTGAGTTCACTATCACAACGTGGAATGGTCATGGTCTAGTCTGCTCATCGAAAACAGAAACCCTGGGAAGAGACGATGATTACTACAACATTGATATCTCATCCATCCTAGAAACAAATGTATCTACTAAGACTTATGGAATGTGTCTTCCGTTTTGCATAGATCAGTGAATGCATTGCAATTATTGATCTGGCCTTGCCAATGAGAAATGACACTAACACAAAATGTCACATGGGAATGTGTGTGGCCCAACATCTGATAAATCACATATCAATACTTGATTCCTTCTATTATGAATTACGCAAACTGTCACCATTCCAGCAAGATAACAACTCTTCATATGTGGTGACTTCAAATCCAAACTTGGAACACCAAGGCAAACAAACAAACAAACCTGGTTTGATTCGTGTATTGGTTACGCAACAGTAGTGGAGATGCATTAGTTGCATTCAGCTGCACTTATGGTTTATATGCAACAAACACAGCATCTAAGCACTCATGCCATCATCGAACAACATAGACAGGACAGGAAACTAAAACCACAAAAGCAATCTTTAATAAGATTAACTGCATACTGTGCACGGTGAATTCAAAAACATTTCTCCGAGACTCGCAAACCTATGGTGGAAAAGACCTTAATTCCGACCGCAAACCCATACTCGATTATGGATTGATCAAATGTGCCTTATCCAAAAGCGACCCTCAAAACATAAATCCAAGGCCAACCATGATATCTCAAAACTAACTAATGAACAGGACATCAAGGCATCGCATAGAAAAACAATAATTGAGCAGATGGTCATGGTTGCAACCAAACGAAGACGATGTAACGTCCTAAAATGTGTGCAGACATCAGCTGCTGTAACATCAGTGTAGTCAGGAATAGCAACCAAACATGCCAAAGGAAATTATGTGTTGATTATTCACTTGTTACAAAGCTGTGTGAACAACAGAAAACCCTGTTACTACACATATCAAAGCAGTCGAAATGAACACCAAACTGAACTAAGACTGAATGGCAATACGATCCTGCTCCAAATCAGTGAATGATTGAAAGATCTCGCCATCAAAACAGCAGATGACCGGGTAAATGAAATCGTGTCCATCGATGATTGTTGAAGAATGTCCAGAGCAAGCCAAGCATTAGAGCAGCATTCCACAACAATCACTTGCTATACAATACTCTGATGGTCACGTCATCAGCTCTGACCAGAGAAAGGAAAAACAATCGAGGTATGGTTCAAAGATCAGTTCACTTACACAGAAAATCAACCTTTGCCCGTGTTTGAAAGTCAACCACGGGCCCTGAAAAAGCCAATAACAGAAGCATGTGCTAGAAAACCGTTACCATCTCTAACGGCTGGCCGGAAATGCGGGACTGACGGCATTAATAATGAACTCCTTATATAGACAGATAATACCATCTCGACACAGATCACACTTCCATATCGATGCGTATGAGAAGTTACACTCATCGCACTCCCAAAGCTTAACTCTTACCACTCTGTTGTCAAAATTAAATTTATTATTTTGTCAATAGCAAAGAAATTGGTGTACATTTTTCATCCATTTTGCCAGACAATCTTCCACCATATTTGTTGAAAAATGTACACGAGTTCATCTTTCAATTTATCAGTATTAAGGGCTAAGAAAGCACCCGGACCTCTTCGTTCTGAGAGCAAGAGTGCTTTTGAACAGCATCTGAAAAATTATTTCAAATGTGACATTATCTCATATCAGAGGTAAGATTGACAAATGTAACATTATCTCGTATCAGAGACAAAATTGACAAATGTGATATTATCTCGTATGAGAGATATGATTGACAAATGTGACATCTCTTATCAGAGACCAGATTGGCAAATGTGACATTATCTCATATCAGAGATAAGATTGGCAAATGTGACATCTCGTATCAGAGATAGGATTGACAAATGTGACATTATCTCGTATCAGAGATAAGATTGGCAAATGTGACATTATCTTGTATCAGAGATCAGATTGGCAAATGTGACATTATCTCGTATCGGAGATAAGATTGGCAAATTTACTGGAAACTGGCAGAATGTTTATAAGAGAGGTGCAGCTGGGCTGGCATAGTCTTGGCACAACGAATGTTGACATCAATAGTACTATCAAAGCATTGGGACCTCTAGAAGATGGATGGTGATGAACTATGCATGGTGAGACTGTTATTGGCAAACACAAGTTTGAAACATCAGTAGGATCAACAGTGCTCTTCACTTGCTACCTCGCCACATCTCTATCATCTGTTCAAGAACCTCCACAAAACCAACACCTCCAATCTCAATGATAGGTATGCAACTAGAGATGGAGTATTCAAATCATGTTGACTTTATTGGCAAGGAAAGCGGTCCCCTTGGTACACTACTTTCAATAGCTGTAGAACAACTCAAGGCTGCAAACCTCTTCCTGAATCAAGCCAAAACAGAGTTCAGTCACATAACTATACGATACCACAGAAATGAGCGATGAGAAATAGAGGAAGAGCAGAATCCTCTGCAGCTCTACCAACATTGGCACTCGTTAAGTAACAGAAAATATTGCCTTTTGGAAGTTGGCGATTTGTGGCTCTAAAATCCAGAAAATAAAGATGCAAGGTATATGATGCTACATTTGTTTCCACAATGCTGTACAATTGTAGTAGCTGGGCAGCTCCAAAAGTCATCTTGAACAAATATGATTCATGTCACCACAAATATCTGTGAACCATTACAAACCATCACTGGCCACACAGTCTAATATCAAATGCATCATCTCTACAAAGTGTGTAACACAGTGCCACTATCTGTGAGTGTAGTGTAACAGTAATAGTCTATGTTTGGACATGTTCTTCGAATGCCAGAAAATATGCCTGCTCAGAAAGCAGTAGAATATGCATTGGTACATGCCAACAGATATCAGGCACGCAAAGGACATGACAACATCAACTTGTTAAGCGTTTTGCGAGCAGACCTTTAAAGAACGTAATCTAGGACCGCTAAAGACAAGAAAAAGGGAGCCTCAGGCAGACACAGTGGAGATGGTTGAAGAGCAACTTATTGCAGCTGAAAGAAGCTTTGAGTTCTTCAGCGGCAGAATATGGTCACTCATCATCAAAGCTTTCCTATTGAATCAATATTAAATTATTCATGCAGCATAGTCTTTTATAAACAAAAAGCAAATGTTGTGTATGTATGCATTGTAGGCTAAAAGTGTCCTGTATTAAAGTAGGTTGGCATAACCTATTTTTCACGATCCACTGAGCATCATAGAAAATCCTTGTCTTGTCTGTAGTTTCTACAGTTTTTAGCTGAGCTGGGGCTGGGTCAAGTGAGCTTATGGCATGCTGGCTGTCTGTCCGTCCGTCAAATCAAATCTTAAAAGTTTGACTAATTTCAACCAAATTTGACTGGAATGATCCTATGGTAGTAGGCTCCAGAACTTCTATTCAGAATTTTGATTTGTAGATTTTATTTGATGAATTATTCCCATCAATTTCAGTGTTTTACCGGTGATTATAGTCTTATTACATGATATGAAGTTATGAGTCAGCAGCCTTTAATAGTTCCCTGGTCCTTTAAATTGTACATTCATCAAAGACACTTGCACTAGTGCTGGACAACTGACTTAACGGGGGAATCCAGCTTTACCCCCGCCCATCTGTAGCTAAACTCCTCCCACAGTTCGCCCTTGTTAGGATCGATCGATCCTTGAACTCCCTGACTATTAATTTCCAGAAAACTGCGGGTAAGCTGTTGCAGTGCCCAGTCAAATTAGTTTCAAAATATTCAAAAGAATGTTTATAAAATAGTAGACCTACAATTTGTACAACAATGCTTAGTCCATCATCAAGTAAGTGTTCTTGACAAACTTATCTACATCATTCATGACGTAATTGATTATGCTGTCATCTTACACGTCTCGTAGTTGATTATGGTGTCATATGATGCAGTGTGTCGGACTATTTGAGATTTGATGATGGTCTATATGGAACCTTTTGTGACGTAATGATTGTGACATCATCATACACGCGCTGAGCTGATTATGATGTCATACGAGGTCAGATGATGGATGGATACTCTGGAAAGGTGAATTAGCCATTCGTGCAATGTCTTTTTCAGCACACCTCAGCATGTCATAGACGGCAATCGACACAGCGATTTGAAAGTTTTGATTCGTCCTAGCACATTAAATAAATGCTCATTTAATTGTAATTAATACTAGATTTAGCCAACAGAGTTACATAATGGGTACTGACAATGCTTTATTGCATAATTTATAGGTGTTAAATCTTGCTTGTACAGTCACTAATAACGTGTGAGAGAAATATTGAATCTTGCTTGCACAGTCACTAATGCATTGTGTCATGGGACTTCAGTAAGGGATAATAACGACTTAGTTGTTACCCACGTTGCTAGATGCCAGGGTTAATGCAAGCATGGAATGCAGTGCTGTTATTCTTAAGATATTTTTAGTTCATCGCTCTGGTTCTTCTAGAGGGATTTCTCCAAACTTGGGTGGAATCTTGCCCGTCGGGTCCCAAAGATGTATATGCCAATTTTGGGGTAAAAAACTAAGACGCAACAGCTTTCAGCCACGTTGATTTCATTATAGACATTTAAAATAATAACTCTGGTTCTACTGGTGGGATCTTCTTCAAACATGAGTGGAAGCTGTCCCAAGAGTGTCCCGAAGATGTATGCCAATTTTGGTGTTAAAATCTAAAATGCAACAGTAACACCTTTTGGTAAAAATGTTTTCAAAATAGACGCATTTGACTTCGTGGCGGCCCGATTGAAAAATATGTCACCGGCACGTGCATTGGACAAATTTCTCCTTGTTGTGGACGATAAACATGCTTGCCTGGTTTTTCAGTGATATGCAATCTTTACATAGGTCAGTGTGACATTGTTTCTGGAGACATGTAAACAGGTAAATGCTCTCTTTTATTTGAAAACTATGGAAAATGTAATTTTGTATGTGTTGTATGGATTTGAGTGTGAAGGGCTGACTGTGGATGTTTTAGGGAGGAGTTGATTGTCAAAGCCCTCTTGTTTATTCCTTTACAGTCCGACTTTCTGGAGGAACAGTTTCCATTACCAACAAATGAGGATGTTAGAAAAGGCATTAGGAAGGTACCAGCATTACATTTACAGTATTTGATAAAAGGAAGTCGTGACTCTCACGACATGGTTATTGAATTTTGTGTAATAATGAATGAATCTAGTTTAATCTATGCCCCGCCCATATCTAGCTAAGCTCCACCCACGCTTTGCCCGTGTTGGGATCAATCTAACCCTGAACCTCAATTTCCAGAAAACTATACAGGTAAGCTGTTGAATATTTTGAAACTAATTTGACAGGCTGTTATTGCTGCCATTTATTAAATAGTAAAAACATACAATTCATACACCTTGATGGACTATGGGTGCATAATCACACCAGATAAATTGTATACTTTTAAAGGCTTAGATTGTGTGTAGATGTAATAAAACGGAATAAATCTTAACATATGATGATTTCATTATGTATATATTAATATTATTTTTCTTAAATGTGAAGTTGAATGAGAGACACGTGCCCCTATTTCAACTTCACAACTAAAAAATTATATTAATTTATAAGGAAATAAATCATCATTTGTTAAGATTCATTTCGTTTCATTACATTGATGTACAAAATTTAAGCTTCTAAATGCATACAAATTGAATAATTTTATCTTAGACCATTTTGGTGTGAATGTTCACCTTCAATCATTTATGATGGACTAAATCATGTCATTCATGATGCTGTGGATTATCACATCAGCCTACATGTAACAGTTGCTTATGATGTCATATGATTGATCGATAGACTGGATTCATCCATTGCTGAACACTTGTATGGGCTGAATGTGTAGATGTTAGCTAGGGATAGATGTTCTGTGCTCTAGACTACACAACATAGGTTTCAAGAGTTGTTTGTTTACAGTAACCAAATTTTGCGTTGACATTGTCAGCTAAAGGTGTCTCACTTAGTAAATGTTTGTCTGCATAACCAACTTTTCATGGTTCCCTGAACATCAATAGAAAATAATTCTTGTATAGGGTGTAGTTTCAAGAGTTTTTCATAAATAGTAATCATCTTGGTGTATTGATGCATTTTGAAGTAAATGTGTTATAATTATCAAGAACAGATTCTTCACAAATCAATGAATATAAAAATTAACCGACAGTCTTCCAAGCATGGGGTTACTCTTCCATGCATGGTCACTTCCATGCATGGTCACTCTTTCAAGCATGGTCACCCTTCCAAGCATGGTCACCCTTCCAAGCATGATCACCCTTCCAAGCATGGTCACTCTTCCAAGCATGGTCACCCTTCCAAGCCTGGTCACTCTTCCAAGCATGGTTACCCTTTCAAGCATGGTTACTCTTTCTAGCATGGTCACTCTTCCAAGCATGGTCACCCTTCCAAGCATGGTCACTCTTCCAAGCATGGTCACTCGAGCATGATCACTTCCAAGCATGGTCACTCTTCCATGCATGGTCATTCTTTCAAGCATGGTCACTGTTCTATGCATGGTCACTCTTCCAAGCATGGTCACTTCCATACATGGTCACTCTTCCATGCATGGTCACTCTTCTATGCATGGTCGCTCTTCCCAGCATGGCCACTCTTCCCAGCTTGGTCACGCTTCCAAGCATGGTCACTTCCATGCATGGTCACTCTTCTATGCATGGTCGCTCTTCCCAGCATGATCACTCTTCCCAGCATGGTCACTTCCAAACATGGCCACTCTTCCCAGCTTGGTCACGCTTCCAAGCATGGTCACTCTTCCCAGCATGGTCACTTTTCCCAGCATGGGGTTACTCTTCCATGCATGTCACTCTTGTGGGTATGGGTGCATCTTAGTCTGAAGATATGATGTGTATCAAAAGTGCTGTACCATTTATGGTTCACATGACATTCTACCCTTCATGGTTCATGTGATATTGTACCATTCATGATTCACGTGACACTGTACCGTTCATGGTTCATATGACATTGCACCAGTCATGTGACATTGTACTGTTAATGATTCACGCTGTTCATGATTCACATGACTGTAGCGTTCAAGTGACATTGTACTGTTCATGGTTCATGTGACATTGTCCCGTTCACGTGACATTGTACCGTTCATGATTCATGTGACATTTTACCGTTCATAATTCACATGACATTGTACCGTTCATGATTCACATGGCATTGTACTGTTCCTGGTTCATGTTCACGTGGCATTGTACTGTTCATGTGACATTGTACCATTCATGTGACATTGTACCATTCATGGTTCATGTGACATTGTACCCATTCATGTGACATTGTACCGTTCATGTGACATTGTACCGTTCATGTGACATTGTACCCATTCATGTGACATTGTACCGTTCATGTGACATTGTACCCATTCATGTGACATTGTACCGTTCATGTGACATTGTACCATTCATGTGGCATTGTACCATTCATGTGACATTGTACCGTTCATGTGACATTGTACCGTTCATGTGACATTGTACCATTCATGTATCATTGTACCATTCATGTGACATTGTACCATTCATGTGACATTGTACCATTCATGTATCATTGTACCATTCATGTGACATTGTACCATTCATGTGACATTGTACCGTTCATGTGTCATTGTACCGTTCATGGTTCATGTGTCATTGTACCGTTCATGGTTCACGTGGCATTGTACCATTCATGTATCATTGTACCATTCATGGTTCACATCACATTGTACATGGTCATTGTACCCATTCATGTGACATTGTACCATTCATGTGACATTGTACTATTCATGCAACATTGTACCGTTCATGGTTCACGTGGCATTGTACCATTCATGGGTCACGTGGCATTGTACCATTCATGATTCACATGACATTGTACCGCTCATGGATCATGTGACATTGTACCAGTCATCGTTCATGTGACATTGTACCATTCATGGTTCATGTGACATGGTACCATTCATGGTTCATAAGACATTGTACCATTCCTGGTTCACATGGTATTGTACCGTTCATGATTCACATGGCATTGTACCGCTCATGGATCATGTGACATTGTACCAGTCATCGTTCATGTGACATTGTACCGTTCATGGTGCATGTGACATTGTACCATTCATGGTTCATGTGACATTGTACCGTTCATGTGACATTGTACCCATTCATGTGACATTGTACCCATTCATGTGACACTGTACCATTCATCGTTCATGTGACATTGTACTGTTCATGGTTCACATGACATTATACCGTTCATGAGTCATGTGACATTATACTGTTCATGTAACATTGTACCGTTCATAATTAACGTGACATTGTACCCATTCATGTGACATTGTACCGTTCATGTGTCATTGTACCGTTCATGTATCATTGTGCCGTTCATGGTTCACATCACATTGTACATGGTCATTGTACCCATTCATGTGACATTGAACCGTTCATGGTTCATGTGACATTGCACCCGTTCATGTGACATTGTACCATTCATGTGACATTGTACTGTTCATGTGACATTGTGACGTTCATGGTTAACGTGGCATTGTACCATTCATGGTTCATGTGTCATTGTACAGTTCATGGTTCACGTGACATTGTACCCGTTCATGTGACATTTTACCATTCATGGTTCATGTGACATTGTACCATTCATGCGACAGTGAACCATTCATGTGACATTGTACAGTTCATGGTTCACGTGACATTGTACTGTTCATGGCTCGTGACATTGTACCCATTCATGTGACATTGTACCGTTCATATACCATTGTACTGTTCATGATTAACATGACATTGTACCCGTTCATATGACATTGTACCGGTCATGTGACATTGTACCCTTCATGTGGCATTGTACCATGCATGGTCCATGTGACATTGTACCGTTCATGTGACATTGCACCATTCATGGTTCATGTGGCATTGTACCCGTTCATGTGACATTGTACCATTCATGTGACATTGTACCGTTCATGTGACATTGAACCGTTCATGTGACATTGTACCGGTCATGTGACATTGTACCGTTCATGGCTCATGTGACATTGTACCCATTCAATTGACATTGTACCATTCATGTGACATTGTACCGTTCATGATTAACGTGACATTGTACCCGTTTATGTGACATTGTACCGGTCATGTGACATTGTACCATTCATGTGACATTGTACCCTTCATGGGACATTGTATTGTTCATGGTTCATATGACATTGTACTGTTCATGTGACATTGTACCGTTCATGTGACATTGTCCCGTTCATGTGGCATTGTACCGTTCATGTGACATTGTACCATTCATGTGACATTGTACCATTCATGGTCCATGTGACATTGTACCGTTCATGTGACATTGTACCATTCATGTGACATTGTACCATTCATGTGACATTGTACCCATTCATGTGACATTGTACCGTTCATGTGGCATTGTACCATTCATGTGACATTGTACCATTCATGTGACATTGTACCATTCATGTGACATTGTACCATTCATGTGACATTGTCCCGTTCATGTGACATTGTACCATTCATGTGACATTGTACCATTCATGTGACATTGTACCATTCATGTGACATTGTACCATTCATGTGACATTGTACCATTCATGTGACATTGTACCGTTCATGTGACATTGTACCTGTTCATGTGACATTGTCCCGTTCATGTGGCATTGTACCGTTCATGGTTCACATGACATTGTACCGTTCATGGTTCACGTGCCATTGTACCATTCATGGTTCACGTCACATTGTACCATTCATGGTTCACGTGACATTGTACCCGTTCATGTTACATTTAACCGTTCATGTGACATTGTCCCGTTCATGTGGCATTGTACCATTCATGGTTCACGTGACATTGTACCCGTTCATGTTACATTGTACCCGTTCATGTGACATTGTATCGTTCATGGTTCATGTGACATTGTACCCGTTCATGTGACAGTGTACCATTCATGTGACATTGTACCATTCATGATTCATGTGACATTGTACCATTCATGGTTCATGTGACATTGTACCATTCATGTAACATTTAACCATTCATGTGACATTGTCCCGTTCATGTGGCATTGTACCATTCATGTAACATTTAACCGTTCATGTGACATTGTCCCGTTCATGTGGCATTGTACCATTCATGTGACATTGTACCATTCATGGTTCATGTGACATTGTACCCGTTCATGTGACATTGTACCATTCATGGTTCATGTGACATTGTACCATTCATGTGGCATTGCACCATTCATGTGGCATTGTACCGTTCATGTGGCATTGTACCGTTCATGTGACATTGTACCGTTCATGTGACATTGTACCCGTTCATGTGACATTGTACCATTCATGGTTCATGTGGCATTGTACCATTCATGTAACATTGCACCATTCATGTGGCATTGCACCATTCATGTGGCATTGTACCGTTCATGTGGCATTGTACCGTTCATGTGACATTGCACCGTTCATGTATCATTGTACCATTCATGCGACATTGCACTGTTCATGTATCATTGTACCATTCATGATCCATGTGACATTGTGCTGTTCATGATTCACTTGACATTGTACCGTTCATGGTTCATGTGATATTGTACCGTTCATGTGACATTTTACCATTCATGGATCATGTGACATTGTACCATTCATGTGGCATTGTACCGTTCATGATTCACGTGACATTGTACCATTCATGGGTCACATGACATTGCAGGAAAATCATGTTTGGGATTCAGGCTTATCCATTAAGTGCATCATTAACATTCAGCAAATCCATCGTGTATTATTTTCAGCTATTCAGACCAAATATGTTGAAACCAGTTTTATAAATTTGGCGGGGTATTATGTAATGGCGCTGTCCATTCGGGCGGGCAGATGGTCTGGCGTGCGGTCTGTTACCATTTGTCGGATTGCATTGAAACTTCATAGGGTGGTTGTACTAGGTCTTGGGAAGAAACCTATTGAAACCGATGATCCAAAAACCATGATAATGGCCAGCCACTGGTGGCCATTTTGAAAATTTGTTTACGGATGATAACTCCTTAACCGTTTATCGGATCGCTTTGAAACTTCATAGTGGTTGGAGGGCTGCTTGTTCTTTATCTATAGTGCTTTAAAACTGGTGTATTATGTCAGAATCTGGTTATTAGAGTGGTTTTCCATGTCACCTATACGAGTGAGAACAAATGATGGCCAGAATGTGCTGAGAATGACCCATACAGTAGGTAGACACCTAAAGCTTATAGGACCCTCATGAGGCCGCACGTTGCAAGTTGGCTAAAGCATGATTTCTTTCAAATGTCGTTTGTCTTAGCATATAATAGCAATCTTAATCTATGGCAGTTATCTTAATCTAGGTCGGCAATCTTAATCTAAGGTGGGCAACCTGAAAATACATTAAATGGATCACACACCAATAAAAAGCCTGTATCCCAGAATGTCAATCTGTTCCTATTTTACCCATTGTATCGGTTGATCGTTTAATATTAACAAGCATTTCAATTTTAACCCTTTCACCGATGAATTCCCGTATCTTATTTTCAAGGCACCCATAGAATAAACTGTTAAATATTTTGAAATTAATTTGACTGGAAGTCGTTGCTGCCTAAGGCAGCAACGGCTTCCAGTCAAATTAATTTCAAACTATTCAACAGAATAAGTTTTATATCATAAAGAATTTATTACTTTTTCAGGGATTTGTCGGTGAAAGTGTAAATGTAAGCATCGTCTTACAAATAAGAAAATCACTGATAATTTGCTTGTGTAATGTGTTGTTTGTTGTGATTATGTTTCCCTTTAGCGTCACAGCTCTGGTCCACATCAGCGCGGTAAGACGAGCAGCGAGGGAATGTTGACTCTGCATCAGATAGTTAGAGTGAGTCTCAATACAGCAATCCAATCAATCCATCAGTTATATGACGTCATAATCAACTATGTCACATGTAGGCTGACATCATAATCAATTACTTCATGAATGGCGCCATTAAGTCCATCTTTAACGCTTCATAGTCCGCCAAGTAGTACAAATTGTGTGTTTGCTATTTAATAAACATTCTGTTGAACATTTGGAAACTAATTTGACTGGGTACTGTTGCTGACATAGGCTTACCTGTATAGTTTTCTGGATTCAGGGAGGTCGGGGATCGATCCCAACATGGGTAAAGCATGGATCGAGCTTAGCTAGAGATGGGCTAGAGGAGGTTCGACTCCTAACCATAGTTAGCTATAGCTAACTAGAGTACCAGCCGAACTTCAGATAGTTAACTAGCTAGTCAACCGAGCACCCGACCTTGGTTCAGATGGTTAGTCCGATATTTGCGTAAATTTCAAAATGGCTGACACCGATTGCTTGCCACGAATAAATGCATATAAAAGTTTGATGAAAATATGCTTTCCCATTGTATGTCGATGTTCCCAAGTCCGTATTCCTTCCCACTTTATGCCATATGGGCGCTTTTTGACGTCTTAGCAGACAAAAATAACCTATTTTCGTAGCTCATTAAAACAGACGACAGAAAGGGTTAATGGAGACTGGTAACCGGCTCCAAATTTTCTGCAATAGTAATTGAATAGGGAACCGGGTACAAGCGAACTATAGTCGACAAAAACCAAGTTCGACTGGGCATAGCAACTGCGCATGATCAGTAAACCAGCACTGACTATAGTTAGCGAGTCGAACTTGACCATAGATAAAACGGGATTCCTCCAAAGTAGATACTTCTAGCAAAGCAAGGCGTGCCAGAACACAGATACTTCTAGCAAAGCAAGGCGTGCCAGAACACAGATACTTCTAGCAAAGCAAGGCGTGCCAGAACACAGATACTTCTAGCAAAGCAAGGCGTGCCAGAACACAGATACTTCTAGCAAAGCAAGGCGTGCCAGAACACAGATACTTTCAGAAGGGGGTGGGGGGAATAGCAGAGCTGGTTGGACATGTTTGAGTTAAGACAAGGAACTGTTTAGCGGTAGTAGAAACTGTTGGAAGATAGGGGGAATGCCTTGGAGTTAAGGAGAAATGTTTGCATGTAGGGGGAATGCTTTGGTGTTTAAGAGGAGAACTGTTTGAATGTAGGCCTGGTGGAATTGTTGTGAGGTGGTTTCTGATGATAGGGAAAACTATTGGAAGGTAGGGATAAGTTTGCTAGGTCAGGATAACTTTTGGTAAGTAGGAGGAAGTGTTCAGATATTCAGGAGAAACACTTATCTGTGATTAGAGAAGCACTTACCTGCGATTAAATTGTCAGGGGTTAGTGATTGACTAGTCTTGTCTAGGAAGGGTCTCATTTGAAATGGTCTCATTTGATTTGTATAAAGAACCAGAAATGTGGTTGCAGTGCAGCTCACTTGTTTTATATCATTATACATATGAAGAATGTTGACTAAAGTGTATTACCTTATTGAGATAAATGCAGTAAGAGAGCTATATATGAAGTCTGGTTACCATAAGCTTGATAAATTAGCTGTAGCAGAGGTAAACAGAAAGGTAGATTAGTTGTAGCAGAGGTAAACAGAAAGGTAGATTAGCTGTAGCAGGGGTAAACAGAAAGGTAGATAAGCTGTAGCAGAGGTAGACAGAAAGGTAGATTAGCTGTAGCAGAGGTAGACAGAAAGGTAGATAAGCTGTAGCAGAGGTAGACAGAAAGGTAGATTAGCTGTAGCAGGGGTAAACAGAAAGGTAGATTAGCTGTAGCAGGGGTAAACAGAAAGGTAGATTAGCTGTAGCAGAGGTAGACAGAAAGGTAGATTAGCTGTAGCAGGGGTAAACAGAAAGGTAGATTAGCTGTAGCAGGGGTAAACAGAAAGGTAGATTAGCTGTAGCAGAGGTAGACAGAAAGGTAGATTAGCTGTAGCAGGGGTAAACAGAAAGGTAGATAAGCTGTAGCAGGGGTAAACAGAAAGGTAGATAAGCTGTAGCAGAGGTAGACAGAAAGGTAGATTAGCTGTAGCAGGGGTAAACAGAAAGGTAGATTAGCTGTAGCAGGGGTAAACAGAAAGGTAGATAAGCTGTAGCAGAGGTAGACAGAAAGGTAGATTAGCTGTAGCAGGGGTAAACAGAAAGGTAGATTAACTGTAGCAGAGGTAGACAGAAAGGTAGATTAGCTGTAGCAGAGGTAAACAGAAAGCTAGATTAGCTGTAGCAGAGGTGACAGAAAGGTAGATAAGCTGTAGCAGAGGTAGACAGAAAGGTAGATTAGCTGTAGCAGAGGTAAACAGAAAAGTAGATTAGCTGTAGCAGAGGTGACAGAAAGGTAGATTAACTGTAGCAGAGGTAAACAGAAAGGTAGATTAACTGTAGCAGAGGTAGACAGAAAGGTAGATTAGCTGTAGCAGAGGTAAACAGAAAGGTAGATAAGCTGTAGCAGAGGTAAACAGAAAGGTAGATTAGCTGTAGCAGAGGTAAACAGAAAGGTAGATTAGCTGTAGCAGAGGTAAACAGAAAGGTAGATAAGCTGTAGCAGAGGTGACAGAAAGGTAGATAAGCTGTAGCAGAGGTAGACAGAAAGGTAGATTAGCTGTAGCAGAGGTAAACAGAAAGGTAGATTAACTGTAGCAGAGGTAAACAGAAAGGTAGATTAGCTGTAGCAGAGGTAAACAGAAAGGTAGATAAGCTGTAGCAGAGGTGACAGAAAGGTAGATAAGCTGTAGCAGAGGTAAACAGAAAGGTAGATTAGCTGTAGCAGAGGTGACAGAAAGGTAGATAAGCTGTAGCAGAGGTAGACAGAAAGGTAGATTAGCTGTAGCAGAGGTAAACAGAAAAGTAGATTAGCTGTAGCAGAGGTAAACAGAAAAGTAGATTAGCTGTAGCAGGGGTAAACAGAAAGGTAGATAAGCTGTAGCAGAGGTGACAGAAAGGTAGATAAGCTGTAGCAGAGGTGACAGAAAGGTAGATTAGCTGTAGCAGGGGTAAACAGAAAGGTAGATAAGCTGTAGCAGAGGTAGACAGAAAGGTAGATAAGCTGTAGCAGAGGTAGACAGAAAGGTAGATTAGCTGTAGCAGAGGTAAACAGAAAAGTATATTAGCTGTAGCAGAGGTAGACAGAAAGGTAGATTAGCTGTGGCAGGGGTAAACAGAAAGGTAGATAAGCTGTAGCAGAGGTAGAAAGAAAGATAGATTAGCTGTAGCAGAGGTAAACAGAAAGGTAGATTAGCTGTAGCAGAGGCAGACAGAAAGGTAGATTAACTGTAGCAGAGGTAGACAGAAAGGTAGATTAGCTGTAGCAGAGGTAAACAGAAAGGTAGATTAGCTGTAGCAGAGGTAGACAGAAAAGTAGATTAGCTGTAGCAGAGGTAAACAGAAAGGTAGATTAACTGTAGCAGAGGCAGACAGAAAGGTAGATTAGCTGTAGCAGAGGTAGACAGAAAAGTAGATTAGCTGTAGCAGGGGTAAACAGAAAGGTAGATTAGCTGTAGCAGGGGTAAACAGAAAGGTAGATTAGCTGTAGCAGGGGTAAACAGAAAGGTAGATAAGCTGTAGCAGAGGTGACAGAAAGGTAGATTAGCTGTAGCAGGGGTAAACAGAAAGGTAGATTAGCTGTAGCAGGGGTAAACAGAAAGGTAGATTAGCTGTAGCAGGGGTAAACAGAAAGGTAGATAAGCTGTAGCAGGGGTAAACAGAAAGGTAGATAAGCTGTAGCAGAGGTAGAAAGAAAGGTAGATTAGCTTGGTAAATCTGAGCATTTATAAATCATTTGAGAGAATGCAGAAAGTGATGACTACTATTGATTCCAATGACAAAATGACCGTTGACCTATGTGGTATTACCCTAAAACTGGGGCAGATTGACCTCATTATATGTGAGGGAGCATATAGGTATGCAGCCACCAAGTTAGACCAATAGCTCTAACATGTCACCAAGGCAATATCTTTCTCCATTTGGGTCCCCTACTGTAGAAAATTTGCAAAGGGGTTGACTAAGCTGTTTGTCATAAAATCAGCCTTATTTAATTTAAACAAGAGGCCCAATGGGCCTGTATCGCTCACCTGGAACATTGGCATATCAAACTAATCTTACTTAAGTTTTACATCTATCGGTGTCACTTCCAATGACTTTCAGTCAAATGATTTAGTTTTCGAGATATTGACAACAATCTCTGGACTGGTTGTTTTTGCATTAGTGATTTTGAACAATGTTTAAGTGAAAATAGATGATATCAGTGCTAACAACAGCTGGTTTCTTAACTGTCTCACTGCTGCAAGCCAGTGCAGCCAATAATTTCAATTTTCAAAAGCTCTTGACTTGTTGAATATTTTGAAAACAATTGGACTGAAAGTTGTTGGTGGCTTAGCCACCAACTTTCAGTCCAATTGTTTTCAAAATATTTATCACGTTCAGAGATATAACCTTTGGAATATGTCGTCTGCAAAAACTCAGTCAGACGCTTACTAGAGGTTTAAATACAATTTGAAGAAAATGGTCTCTAAAGGCAGGTAGGTGGTCTTTATAGCAGGTTATTCCCCACCACCACACAATCCATTTAACACATGCACATCTGGCTGAATCACCAAGTTAGCAGCAGGGGTAGGGTGAGCTGGAGTTGATTTAGAAAATAATTTGACTGAAAGTCATTGCTGCCTTAGGCAGCAACAACTTTCATTGCTACCAAAGGCAGCAACAAATTTCAATCAAATACATTTCAAATATGTTTAAGAGTATAGATGTCAGAGCACATAATACATATCTTAAATATTTCTGCAGTATTGGAAAGGTTAATCTGTTAATTGAAATTTAATATCTAGTTTGGCAATAAAATCTGACATGGTGATAAGACTGTGGGAACAAACCATTTGCCCTATGAAAGTGAGACTGCAAATATTTAAGGAGTGATAACTCTGGCATTTGACATCCTATCAGTTTCATTTTCACAACACAGATATTAGATGCCGTCATTAACATTGTGACCAAGTTTGGTGTCAATCCGTCAAGAAATAACAAAATGAGCCGTCATTGTTGGTGACGGACAAACAGATGGATGGACGAACATACAGAAGACGGATAGGGTTATCGCTATACGATAGCTGACTGACAAGTAAGCGGAGTTAAGAAAACCAATTTCGGCTTCACAATCCATGAAATAAAAAAATTGAATATGGCAGCCAAACATGCTAAAATTTGATTGGTCCACGGCGGCCATGTTTTTTACCTATCAACTTCCCATGAACAAACTTTAATGGCCCTTAGTCCATAATCATATCCCCAAAATTTCAGCCCGATCCGTTCAGTGGGTCTGCAGAATAAGTCGTTTTTACGAAAACTAAGTCATCCAAGATGGCCACCGAACCATTTGGCCAATCAAGTTCCTTCGAACAAACTTGGTTCAGCTCTTGCCCTATATGATATTTCGTGAGTTTTGAATCAATCCACCAAGCGGTTTCGGAGAAGATTTTTAAAGCCATTTCCTAAAATCGGCCAAAATCCAAGATGGCCACCGGCCAAATCGGCTGATCGGCTTTGTTTGAACAAACTTGGATCCCTATGCCCTAAGGATACTTCCTGCCAAATATAATTGAAATCGGCCCAGTGGTTATTGAGAAGTCGTTTAAAGGAAAAAGTTGACGGACGCCGGGCGGTTGCCATGGCATAAGCTCACTTGGCCATTCTGGCCAGGTGAGCTAATGACTATAGGAGCATTTTGACCAAATGTCCTGTAAATCTGTCCAGAAATAATGAAACATATCACCATTGTTGATGTCGCATAGACAGGCAGATACACAAGACAGACGCTGGAGCTCAACTCACTAACAATTCAGCTTGGCTAAAAACATGAAGATCCAGAATTTCAGGAATTAAATTAAATGAATAATTTAACTTCAATCATTAAGCGTTAATATTTGTGTTTTCTCTCTACAGCTGCTGATGGGGAAGTGCCTTGACACGCCATATGATGCCTATATAACCATTGATGACACTTTCTGGCAGCCATACATCGAACTTCTCCTCAGATGTAGAATTGCGCTCACGCACCCAGACGACGTTCAACGAATCAAATTAGTTCCATTTCATTTGTGACACGAAACTGCTTTCTTACAGACGATCAGGGATAGTGTTTAAAGCCGACCTGTCAGGCTAAAAGAAACAGTGTTTAACACCTACCAGTAACATTGTACTATCAATAAACTTCTGTTTGCTGTAACTATTATGAGTGCATGTATTGATACATTAAACTAACCCTCGAATCTGTTCAAGAAAGTTTCAATTTTGTCATAGAAAAAGTCCTTTTGCAGACCAAGAAGACTACTTTTGAAAATTTACTACTAGAATAACGGGCTCGCTTATCGAGCCAGTCATTCCAGTGGTAAATTTTCAAAAATTGTTTTCTCTTGGTCTGCAAATGGACATTTATCAAGACCACTGGTGAAGGCGTTATTGGCTGATATCAGTGTTAGTGTCAGAGTCAGCTGGTATGTGATGAGCTCTTGGTAGCTAAGTAATACACTGGCGAGAGCTCTGCATTTCACTGCACGGTGTAGTGCTTACCTGTCAAATGCACCCATAACACACAGACTGGTGCACCCATAACACACAGGCTGGTGCACCCATAACACACAGGCTGGTGCACCCATAACACACAGGCTGCTTAACTGATAACTGACTGTAACACACCTGCTGATAACTGACTGTAACACACCTGCTGATAACTGACTGTAACGTACCTGCTGATAACTCGCTGTAACACACCCGCTGGTTACTCGCTGTAACACACCCGCTGGTTACTCGCTGTAACACACCTGCTGGTTACTCACTGTAACACACCTACTGGTTACTCACTGTAACACACCTGCCGGTTACTCACTGTATCACACCTGCCGGTTACTCACTGTAACACATCTGCTGGTTAGCTCACTGTAACACATCTGCTGGTTAGCTCACTGTAACACACCTGCTGGTTACTCACTGTAACACACCTGCTGGTTACTCACTAACACACCTGCCGATAACTCGCTGTAACACACCTGCTGATAACTCGCTGTAACACACCTGCTGGTTACTCACTGTAACACACCTACTGGTTACTCACTGTAACACACCTGCTGGTTACTCACTGTATCACACCTGCCGGTTACTCACTGTAACACATCTGCTGGTTAGCTCACTGTAACACACCTGCTGGTTACTCACTGTAACACACCTGCTGGTTACTCACTAACACACCTGCTGATAACTCGCTGTAACACACCTGCTGATAACTCGCTGTAACACACCTGCTGGTTACTCACTGTATCACATCTGCTGGTTACTCACTGTAACACACCTGCTGATTAGCTTGCTGTAACACCTGCTGGTTACTCACTGTAACACACCTGCTGATTACTCACTGTAACACACCTGCTGATTAGCTTGCTGTAACACCTGCTGGTTACTCACTGTAACACACCTGCTGATAACTCACTGTAACACACCTGCTGGTTACTCACTGTAACACACCTGCTGATTAGCTTGCTGTAACACCTGCTGGTTACTCACTGTAACACACCTGCTGATAACTCACTGTAACACACCTGCTGGTTACTCACTGTAACACACCTGCTGATGACTCACTATTACACACCTGCTGGTTACTCACTGTAACACACCTGCTGATTATCTCACTGTACTGAGTAGATCAGAACTGTTGTGCAGGTCTTGTGTGATGTATCATTGCCTGGACCCATAAGTTACAGAAAATGGAAGCTTATTGATATGACAATGTTACTGGTACAGGTTAAACACGGTTTCTTTTAGCATGTTCAGATGTCAGCTCAGGAACAATCACCTTTTAATAATACATCTGATTACATGGAAATCTTAATCTGAGTGGGGGTCGCAGCCAAATGTCAAGGTTTGGCTCGGTTATCAATGTCACACTCCCCACTCATAGGGGTAATTCACATATCAAATTTGTTGAATTCAGTCCTTCGGTTTCAGAGGAGTTGTGTTACAATCGATTTCCGTAGACGGACAGACATACACGGGTGAAACGGAATTGTCTTGGTTTTTTTTAAAACATGGGGATAATTATAGTCCAAGCTATAGTGTCAAAGCTTTTTCATCTACCGTAACTAAAACTATGTGTTAAGGGTGGGACGTTACCAAAATTCTAATTCACATTGCTCTGAAATTGCTATAATTCTTACCGTTTAATTGCTGGAAGCTATTGAACTGGTAGAGATTCAATCATCTAATCTATTCGTATCAGCTAGACGCCACCATCTGACACCCCTGGTTCCCTGAGGAAAAACTCCTAACTTGCTAAATATTTTGCAAACACTTTGACTGAAGGTTAGTCACCAACAACTTTCAATCAAATTGTTTGCAAAATATTTAGCATGTCAAGGGATAACCCTTAAAATATGTCGTCTGCGAAAACATGGCAGTCAGATGGTTAAAGGTTGTGGGTTTGAATCCTGGCACTACCTGATGAGGACCGAAAGTGTGACAGCGGTTATAGAGATTCTCATGATGTGTGAATAAATCAGTAAATACAATTCCGTAAAACCACAGAAACGCCTCGTATATACAAGAGTGATAAACTGTCTGCTTACCTTTTGTAATCCTATGCATTTCTTTCACACGTATGCAGGCCATAAGTGAAATGGAGGAATCCAGTTTTAGCTATGCCCCACCCACGCTTTCTCCGTGTTGGGATCAATCGAACCGTGAACTCCCTGAATATCAATTTCCAGAAAACTATACAGGTGAGCTGTTAAATATTTTGAAACTAATTTGACTGGGTGCAGCGTCCAGTCAAATTAGTTTCAAAATATTCAACAGAATGTTTATTAAATAGAAGACGTATAATTTATACATGGCGGATTATTAAGCGTTTATGAAATAAATTGTGTCATTCATGACATTGATTATGACGTCAGCCTACATGTGATGTAGTTGATTATGTCATATGATTAATAAACTGGATTCATTCATTAAGTCTAAATTACTGTATTGTGCAACATTAATTGTATCACCTGTGAAGCAGAATGCGAGACATATGCGTTATTTTCTGACGACGGCGACCACGGCAGCTAACGTCAACGCTATGATTTTGTGTTTAGCAAATCTCAGACTTACATTTCAGGACTGGTTACCCCTAATAGAACACAACTTCTGTACATGGTAACTTATACCCAGAGGATGCACGTTGGTGACATGGAAGTCAAAGGTCAAGGCCACTTGGAGGGGGGGGGATTGCATATCGGCAAAATGTGTTCTGACACACCAGTTATCGCCCTTGTTGAATTTTAAATTGGGGTTGTACTAAAAAGTCCTGGTCGGGGGACGACTGTGATCAGAACTGGTCTTTTATTCGGGATTGCTTTAGCAAATCTTATCAGCTTATATTTCTGGATTGCTGTTTCTTATGGCAAGAGAATACGTGATGTGGATATGGAGGTAACCAGGTCAAAGGTCAATACAAGACTAGCCCCTGCCTAGCATGATTGTAGTTATCACTCCCTGATTTTAAGACTTTGTTATTTTTCAACGTTAAGTTTTTGCATTTAGCAAATCTTATCAGCTTATTGCCTCACCTGTGAAGTAGAATGTGAGACAGCAATCATTTTTCACCACAAAAAAGAAAAGAACAGAGGGCGTCAGTTCTATGTTTTTGTGTAGCAAATCATTACTGACAAAGAGGTCAGGCGAGACGTTTAATTCTGCAGAATTCTTGTATTAATAAAGGTATAATTAGATAATACAATTCTTAATTGTTTGTTTGGTTTTCTGAACCTCCCTATATATGGCCATGTGTAAAGAACGTATCCTGATAACATGGATTAGAAAGGTGCAAGTAATAATCTGTCTGTCTCTGTCTGCCTGCCCTCCCGTCTGTTTGTCTCATTCAACACACAAACAGTCTTTCTGACCTTACCTGTTAAATGGTAATCTCGCTGAGGTTAAAATTGGAGAAATATTAGGAACTAATGTGTTATATATTAAGTGTTTTTTGAAGGCAGTTGATAGGTGAAGCAACATGGCCGACACCGCCCAAACAAAAATGAACCCTTTGTTATTTGATGTATTTTTACTACAAAACTCTTAATACATTTGTTGATTTTGAAGCTTGATGAATAAGAGTATGATAGCTGAATGCTGGTTTGGAAGCCATCTTGAATTTCTGTCTGACTGACGTCAACCAATGAAAATTGAACATTTGATAGCTCAAATGTCATGGAGGCGCAAGTAAGCTTAAGCCATAGTGACTGTCTGGCCATCGTCTAACTCTTCATTCAAATTACTTCTGAAGAACCAGCACTCTCATTTCAACAAAATTTAACATGAAATATCCTTTGGTAAGAGTGTACACCATTGGTCGATTTTGTCCAGACGGTCAAATGAGCTTATGCCATGGCGACAATGCATAATCTGTCAACTTTTGCTTTAAAATGTATCTCCTAAATCGCTTAGCAGATCTTAACCAAATTTGGCTATAAGGATCCTGTGGTTCAGAGTTTTTATCAGTCCATACCTTTGGTGATGTCTCCAGAACTTCTCTTCAGTTTTTATCAGTCCATTGTTTTGGTGGCCATCTTGGATTATCAAACAATTTCTCAGAAATCCTTTAAAACATATCTTCAATTAAACCATTTGGTGGATTTTAACCAAATTTGTCTTGAAGGCTCCTATTGTGATTTTCCCGCTGTGGGGAGCATGTACAATGATAATTCTTACAATGTGGGTAAAATACACCTCTCGACGTGTCCAACTGAAGTGTTTAATTATGTTGCCATAAAAATGTAATAAAATGTAATAAAAATAAAATCGAAACTGTCGGAAGTAATGGATTGGTGGCCATCTTGGATTTTTTTACCGGTAAAAATTCCTGTCGTAAAGCAATGGAAATTTTTTACCAAATTTGTCAGGAAGCATCCTTGGGTCATAGAGATCAAAGATTGGTTGATTTGGGTGACGACCATTTTGCACTTGTTTTAAAAACACATTTAAACAGCCTCTTGAAGATCGTGTTAGACCACCTATTTCGTTCAGAATGGTTACTTCTACCACCAAATTCATGGAGTACCTATGGGCTCATCAGTGTCGCCAGTGATCGCAAACCTTTATATGGAATCCTTCGAGCAACAAGCACTTAGCACAGCCACAGACCCCCCCCAAATTTCTGGTACCGATATGTGGATGACACGTTCACATGCCT
Organism: Chaetoderma sp. LZ-2023a; assembly: GCA_034401795.1. Classification (NCBI taxonomy): domain Eukaryota; kingdom Metazoa; phylum Mollusca; class Caudofoveata; order Chaetodermatida; family Chaetodermatidae; genus Chaetoderma; species Chaetoderma sp. LZ-2023a. The sequence continues at coordinate 12,966,571 of CM067371.1, forward strand.
GGACCAATGCATCCAATTCACCAGCGAAGTCGAAGAAGATGGCCAGATTTCCTTCCTGGCCGTCTTGGTACATGTCAGTGATTCCAGAACCACCAAACTTACCGTGTACAGAAAACCCACACACACAGATCAATATCTAAATTTTCACTCTAATCACCATTTGGAACACAAAAGGTCAGTCGTCAGAACTCTATTTCACCGCACAGACTCCATCATCACAGAACATCAGACAAAAAAGAAGAACATCACATCCAATAGTCTCTCCTAGTCAACGGTTACACTTCGTGGATGAGAAAACCACCTCCCCCACCTCGTAATAAACCACCAGATGGCGAAAAACTTCCACTAGTCGGACTTCTGTACATCCAAGGCCTATCAGAACATCTTGGCAGACTCTTCAGAGAACACCACATCAAAACCTGCCCGTCGACACCTTAAGATCACAACTAGTAAGACCCAAAGATAAACTGACCACAGATGAACGCTCTGGAGTCATCTACAAGATCGAATGTGACCAATGTGAGGGGACATACATAGGCGAAACCAAAACGCCTCTCAGCACCAGAGTCAAAGAACATCTTAAAATCAATTCCAACTCAGCTGTGGCAGAACATACAGTATCCACTGGCCACGTCATCCCCGCCAGCAGTGCCTCGGTCATCAACATTGAGACTAAAGTGTTCAAACGGAAGGTTAAAGAGGCCATAGAAATCTACAAGCATCAACCAACCATAAACAGAGACGAGGGCTACCGTATACCAGCAGTCTACCAGTCCATGCTGTCACGTGGCTCCACAAGATCTGACCAGAGTGACGTTGCCAGCGACCGTCAGTGCTAAAGAAGTGACCGAGACGGTCATGAAAGCTACACTCAAACAATTTCTACATCCCGGCGAAGTAACTAATTTTTCCTTATTATGAATCATCCTGGGATCGGGACCAACTTTTTTGGAAATACATTTAAACATATTCTCAGAAACTCAAGAATCTTCAACTAGGCCAACAGGGGAAACAAGATTGTTCGAGAGATCCTGATTGCTTGAATTGTCTGGTGGCTATCTTAGATGACCTAGGTTTCATAAAAACGTGTTCTCCATAACTGTTGGCACAGATCGGGATGAAATTTGGAAAATATGATTAGGGAAAAGGACACTTAGTTTGTTCAAAGGGCATTGATACATAACCTGACCCAATTAATGCCTGCTGTGAAGCAATCAAAATGTAGCATTTGGAGGCTATCTTTGCTTTTTTAATGGATTTTTGATGACGAAAATTGCTTTATATTTTAAATATTACTCCTAAAATGGCCGGCGAAAATGTGTACGTTTAAATCTTAAATTTCCGCGTTTCTGGCAAGAACTGTTGAATTTCAGATGATCGATACACGCCTATAGGGCATCTTGTCTTGGAAAAAATCAGATTGATAATTTTCTCCATGTACATTGAGCCGATTTCATAAAGCTAATTTATGACCCGTGATAATTTTCTCACCCGAGTCAATTTTCTGGTCCATTAACTATTGGCTGCATCAGATAGTTAATCATGGAACCATACGGCAAAATCAAAATGCTCAAATTCAACTGGGCACAAAAACAAATAATTAGGTGGTATATTGAGGGACGATGATTATTGTACATCTCAATTTAATTTGCTAATAAATACATTGTAGCTAGCTACACAGCGTAGTAGTAGTAGTAGTCATCCATATACCGGTGGATGGCAACCATCTTGAATTTTGGATCATTGTCAATTTTTAAAGATTTCTACAGACCTAGTCCAACCACCCTATGAACTTTCAAAGTGATCCGATAAACGGTAACAGTTATCATGCGGAAATCCCTCTACGGCCTGTCCGGATGGCACCATCACATAATATTCTGCCCAAATATTGGTGTCCTTGACACTATTGATCAATGGGAAAAGTACCATTAACCAATGGGGCAGCCATCGCTGACATTATTGACCCAGCAGATGACATTTACCCACAGGACGATGGTCACAGTAAAAAAGATCAGATGAAGAAATGCAAGAAAATTATTGTCATTGACCAATGGGAAAGGTACCATTGTTCAATGGGGCAGCCAACCATCCCTGACTTTATTGACCCCGCAAATGACATTTACCAATGGGTCAATGGTCACAGTAAAAACTATGGATGTAGAAATGCAGGAATATTGGTGTCATTGGCATTATTTAACAATGGGAAAAGTACCATTGATCAATGAGGCAGCCATCACAGACAATATTGTTCAATTGTCACAATAATGACATTTACCAAAGGGGCAATGGTGAGGTCACAGTAACAAATTTGGATAGGTAAATGCAAGAATATTGACATGATTGACCAACAGGAAGAGTACCATTAATCAATGGGCCAGCCTCCCTGACACTATTGTCATTTGATTGAAGTGTACTAAAGGAACATTTCTGAAAAATCTGTTAGTCCATTGTCAATTTACGAAATGTCAGATTATTTTCCCCATAGGGTTCAATACTTAAAATGCTTTAAAGAGCTCGAGTTATGACCCTTGTTTCAAGTCGTGGCTACTTCATATTCATAGGGCAAATAAATATTGCCTGAAGGAACATATCTGCTAAATTTGATTTCAATCCATCAACAATTGACAAAACAAATTGATTTTCACCATAGGTTTCAATAGTTTAAGAATTAATGAACCAGAGTTGTTTAAAAATGCATACTCTTTATATCCATAGTTCAAATAGACTGTAGGAACATATTTGCTAAATTTGATTTTAATCTATCAACAAGAGGCCCAATGGGCCTGTATCGCTCACCTGGAACATTGGCATTTCAACTAATCTTACTTAAGTTTTACATCCATCGGTGTCACTTCCAATGACTTCCAGCCAAATGGTTTAGTTTTCGAGATATTGACAACAATCTCTGGACTGTTTTTTTGCATTAGTGAGTTTGAACAATGTTTAAGTAAAAATAGATGATATCAGTGCTAACTACAGCTGGTTTCTTAACTGTCTCACTCCTGCAAGCCAGTGCAGCCAATAATTCAATTTTCAAAAGCTCTTCACTTGTTGAATATTTTGAAAACAATTCGACTGAAAGTTGTTGGCGACCTAGCCACCAACAATTTCAGTCCAATTGTTTTCAAAATATTTATCAGGTTCAGAGATATTATAACCTTTGGAATATGTCGTCTGCAAAAACTCAGTCAGACGGTTATTAGAGGTTTAAATACAATTGAAGAAAATGGTCTCTAAAGGCAGGTAGGTGGTCTTTATAGCAGGTTATTACCCACAACCACACAATCCATTTAACACATGCGCATCTGGCTGAATCACCAAGTTAACAGCAGAGGTAGGGTGACCAAGTTTAGTGTAAATCTGTCAAGAAATAACAAAATGAGCCGCCATTGTTGGTGAGACAGACAGACAGATGGATGGATGGACATACAGAAGACTGATGGGGTCATCGCTATACGGCAGCTGACTGACAAGTAAGCGGAGTTAAGAAAACCAATTTGGGCTTCAAAATCCATCAAATAAAAAAAAATTGAATATGGCAGCCAAACACGCTAAAATTTGATTGGTCCACGGCGGCCATGTTTTTTATTTATCAACTTCCCATGAACAAACTTTAATGGCCCTTAGTCCATAATCATATCCCCAAAATTTCAGCCCGATCTGTTCAGTGGTTCTGCAGAATAAGTCATTTTCACAAAAACTAGGTCATCCAATATGGCCACCGAACTATTTGGCCAATCAAGTACCTTCGATCAAACTTGGTTCAGCTCTTGCCCTATATGATATTTTGTGAGTTGAATCGATCCACCAAGCGGTTTCGGAGAAGATTTTTAAAGCCATTTCCTAAAATTGCCCAAAATCCAAGATGGTCACCGGCCAAATTGGCCGATCGGCTTTGTTTGAACAAACTTGTATCCCTATGCCTTAAGGATACTTCCTGCCAAATATAATTGAAATCGGCCCAGTGGTTCTTGAGAAGTCGTTTAAAGAAAAAAGTTGATGGACAGACGCCGGACGGTTGCCATGGCATAAACTCACTTGGCCATTCTGGCCAGGTGAGCTAACAATTGGCAAAAATGTATTTTCCCCATATGGCTCAATACCTAAAAACATTTCAATGAACCTGAGTTATGCCCCTTGTTTAAGGTCGTGGTCACTTCATATTCATAGCTACAATAGATGTTATCTAAAGGAACATATCTAATAAATTTAAAGTTATAATCCATCCATAAATGACGAAAAGTGCAACAAACATTTTCCCCATGGCTTCAATACTTAAAACTGCATTAATGAACCAGAGTTATGTTCCTTGTTTAAGGGTGTGGCCATTTCATCCTTATAGCCCAAATAGATATTGCCTAAAGGAACACAATTGCCAAATTTGGTTTTAATCCTTTGATAAATGGCGAAATGTACCACAAACATATTTTCCCCATAGGCTTCAATACTTTGAAAATATAGCAAAGGCCATAAGTTAGCTATTTGTGGGCGTGGCCTCTTCAGCTTCATAGCCCACATAGACGATGCCAAAAGGAACATATCTGCCAAATTTGCTTTTAATCTATCAATAAATGGCGAAACGTGCCACAATTGTTGACAGACAAATCACCTAGGTGAGCTAGACGCGATAAATCAGTGACATCTGCTTGTAAAATAACTACGGTGACATTAACAAGAGGCCCAAAGGGCCTGTATCGCTCACCTGGACCATAGACATTTCGACTAGAATAGTCATTAACAATAAGTAGAACTCTAACGAGTTGAGCAGACTTGTAACAAGAAAACAGAGGCCATGTTTCATTATGTATCAACTTCTCTTGAACAAAATGGCCCTTAGTCATCAATATCATATTTCCCAAATTCCAGCCTAATCCGTTCAGCGGCTCATGAGACAGAGTTGCTTTCATGAAAACCACGCTATCAAAGATGGCCGCCCACCCATTCGGTCAATCAAGTTCCCTTGAACAAACTTGGTTCACCTTGTGCCATAAATGATATTTTAGGAGTTTTGAATCAATCGTTCAGTTTAATTTTTAGACATTTCTAGAAATCGACCAAAATCCATGATGGCCGACAGCCAAATTGGCCGATCGGCTTTGTTTGAACAAACTTAAATTTCCATGCCCTAGGGATGTTTCCTGCCAATTGAAATCGGTCCAGTAGTTCTCGAGAATATATTTTAAGTTTCCCATTGCTTTAGTACGGGAGCTTTTGGCAGGTAAATGATCCAAGATGGCCGCTAAACCGTTTATCCGACAGACTCAAAAATGGCAAAGTTGATATCACAATACGCAAAAACATATAAAACCAAATTAGGCCTCAAAATCCATCAAATAAAAAAATCCAATATGGCCACCCAAACATGCTACATTTTGATTGGCCCATGGCGGCCATCTTTTTTTTAATGGCCCTTAGTCCCTAATCATTTATCACAAATTTTGGTCTGATCGGTTCAGCGGTTCTGAGGAAGTAATTTTTGTGAAAATTAGGTCATCCAAGATGGCCACTGAACCATTTGGTCAATCAAGTTCCCTTGAACAAACTTGTTTCAGCTCTTGCCCTAGATCATATTTCATGAGTTCTGAATCGATCCCTCAAACGGTTTTGTCAAAGATTTTTAGACATTTCTAAAAATCGGCCAAAATCCATGATGGCCACCGGCCAATCGGTTTCGTTTGAACAAACTTGGATCCCTATGCCCTAAGAATGCTTCCTGCCAAATATAATTTAAATTGGCCCAGCGGTTCTTGAGAAGTCTTTTAAAGGAAAAGTTGACGGATGGTCGCCACAACATAAGCTCACTTGGCCAGGTGGGCTAATAATTGAAATCGGCCCAGCAGTTATTGAGAAATCGTTAAAAGAAAAAGTTGATGGACGACGGCCGGTCGCCATGGCGTAAGCTCACTTGGCCTTTCAGGCCAAGTGACTTTCAGATTGGATACAGATAAATGTGTGTACCAGGGAACGTTTTGCTGTTTACTTTCGTATAGTGACTCGCTAGATAGTAGGCTAGGGTATTCATTTATACATAGTGTATTGCCTATTTTCATCCTTGTGTCAATGGTTTCGCTTTTAAAACCTTTCAGTGCCAGAATGTTTAGCATTCAAATAAGCATTTGAATATATCAAAAAATTTACGAATTACTTTTCGAGATCGGAATCACTTCTGATTTTCGTAGTGCGGTCAACATATATGGCCGTATTTTGACTATCAAATTTGTGTAAATACTGAAATTATGCGAATTTCTGAGTTAAGAGAAACATTAATTTTTGTGTCACTCAGTGGGTGAGTGAGTTGGTAGGTGTCCATGGGTGTGCGGGCGAGTGAATGGTGTCACTATGCGTATGTGATTTGGACGGGCTCACTAAGTCGGATCGAGCGGGTGGGTGAAGGGAATGGTGTCAATGCCTTGGTGGGTGTGCGGGTTGAATGAGGACAGTAAGTGAGTGTGTGGGTGGGTGGGTGAGGGAATGAGTGAGTGACACTGATCGCGAGTGGCTGGCAGTTGTGGTCATGTAACAAATTTGACAACTTAGGGTGGTGAAATAACCTCATTTTACGGTATGCAGCATTCAGTTTATGAGTATTTTGTCAAAATACGTGAATAATTGACAGTATAACTATGAGATAGGAAATTCAATAGCATTTCTTTAATACAAATATACAGAATAGGCGTACCTAACGGTTTTGTCAGGTAATGAAATTAACACTCGCCCGCTAGTGCAAGGCTAGGAGAAATTGACAAAGAATAATAATAAGTGGTGTTGTTTTAAGTTTAAGTTGGTAACAAGAGGTCCAAGGGCCTGTGTCGCTCACCTGGAATTATTGGTGACTGGCACAACAACAAAACGATATGACCACCGTAAAAATTTACCAATCAAATTTCTGTGAAGAAAGTTGAGCCAAGTTTTTATTAAAATTGGCCCAGTGGTTAATAACTAAGTCAGTTTTTCTCAGAAATTTGTAGAAAATATACAAGATATCTGCCAAAAATGTTATGTTTTGATTGATTCATGGTGGACATGATTTTAGCTCACCTGGCCAGAATGGCCAAGTGAGCTTATGGCATGGCAACCGTCTCCAGCGTCTTAATGTTTGCTTAAAAACGCTACTCCTCATTAACCGCTTGGCAGATTTCAACCTAATTTGGCTGGAATGACCCTATGGGCGTAGGCCTCAGAACAGGTATAGAAAATTTTGATTGGTCAAACGTTTCGGTGGCCATCTTGAATTTTCCGGAAAATGGCGGGAAATCGTTTAAAACACTACTCATTAACAGCTTGGGCAATTTTAACCACGCTTAGCTGGGAGACAAGTACACTGGTATGTTTCAGAATATGTATACAGAATTTTGATTGGTAAATTTTTCCATCGGCCATCTTGGATTTTCTGAAAATTTCTGGAAATCACTTAGTCCTATTCCTCGATAACCACTGGGCCGATTTCAATCAAAATTGGATGAAAGAACCCTAGCATGGTATGCTTTAGAACCTGTTTACAGAATTTTGATTGGTCCATTTTTCCGGTGGCCATCTTGAATTTTCCAAAAAATGTCAGGAAATCGTTTAAAACGCAACTCATGAACTGCTTGAGCAATTTCAACCAGACTTGGCTGGAGGATACTAGGCGTTGTATGTTTCAAAACTTGTATACAGAATTTTGATTGGTTTTGAAATATATAAGCGTACTATCCCCCCAGCTAAGCCAGGTTGAAATTGTCCAAGCATTTAATGAAGAGTAGCATTTTAAATGATTTCCCGCCTTTTTTCCCGGAAAATTCAAGATAGCTGCCTAAAAAATTGACCAATCAAAATTCTGTATGCAAGTTCCGAAGCCTACCTCCATAGGGTCCTTCCAGCCAAATTAGTTTGAAATCCGCAAAGCGGTTAATGATGAGTAGCGTTTTTAACCAAAAGTTGAAGGACGGACAGTCGCCATGCCATAAGCTCACTTGGCCATTCTGGCCACGTGAGCTAAAAATGATAATTTATCGCTACAATATTGAAGAATGACTAGGTGTATTTATTTCCTCCGAGATTTAATAATACACTGGCACTGAGCACACCGGGGGAGGGGGGTCTGGGTACCCCCATTAATAATGCCTGGCTTATGGAGGACTACTGCAGTGTTCCGGTGTTTGAAACCAATGCTCCCGTGTCTGACGTCAATGCTCCCGTGTTTGGCACGAATATGATTGGGATTATAAAACAGAGCAAAATTATTGAACATTTTTATATTCTTCAAACAAAGCTTACAAATCAAAGTATAAGACCAATTTCAAGTAATCTTTTAACAGATTAGAAACTACAGTTACTACAATGTATGAGATTTTGCTGAATAATTTGCAAATATTTGTCTGGAAACCAGTCGCCTGTGCCTTCTGAATGAAAGCATTTCAAATTTAGTACAGACATGTGAGATGCGTGATAGTTGCGATATAAAGAGGCATTGTCTGAAATGTGACATATTTGATGATAGTTTGAGGCCGGTATATAACAAAACAAGAGCGATATGTGAAGATTGAGCATCTGACAAATATCAGCCATCGCGTAGGGACACGGGGACTGGATGGAATCAGTACTTTTACCATGAAGTTAAATCATCTACGAGAGTAAAAACACATGATGTACATTCACTTATATCATCAATGTCAGCATTTTAAGAGGTAGGGGTAAGCGACCAATGTCCGATTACACATCCTGTCATGAGATCAGAGAAGCCCTTGAATTAAATAAAGTCCATTGAAAAACCTGCACATTTACCCAATGCTTGGTACACATCGCATGACATTTACCCAATGTTTGGTATACGTCGCATGGCATTTACCCAATGCTTGATATACGTCGTATGGCATTTACCCAATGCTTGGTACATGCCGCATGACATTTACCTAATGCTTGGTGCATGCCACATGACATTTACCTAATGCTTGGTACATGCCGCATGACATTTGTGTTGAGCTCCCTGTGTTGTGCCCTCCGCTTCCTGTCACTGACACATTAACCAGCAATAAATCTGTGTTGAGTGTTTCAAAACACTGCCTACTCTGAAAGACACTGCCGACTGCACATTTCAGCACAATTAAAGAGCTGAAAATTTCTGTTTGTTTGAAAATCCACGTAGATCTCTGTTGCCATGACAACTGTGATTGTGTTGTTGATGCATACCTCAGCTAGCCTCTATCGTTATTGCCTCGTGCTTACCGGAACTCTCCTCAGTACATGTTATGTGCAGACTGCCTTCCCTGGCAAGTAGACAAATACATAAACATCACTTAAAGTTACAGGCACATTAGAAACCTCAAAGTTACAGGCACGCTACAAACCTCAAAGTTACAGGCACGCTACAAACCTCAAAGTTACAGGTACGCTACATTTGAAATTAAAAGCTAGACACACTACATATTAACCACGGTTTCAGGCACACTGCATATTAACCTCAAGGTTACAGGCACACTGCATATTAACCTCAAGGTTACAGGCACACTGCATATTAACCTCAAGGTTACAGGCACACTACATATAATGCCATAGCAGGCGAGTTACCTACAACCTACCCAAGCTCATCAGCGACACTGACACTCAGTTATACAAAAAGGGCCTCGGGGAGCAGATCGCTAACATCGACATCAGCTCCGATCCAAATGAAGCCCTAACCAAAACACTGAAATCTATGGAATCATCAGCTACCAGCACCATAGGTGTTCTTAAAAACAACCAAACTAGGTATACTGACGAGTCGGTGACGACCCTCTAGTAGTAAAACTGTCAGCAGAGCACAAAGCGGTACGGCTGCCATCTATCAAACCAGCCAAAGTGAAGACCGCACCAAACTATGCCGGGAGCGCAATAACATTCTGCGTCACATCAGCGAATGCTTAAAAGATCTTTCTATTTAACAAGCAGACACCCTAGCAGATGAAAACACCTGCCATGGATGACTGTCACAAAATGTTTCGGGCGCGCCGAGCCATGAGAGTTACAAACTACATACCACCACTCACTGTACACAACTCTGAAGTACACTTTATCTGGACTGACCAGGGCAAAGACGAAGCGATTCAAGAATAGTTCAAGGAACAGTTCACTGACCATGATGATGAGCCCTGGCACCCATTCTCAGGAGACCTCAGGCCATTACTAACACCTAGTAAAACACCAGAAGTTGAGAAGGCACTTAAAGCCCTGAAAAATGGACGTGTATCTGGACCTGATGGCATGAGCAATGAACTATTTAAATATGCAAGTGACATTATCTCAAAACCGATCACGTACATAATCAATTCAGCTTTTTGCATCATCTCATCGACGCTGTAGGCCAAGGCACCCTTATCGCACTACCAAAGCCCAAGCGCACACCCCCCCCCAATCTGTGGCCCATTGTGCTCCTCAACAGCATACGGAAAATCCTATCCAATGTTACTCTATACCACATCCGAGACAAGATCAATGATTTCACCGGATCATGTCAAAGTGACTTCAAACGTGGATACAGCTGCGCAGACATTGTATGGGCCCAACGCATGCTTGTGTCAGTAGTCATGTCCAAACACTGGGATTTTCACAAAATGTGCATTGACATGTCACGAGCCTTCAACACAATTAAATGCTCACATATCCTAGATGTACTACGCCAGACCAGTTGCAATGAAGATGAGCTATGACTAGTGAGACTACTGCATACAGACATCAAGCTGAGAGTATGAGTCAAGTCAGTGAAGTCTGTCGAGTTTGAGACATCAATCGGCTCCCCACAGGGAGATGGTCTATCTCCTGTGCTTTTCACCCGTTACCTTGCTGCTGCATTGAAATCCGTGCGGGAAAGTTCCACATGACCAAACACCCCAGTGTCAATACTGGTTATGTTACTAGAAATGGAGTATGCCGACGATATCGACTTCATAGACGAGGAAAAGGAAACCCTTGACGAACTTCTCCCAATAGCTGTAAGCAAACAAAAAATTGAGAACCTATGAATGAATCCAAAACAGAGTTCACCCACATATACCTATCGACAAAGCAAGAAACTAAAGAAAATGACGATCCACTTCGTGGCGGTGAACCATGAAGGAAAAGTAAAATCCTGGGCTCACTGCTTTGTAGTACTGCTGACATGGCTGCACGCTGCAGCATGGGGAACATAGCTTTCCAGTCCTGGAAGCCCCCCCCCCCCACCCCACAATAGCTTTCCAGTCCTGGAAGCTATGGATTCGTAGATCAAAGATGCCCTTGATAAAAAGACTACATTTATACAATGCAACCTGCGTATCCTTGATGCTGTATAACTGTAACAGCTGGGCAGCTACAAAGGCAGCTCTAGACAAACTTGATGCCTGCCATCACAAACACCTACATCATCACTGGACACCGATGGCCAGACGACATAATTTCCAATGATGCACTATACTTCTTCTTGTTCTTTTCGTTCGCTGATCACACCGCCAGTCCTGTAAGTGACTATCGACATGATCATAAGCGTTAAGTGCGTGGATCCATGGTTTCTTAGAGTGCGCCGTGCGCCTGGAACCTCCATCTTCAGCACTCAAGGTTTCTGTCAGGGTTACCTCACCCTTACCTCCTTTAGTCGCCTCTTACGACATGCAGAGGATACGGAAGGTGTATTCTAAGCCCCACCTACAGGGCAAATGCACTATACAAGATGTGTAATACGTCGCCGCTGTCTGTAAAACTTTGGCCAGCAAAGATGGTCCATGTTTGGCCATGTGCTAAGGATGCCAGAAGAGACACCAGCAAAAAGCCTTGGAATTCGTCCTACTCCGAGCCAGCAAATACAAAGCCAGGAGAGGACATCATTGCATAAATCTGCTAAGTATGCTACGCAGTGAGAAAGCATAACCCGGTACACTCAAGTCAAGAATGGACCTGAGGAAGCTAAGGATTTTGGCTGAGGACAAGACACAGTGGGCAAAAGCGAAGGTCTGATTGCAGCTGTAGGATGTTTCTACTACTACAGCCGCAGAATACAGTAAGCATACATACACTACATATTAACCTCAAGGTTACAGGCACACTAGATTTGAAGCTCAAAAGTTACAGACACGCTAAATTTGAAGCTCAAAGTTACAGGCACGCTAGATTTGAAGCTCAGTTCCAGGCATACTAGTTTTGAAGCTAAAAGTTACAGGCATGCTAGGTTTGAAGCTTTAACGTTACAGACATGCTAGGTTTGAAGCTCAAAGTTACAGGCATACTAGGTTTGAAACTCAAAATTACAGGCACGCTACATTTGAACCCCAAAGTTACAGGCACACTACATTTGAACCTTAGTGACAGGCACGCTACATTTGAACCTCAGTGACAGGCACACTACATTTGAACCTGTGACAGGCATGCTACATTTGAACTTCAGTGACAGGCACACTACATTTGAACCTCAGTGACAGGGATGCTACATTTGAACCTCAGTGACAGGGATGCTACATTGAACCTCAGTGACAGGGATGCTACATTTGAACCTCAGTGACATGGATGCTACATTTGAACCTCAGTAACAGGGATGCTACATTTGAACCTCAGTGACAGGCATGCTACATTTGAACTTCAGTGACAGGCACACTACATTTGAACCTCAGTGACAGGAAAGCTACATTTGAACCTCAGTGACAGGGATGCTACATTGAACCTCAGTGACAGGCACGCTACATTTGAACTCCAGTTACAGGCATGCTACATTTGACCCCCAAAGTTACAGGCACACTACATTTGAACCTCAGTGATAGGGATGCTACATTTGAGCCTCAGAGATAGGGATGCTATATTTGAATCTCTGTGACAGACACACTACATTTGAACCTCAGTGGCAAGCACGCTACATTTGAATCTGTGACGCATGCTACATTTGACCCTCAGTGACAGGCATGCTGCATTTGAGCCTCAAAGTGACAGGGATGCTACATTTGAACCTCAGTGACAGGAATGCTACATTTGAACCTCAAAGTGACAGACACACTACATTTGAACCTCAAAGTTACAGGCACGCTACATTTGAACCCCAAAGTTACAGGCACGCTACATTTGAACTCCAAAGTTACAGGGATGCTACATTTGAATCTGTGACAGGGATGCTACATTTGAACCTCAAAGTAACAGGGATGCTACATTTGAACCTCAGTGACAAGGATGCTACATTTGAACCTCAGTGACAGGGATGCTACATTTGAACCTGTGACAGGGATGCTACATTTGAACCTCAGTGACAGGGATGCTACATTTGAACCTCAGAAACAGGGATGCTACATTGAACCTGTGACAGGGATGCTACATTTGAACTCCAGTTACAGGCATGCTACATTTGACCCCCAAAGTTACAGGCACACTACATTTGAACCTCAGTGATAGGGATGCTACATTTGAGCCTCAGAGATAGGGATGCTATATTTGAATCTCAGTGACAGACACACTACATTTGAACCTCAGTGGCAAGCACGCTACATTTGAATCTGTGAAGGATGCTACATTTGACCCTCAATGACAGGCATGCTGCATTTGAGCCTCAAAGTGACAGGGATGCTACATTTGAACCTCAGCGACAGGAATGCTACATTTGAACCTCAAAGTGACAGGCACACTACATTTGAACCTCAAAGTTACAGGCACGCTACATTTGAACCCCAAAGTTACAGGCACGCTACATTTGAACTCCAAAGTTACAGGGATGCTACATTTGAATCTGTGACAGGGATGCTACATTTGAACCTCAAAGTAACAGGGATGCTACATTTGAACCTCAAAGTGGCAGGCACACTACATTTGAACCTCAAAGTGGCCGGCACACTACATTTGAACCTCAAAGTGACAGGCATACTACATTTGAACCTCAAATTACTAATAGTATGCTAAATAATTCATGCAGAGTAATATTAGCAGGACATCCTTGAGCACAAATATCTCCAGATGCACGGAAACATAAGTTATCTCCCTTGTGCCCCTTCCGACCCACCCACCACAGGAAAGTCAAAGCCGATACAAGAGGAGTTCTCTCTTGCTCCCCAACCTTGAGTAAAAGCAGATCGAGTAGGAGCGTGAATCAGTGATTTACCTTCGTAAATGGAATGTGCAGTTGATGGTGGCAGCAGACGGTATGTCTTCCAGAATCAGCTAGTAAACAACAAAATACAGATGAATAACACTCATCACATTAATGTCAAAATATAAATTTTTCAAAACTAAATAACAGATGAACTTATGTTAATTTTTTCAATGAATTTGGTAGGCGGCAACATCATCCACCAAAATTGTTGAATAAGTTACAGGAGCTTCCTTGCTATAGACAGAGTGAAAGCTAGAATAATGACATCAGAGTAGTAATAGTTACCACTTATCACTCTGATGTCCATAGTGCTACTTATTCTCAGTATACGACTGCTTCCCTAGCATTGTTGATGAAACCTTGTCATAGGAATAAGCACTAGTTGTCATATGAATCGGATGGATAGATCAAATCTGTCAGTCAAGTATGTGTCGTCATAATGACGTATCTAGGTCCGTCATGAACTAAACGAAATCAAGGATTTCTTTTTTCACGAGAGAGTTGATACTTACCTCCCTAATACTTTTGATATTGCTAAATATTGGCTTTCACTCAATAAACACTCAGATTAAAACAGTTAGGTGCCCCTACTGGGCAGGGAGTCAGAGCGTAGTCTGGCGGATGCCAGCCCCACCACCGCGCATGCGCAGACTAGCACTTCCTCTGACTAATTTATTGGCTGATACACATGCAACTATAAAGAGCCTGAAGACCGAGCCTCTGTGGGGTGGAGAGGCCGGGTCCGTATCTAGGGAGGTAAGTATCAACTCTCTCGTGAAAAAAGAAATCCTTGATTTCGTTTATTTCACATCAAGAGTATACTTACCTCCCTAATACTTTTGATATTGCCAGAATTCGACAGTGAATTCGGCGGGAGGGAGGCGAGGTCAAAAGACCAGCTCATCCCTATACGCTTTTCTGCGTTTAAGGCACTTAAACTTCTGAAACTGTATGAAAAAACAGTCAGGATTTGACTAACCATCGGATAACACCCCCGATGTATGAGAGATGACCGAATGTCATATGCGCTCCCCCCCCCCCCCTCCTTCCTGGGAGGAAGAGTCGAATGACCTCAATGTCCTATACGCTCTCTACGTACAAGTGCCATGTACTACAGGACAGAGACGAAAAGCTCCATTTTCGTATACTCTCAACAATGAACCACATAAATACACAAAAACCATCATCATATAAATAACGGGTAACGTGACAAGACAATCAACAATGGACAACACATACACAAGACTGACCTTGTTGAAATGGCTGCTGACATCCTCTTCCCATTGGTGAAGATCGATGCAGTCCCAAATTAGTGGTTGTTTCCATAAATTAATTGTGAAATATATAAGCAATGAGGAAACCCCATCAAAAATATATATGCCTAGTTATTTTTTCAAAATCGACAAGGCGAGAGGATTAGAGGTGTCACGGAGATAATGGTCTGTAAAACTTGACTCACAGTGCCACTGAGCCACCGACATAATATCATCCACAGGAACCCCATTAAATAGGGCAGTGGATGTCACTACGCCGCGGACACTGTGAGCCTTGGCCACGTCAACCTGCTTCCCGGTGGCGGACTTATGGCAAAACTGAATGCATTCTACAATCCACCTGGAAATGGTGTCCTTAGAAGCCCTGCCATGGGGTTCAATATATGACACCCATAACGCTGACTGGTCGGTGCGCCACTCCGCCGTACGTTGTTTGTACCGGCGAAGCGCCCGGACAGGACACCATGCTTTAGAATTAGGATCATATCTAGTTAAAGCAGGCAAAATAATAGGTTGACCTGGATATTTCAACGACTGATTTTTAGCCAAGAAATTAATCCTAGGTAGCAGCTTAAGGCCTTCCCCTGAAACCACAAAACGGTCATCCTCGGCTGATAAGGCATGAATCTCACTCCTACGCCTAGCCGAGGCCGCAGCAATTAAAAACACAGTCTTCAGTGTTAATAGTTTCATCGAAATGGAACTAAGTGGTTCAAACGGCTTATCACCTAGTACTTGAAGCACTAGCGATAAACTCCAAGACGGAATCACAGGTGGATTCCTTGGTCTTAGATTGCCCATGCCTTTAATTAATACATTTAATGTATTCACTTCATCACTTCCCCTCTTAGCCAAGCAAGGAATAACAGACATTAAAGCTGACTTATAACCAGCAATAGAGTTAGGCTTGAGGCTATAGGCATCATAAAGGTGACAGAGGAAATCAGCTACTACCTGAATAGATGCATCCATTGGATCAATACATCTTTTTGAGCACCATTCTGCAAATCTGTTGATTTTATAATTATATGCTCTGGAGGTTGACCCCCTCCTGGCTTTGGCCATAAACATGGCTGCTTGCTCAGAAAAGCCCTCCTTAATTCTAGATTCCTTGACAACATCCACGCAGTCAATCTGAACATTGACGGATTGTTGTGAAGGGCCTTGCCCTGGAAGATAATATCGTCCATCAGAGGCAGAGGAACCGGATTGCAGACCAGAAGGTCCAGCAGATCCGTATACCATGATCGGCTTGGCCAATCCGGGGCGATCAGAAGCACTTGGCATTCCTCTTGTCTGATTTTCTGAAGAATTTTTGGAATCAGGATTGCTGGAGGGAATGCGTATGCATACATTCTCCCTCAGCTGATAGCTAACGCATCTGTTGCGAAAGCGCTTGGATCCGGAATCGGAGAGACGTACGTCGTCATCTTCGCATTCTTCTTCGTTGCGAACAAATCGATGTTGGGTTTCCCCCAATGGTCGAACAGACGATCCGCCACACATTGATTTAGTTGCCATTCCGTGGGTAAAACACTCATCCTTCGGCTCAATGAGTCTGCTAGCAGGTTTAACCTTCCCGGAATATGAACTGCTTTCAAGGTAATCTGGTGATCCAGACACCAACAAAGCAGTTTCCATGTCATCATACAGAGACTGGGCGACTTCGTTCCGCCCTGGCGGTTTATGTAAGTCACAACTGTTGAGTTGTCTGAACGAATAAGAACAATCTTGCCCTGAACTTTCTGTAAGAAATGTTCCAGGCCCAGGACTACTGCTCTTAGCTCCAGTAGATTTATATGTTCCTTTGACTGTTCCAGATTCCAAAGCCCTGATATCGTGGACTCTTCCAGGCAAGCTCCCCAGCCCTCCATCGATGCATCTGTATACACAGTCACCTGAGGGTGGGGAGGGGTTAGCATAACCCCCACCAAGAGATTCTCTGTGTCCAACCACCATTGCAGGTGATGAATCAGAGGCGCCAACACTGACACATTCGAGTCCAGCGAACCTGTACTCTGGGTCCATTGTGTCATGAGAAATAACTGGATCGGCCGCCTGCGTAAGGCGGCCTGAGGAATGACTGGTTCCAATGAAACCATCAACCCCAGCATTCTCAAGTAAACCCGTGCCAGGACATGACGACTGTCGCACACTGACTGAATTAATGAGATGAGTTTCTGAACTCTCTCCTGAGTAGGATAAACATATCCTGTCTCTAGATCGAAGAACATCCCCAGGTAAACAAACTTCTGGGATGGAGTCAGCTCTGATTTTGGGAAATTGATCATCCAGCCTAAGTCTGTGAGAGTTTTCAAAACAATCTCCAGACTGGCCGACAAACTTTCCCGGGTGTGCGCTTTCAACAGCCAGTCGTCTATGTACGTGTGGACTGCTATGCTTCTCCTGCGGAGGTATGCGGTGATCGCAAGAACCACACGGGTGAAAACCCGAGGAGCCGTGGAAATTCCGAAGGGTAGCACCCTGAATTCCCACTGTCTGCCCTGGAATGCAAATCTCAGGAAGCGACGGAAACTCCTGTGTATGGGGATGTGGAAATAAGCGTCCTTCAAATCTATCGACGCTGTCCACATTCCCCTCTCTAACCCCGCCAACACCGAGCGCACAGTCTCCATCTTGAAACTGGGCGTCTCGATGAACTTGTTCAATGGCTTGAGGTTGAGAATTGGTCTCCACCCTCCGGTGTTCTTTGTTACTAAGAACAGGGTTGAATAGAAGCCCGGACACCTCTGTGCCGGCTGAATAGCTCCTTTTTGTATGAGGGAATTTATTTCCTCCTCGATACACAACCTTTGATCTGGATCTCTCGGATTTGGAGTCCAGATCGGCACTAGAGACAGTCGCGATGGCGGGCCTGTCATCCAATCGGGATGATACCCGACTGAAAGCCATCGCAAGACTAAACGGTCCTGAGTTAACCGTTCCCACTCTTGCATGTGGTCGGCTAATCGGCCTCCCATCGGTCCACCTAGGGATAGAGGTGGACATAAGAAGTGCAAGAGCGGCACTGTCTCCTTTGCCAGAAACACCGGCGCGGTTCTCACCGCGGTAACCGTCCCATCAGGAACGATTACCCCGCCCAGATCCTCGCGCGCCACGACCAGCACCGCGCGCACCACGGTGCGCGGGCGGCTGCCTGGCTGACTGCGCCTGAGGAGCCTGCGCCCCCCTCGCTGCTGGCCGAATCGCATGCGGCCGAGGCCGGCGCTGCGATGGTGGTTGGCCTCTGACCTGGCCACTACCACCTCGAGCCTGCAGGGGACGATACGCAGGGGGTGCGGCGCGAACGTTGGCACGACGAAGCACCTCAAACTGTTCGCGCAGCGCCCTCTGGTTATTGACCAGAGTAACCGTCTCCTGGAGGTGTCTACAGCCCTCACCTCCAAAGAGACCAGGACCTGTCATAGGCGTACGTAGTAGCCTATTGTAGAGGTCCTGGGACGGGCACAGATTATCCAAGGCAAAAGTGCGCCTTGCCCGGACACTCCTGGTCACCGCCCGCGTCATACAGTCCAGAGCCAGGTTGATACCATCCTGGATGGCTCGCTGGACTGTGACCGGACTTGGCTGGCGCGATGCGGATGCTGTTACTACCCCTTGTAACAGCTGGGAGACGTGGGACAGAGCGGCAATCGAAGCCCTCCCACTCTCCTCCGCATCACGCAACGCGGCATTTGCCGAACGCAACGCGTTCGAGCACAAGACTCCCGTGTCAGAACGGGAGCCTGGCCGCGCATCCTCACCCAAAGCCGCGCGGTCATCCACGCTCGGCTTTGGTACCACACCGTACCGCTGGTAGTCCAGGGGCACGATGCGGCAACGCCTGGCCACCTCGCGCGGGGCCTTAGCGAGACGTCCACTCGACTTAATGGACGTCTCCGCCGCCTCGAACATGTCAACGACATGCTCTGCCAGCGGCAGAGAAGGCATAGCGTTAGCAGTAGGCTTACCAGCTAACCACGGCCTGTGTTCACGCTGGCTAGCCGACTGCTCCACGGGCAGATCTGGTCTAACACTCACCAGCCACTGGCAAGCGTCAGACCAATCCTCCTCCGTGGCTAGTTGCGAGCGCTCTACAAGACGGGGGCCTTCGTCTTCCTCCTGAGCGCAAGCAACAGAGCTTGACGGCGGATACGCTGATATCCCTGGCAAGCCAGGGAAAACATGCGGGCCTGATAATACCGGCATGCTAATCTCACTGGCTTGACCAGGAGCAGGCGCCGTGGTAGAGCGCGGGGCATATACCGCCCCACCACAGCCCCGGCCAGCACCAGCTACACTCTCGGCAAGCCAAGGTATGCGGTACCGCTGGCCTTCAGCGCCCAGGGCCACAGTCTGAACCGTGGATTCTACCCCTAGGAGAGTAGAACCGTGGAAAAAGGCGCCTGTATTCCCCGCGAGGGGTGCACAAACGTCATATTCCATGGCCACGTCTTCAGACGGCGACCCCAACAGGTAATCATCATCCTCCTGGCCAGAAAGATTAGACTCCGGGTCAGCAAAGAGAGCTAACCCGGACTGGCCAGGGAAGGTGCCATACGAGGTACTGGCAGCCGCGGTGTGCGGATACCCCTGGACTGATGAGCAGCCCGCGGGTTCCAGCGACGACCGTCCACGGTCCCTATTGGGCGCGGCAATAAGCCTGCTGCCAGGGCCGTGGAACACCACCTCTAATGGGGCCACCTCTGAATCTTCAAACAACGGAAGCGTACTAAGGAACGTTGATTCAGAGGTGGGGATTACCTGCTCCGAAGCAGATGATGAGGTCAATAAAGGATTTGGTCCAGGAAGCATGCCACGAAGCAACTCTGGAACCAAATCCTTGATTGTCCTCCTCATCTCTCCCAACATCTCGGTCCGGAAGGCCTCCATGTCCACCGCGGACGAGGCCTTCCTCTTACCCTTCTTACTTACGACCTCTTTTTTCAGCTTCTTTTTCTCCTCCTCCAACTTGTCCTTCGCCTGCAAGCACAAGAATTCGGACATTAGCTCGCCCCCCCAGTGCTTACATATCTCGCAATTAAGCAAGGGACCACAGGGGCTACACTGAAAACATAGATGAGGGCCAAACTTGTCCCTCAAAAATCGTCCACAGGACGCACAACCAGGTCTCTGAAAAAGGCCAAAGGACGAGGAGTATGAGCAAACTAGTTAAGCTTAGAAAACTCACCAACTCAAGAGAAGAAAAAATGATCATAAAGATCAAATTTTTATCAGAAACCAGCTTCGGACAACTTTAATTGTAAATAAAGAGCAAGACTGATTATGACGTCATTAATCCTATGACAGGACAAAATCGATCCCCAACAAACATCCCAGTGCAAGGACGAATTGTATCTTTAACCAGAACATGTGCAGAATGGACATTTCGACTACACAAGCATCAGATAAATACTGATAACAATGGCAAATAGTGTTAATTATCTCCCTTTCTCATATCAATAATTAATACCTGACACCTTGTCTAGACAAACCATCCAACCTGATGAACTGGAGCACTCCACCACTGAACGCCTCTTAACTCTCTCCACCTCAAGGGGAAGGAATTGGATCAAGAGGGCAAAGTGAGAAGACCTTTATAATAGGCCTCCAACTCACTGGGCATAGAATTTTTGGTTAGATAACCTAACAGTATTAGTAGGAAATGGAACCATGGTGGAGAGACACAAACCCTCTGCTGATGTCATGTCCTTATTTCTCCTTCACACAGACCTGTGGACATAAACACAAAGAGAGATTAGTCTTATATAGCACCTAGTTGAAAAAACCCAACTAATTAAGGCGCTTATCACGTTTAGCGCGAGTCCCGGAAACACATTACAACGGGACAAAACTCGCTAATTTTACTAGAAGTCACCTGATTTAAAGGTCCAAGGCCCTCCTGTGGCGAAGTCACTCTCTCAGCCATCTTTGTCAGGTGAAAACGTCTATTAAATAGTCTTAAAAAGCTTTGAAAAGCGTAAAGAAAGATCCTATCATGAAAGCATGTGTTGTCTCTCAGCCAATAAATTAGCAAAGAGGTAGTGCTAGTTTGCGCATGCGCGGTGGTGGGGCTGGCATCCGCAAGACTACGCTCTGACTCCCTGCCCAGTAGGGGCCCCTAACTGTTTTAATCTGAGTGTTTATTGAGTGAAAGTCAATATTTAGCAATATCAAAAGTATTAGGGAGGTAAGTATACTCTTGATGTGAAAATTGACTAGACCGTCAAGTGTACAAATTGTATGTCTTCACTATTTAATAAACATTCTGGTGAATATTTTGAAACTAATTTGCCTGGGCACTGTTGGTGCTTATGTATAAATAAACGTGTGTCTAAGTGGCCATTTTAGTAGTTCAAATTTGTCTTTTTGGCAGATGAAGCATGACGCAAATCTTAAAGGTGCATATTCACACAAAAATATTTGAAAATAAAATTCTTAAAATTGTATACTTTTAGAGGCGTGAGCTGTTTTTCTCGATGGAAGGAAACAAAATAAAACTTAACATATGAGGATTTCATTCCGTATAAATATATTTCGCATTTTTAGATGTGAATTTGAATTAGGAACTCGTGCCTCTAATTTAATTTGACAACAAAAAATTGTATTTATAATATGCTAAGATTTATTTCGTTTCATTACATCTAGGCACACAATTTAAGCTTCTAAAAGTATACAATTTATACAATTTTATTTTCAAGCATTCTGCTGTGAATATTGCACCTTTAATCCATGCTGTTGATCATCTCACAATCTGAAAATATACGTCTGGGTATAAACATTTGCTGGCTATCATACATATAATTATATATGTGATAATTGCATGTCACCATTCGGATGCAGACCTCAACAACTTATATTTATACAGCAACCATGCCTGTCTACGACTTCTAGAACCCCAGATATGTCATATTTTGCATTATTTGATGGACATCTTGAATTTTGGCATTTTATGAGAAAAGGCGAGGAATTAGATGCACCAATATCAAATAAGACCCAACCGAAACTTTAGGCCAAATTTGTCACTTTTATCTGCTGAGTAACAGTAACCAGCATTGTTGGTGCTAAGCCACCTGACTATAGTAGTTATGTAATATTCTACTCTCAATTTTTTTTACTTTTGCGCCAATTTTGTAAAATCAGAAACACTGAGTTGGTGTCCTAATGCAGAATGTGTTTCAGTGACCTGAAAACCCCTACTTTGACACCAATTTCTTTCTGTGATTTCTTGAACTAAACATATGTAATATTCTATTGTCGATGGCAGCCATCTGGGCTTTAGGCCGCCACATTGGAAGTGGAAACACTGAATATGTGTCTTAAAAAGTTTTTGTGTTTCCTGGCGGGAAGTGGTGTGCCCAGACTAACTTCGAGTGACTTTGAAAACCGCTATTCTGACACCCCATTCGCCTTTGTGGGATTTCTAGAAGCAGATATCGAATTTTTTATTCTGACCGGTGGCCATCTTGGATTTTGGTGGCCATCTTGGGAAATAGAAAAAATTGAAGAGAGCTCCTAGGTTAATATTAAATGATAGGTCCAAATGAAGCTCCACAGAAAATTTGATGTTTTTATCCGCCATGTAAAAGTAATCATGATTTTTGTCGCTAAGCCACCTGACTAATAGAAAATTTGCATAGACTAGCTCAAATAGTTTTTCTAGTCTAAGCTTACGCAACCCAAATAACTGTATCATACCTTGGCTAACAGAACGTCTTCAGCTGCCTCCAATGGCCGGCTCTCACTGATGTCCAGTTGAAATAGTGTGGCCTCATTTGCTAGAGTGAAAGTTTTGTGTTTTCTGGCGGGAAGTGGTGTGTCAGCACTAAACAGACGGACAGCACATGTATCACTGGAAGAACAGCCAGAGACCTGAACCATACAAACATAATTATTAAATAACTTAGTGGGTCACTAAGATCACCAGAGAGAGTAGGTCACTAAGGTCACCTGAGAGTGGGTAACTAAGGTCACCTGAGAGGGTGTAACTAAGGTCACCTGAGTCGGTCACTAAGGTCACTTGAGAGAGGGTGTCACCTGAGCGATGGGGTCACTAAGGTCACCTGAGAGTCTGTCACTAAGGTCACCTGAGAGTGGGTCGCTAAGGTCACCTGATAGAGGAGTAACCTGAGAGAGTGGGTCACTAAGGTCACCTGATAGAGGAGTAACCTGAGAGTGGGTCACTAAGGTCACCTGAGTGGGTCACTAAGGTCACCTCAGTGGGCTGCTAAGTCACCTGAGAGAATGAGTCACTAAGGTCACCTAAGAGTCGGCCACTAAGGTCACCTGAGAGTGGGTCACTAAGGTCACCTGAGAGGATGGCTCACAAAACAGGTATGCATTACGACTGTTACAGTAAGCTCATAAACAACTTAACATGTCATTAGAAGCCAGTCTTTACTCATCACTTTTACTGACACACAAAGAAAAAGGTCAAGGGATCAGCAAATGATGCAAAATACAACAAAACTCAGAAATAACTTAACACATACTCTTGAATATTTTGAACATATTTCGATTGGAAAACATTGCTGCTTTATGCTGCCGTCTTCCTATCCAATCATGTTCAAAATCGTGAAGACATTTCTTACATCCTCTTCAAAATTATACGTCTGACTAGGGCTGCGCGGTTTGGCCTACAGCCATATCGGTTTCGATATGACTTTTCATATCGGTTTTAACCGAATATTGGTTTTATGGACATGAAACAATTTTCACGCCCTGATACAGTCGTAACGTTTTACGCCTTTAAAGCTTAATATACCTTATAATATCCATCACCGCGGGAGTGAAATTATTAATTAGACCGCCTAAATATTAAGCACAGTTAAATAAACATCGTTTATTTTGTCAAAATTAATCATAAATCAGTAAAACAGGTTGCGAAAAGACGTAAATCACGTGATTGTAATTAATTATGATGTAATTATCTCCCTTTCTTCTTTCATTTCCAATTCGGCCCGAGGACGAAATCATGCCTTGAAGAAAATATTAACTGTAATATAGCGAACGCGAATTTCATAAGTTAATATGATATTGTGTATAGAAGATAACGTTTTAAAAATGGTTTGAGTAATAATTGTATTTAAAATTATATCCTAATCAGCAAAATGTATTCAGCATTATATTTATTGACGAGATTTGTATGCATTCGGGCAATTTAGTTTTGGGACGACTGCATTATGTTAATTAGCCGCTGACGTAAATAAAATGGATGCCGTTGTTTAGAAATGTTTTCCCCGATACAAATTTCAATGACAAATTCCCGCGTTAGTATTGTTTTATATTGCAAATTTATCTGAAACTATCAGAGAAAAGACGTGGATATTTATTTAATTAATTCGCTGCTTGATTTCTCTCGGCGTACAGCGGGTTTCACGGAGTTACACAATATGCGCAATTGGGGCCACATTCAATTATTAGTTGCCCCGAACGTAGCTTAATGGAAAGTATGGCCATTATTAATCATTACGCTTTTCATGCTCGTTAGTATCTTTTATTTTTAACAATCCTGATACGAAAACGCGAAAATATGTTCATATTTGGTTTTTCGATATTTATTTTTTATAATCGGTTATGAAACCGTCAGTGCGGGATATCGGTATTAAATATGGTATCGGTATACCGCGCAGCCCTACGTCTAACCAGTTTCTGTTTTTGTTGAAAACATAATCTCTTATTTATTAGCGGTACTGTAGCCTTGATAATGCCTTGATTTAAACAAAATCACGGATTTCTTTTTTCACGAGAGTTGATACTTACTTCCTAAACACTATGATATTCCCAAAATATCCACTTACACTCAATAATCCCCCCAGATTTTAAAAAGTAAGGTGCCCCCTACTGGGCAGGGAGAAAGATGACAGCCGGCGGATGCCGGCCCTACCTCTTAGCATGCGCCGACTGACACTGGCATAAAGCAACTATAACATGCCTGAAGACCGAGCCTCTGTGTGGTGGAGGCCGGGTCCGTGCTTAGGAGGTAAGTATCAACTCTCGTGAAAAAAGAAATCCGTGATTTCGTTTATTTCACTTCAAGAGATACTTACCTCCTAAACACTATGATATTGCCAGAATTCGTCAGTGAATTTGGCTGGAGGGAGGCGAGGTCCAAGCTCCTTATGCGTTAAAGCACTCACATCTGAATTTGTGTATAAAAACAGTCAGGAAAGATAAGACCATCGGATCAAAACCGATGCGTGAGAGTAATGACTGTCGAGTCATATGCGCTCCCCCTCCTCCTTTTGGGACAGCAGGAGCTATGACTTCAATGTCCTAAATGCTGTCTAAGTACTAGTGCTATAGTACTAAAGGACATCGAACGAAATGCTTCATTTCGTTAACTCTCATGAGAGAACCATAAAATAACATGAAACATCACCATATTAGAATGGGTAATGTGACATAGTTATGAAACAACACAAGACTTACTTTGTAAATCTTTGACTTGGACATCTTCTTCATCATCCCCTCGGGGAAGAATGAAACGATACAATAGCACTTGGTTGTTCTCATAATTAAATGAACTGTTTAAAAACAGTGAGAAAGCCTTATTTAGAAAAAGTACACCTTATTATCCTTTTAAAATCGATAAGGCGAGGATTGGTGAAGTCACAGAGATAATGGTCGGTAAAGCTCGACTCACAGTGCCACTGCATTACCGACAATGTCATCCACCGGAACCCCGTTAACAGAGCTCTAGATAACCAGGGTTTTTGCATTTTCACCCAACAAAAATGGCCAATCACCCAATTCATTTTTAACATCATGAGTGCCTAAATAGACAATCACCCAATTAATTTCAGTTCTATTCCTAATAATGTATAATAACTTAATTTAAAAAAACCCAATTAATTTCCAAAAAAAAACAATTTACAAAATTTCTAAGAGTGTATCACCCAATTATTGAAGCTTATCTAGAGTTCTGCCCGTTAAACAGGTCGGTGGAAGCCACTACGCCATGGACACTGTGAGCCTTGGCCATGTCAACCTGCTTACTAGTGGCAGATTTGTAGCAAAACTGTATGCAGTCCACCGAGAAATGGTGTCCTTGGACGCCCAGCCGTGGGGTTCAATATAAGACAACCATATCGAACTAGGGACCATCCACCACTCCTGGGTACAATGCTTGTACCGGGCAAGTGCGCGGACTGGACACCATACCTCTGAACTAGAATCATATCTAGTTAAAGCTGGTAAAACAGTTGGATGACCTGGGTATTTCAATGACTGAATCCTTGCCATGAAATTAACCTTATGTAGAAGCCTGATGCCTTCCCCTGTAACCACAAACGGTCTGGCTTCGCAGAAAAGATGTGAATTTCACTTCTATGCCTTACAGAGGCTGCAGCAATTAAAAATACTGATTAAGTGTCAACATTTTCGTTGAAGGGTTTATCAGCTAGAACTTGAAGCACTAGAGATAAACTCCAAGATGGAATCACTGGAGGATTTCTCGGTCTTAGATTACCCATGCCTTTTATTAAAGTATTTAATGAACATAATTCATCACTTCCCCTAACAGCCAAGCAAGGGATAGCTGACATTAAAGCTGACTTGAAGCAAGCAATAGAGTTAGGCTTGAGGCTTTGGCATCATACAGGTGACAGAGGAAATCGGCTACTACCTAAATAGATGTATCCATTGGATTAATACATCTTTCTGAGCACCATTTCGCAAATCTGATGATTTTATAATTATATGCTCTGGAGGTTGACCCCCTTCTGGCTTTTGCCATAAACATGGATGCTTGCTCAGAAAAGTCCTCCTTAATTGCGGATTCCTTGACAACACACACACAGTCAAT
This sequence comes from Chaetoderma sp. LZ-2023a, assembly GCA_034401795.1. NCBI lineage: Eukaryota > Metazoa > Mollusca > Caudofoveata > Chaetodermatida > Chaetodermatidae > Chaetoderma > Chaetoderma sp. LZ-2023a. The sequence goes on from CM067371.1 coordinate 12,993,701, forward strand.
TTGAACATTGACGGATGTTGTGAAGGGTCTTGCCCTGGAAGACAATATTGTCCATCAGAGGCAGAGGAACCAGATTGCAGACCAGATGGTCCAGCAGATCCATGTACCATGATTGGCTTGGCCAATTTGGGACGATTAGAAGCACTTGGCACTCCTCATGCTTGATTTCCAGAAAGATTTTAGGAAAACAGGATTGCTGGGTGGTATGTGAATGTAAACAATCCCATCCAGCTGATAGCCAGCGCATCATACCCGATAGCGCTCGAATCTGGAATCGGAGACGTACGTAGTCATCTTTGCAACGAATAATTTTATGTTGGGTTATCCCCAGTGGATGAACAGATGGACTGCCACACATTGATTTAGTTGCCATTTCGCACATAAAACACTCATCCTTCGGCTCAATGAGTCCGCTAACAGATTTAACCCTCCCGAAATATGGACTGCTTTCAAGGTGATCGCATGATCTAGACACCAGCAAAGCAGTTTCCATGTCATCAAACAGAAACTGGGTGACTTCACTCCGCCATGGTGGTTTACATAAGTCACTACTGATGACTTGTCTGATCGAACCAGAACTATCTTCCCCTGGACTTTCTCTAAGAAATGTTCCAGGCCCTGGATTACTGTTCGTAATTCCAGTAGATTGATATGTTCTTGTGACTGATCCAGATTTCAAAGCCCTAATACTGTTGCTTCTTCCAGGCAAGCTCCCCATCCCTCCATAGATGCATCCGTATAAATTGTTATTTGAGGGTGGGTAGGGGTGAGCGTCACCCCGCTAGATTTTCTCTTATCCACCACTAAAGGTGGTGAATAAGTGGTTCCAACACTGACACCCTTGAATCCATAGATCCCCCTTCCAGAACATAGTGACCGTTGCACACTCACTGAATGTTTGAGATGAGTGTCTCCACTCTCTCGTGAGATGGGTAAACATACCCGATCTGCAGATCGAAGCACATCCCCAGGTAAATAAACTTCTGGGATGGAGTCAACTCTGATTTTTGAAATTTTAATATCCAGCCTAAATCTGTGATAGTATTCAAAAATATTTCGAGATTTGCTGATAAAATTTCCTGATTGTGTGCCTAAAAAATCCAGTCATCTATGTAAGTGTGGACTGCTATGTTTCTCCTGCAGGGGTATGCTGTGATAGCAAGAACCACCCGGGTAAAGACCCGAGGAGCAGTCAAAAGTCCAATGGGAAGAATTCCCATTGACGGCCCTGAAAAGCCAATTTCAGAAAACTGGTGAAAAACTCCTCGCAATTGGAATGTCAAAATATGCATCTTTCAGATCTATTGATGCTGTCCACATTCCCCTCTCTAACGCCACCAACACCGTTTTGATTGTATCCATCTTGAAAACTCGGTGTGTCTATGAACTTGTTCAATGGCATGAAGTTGAGAATTGGCCTCCCCACCCCCAGTGCTTTCTGTCACCAGAGACAAGGTTGAATAAAAGCCCGGACAATTTTGTGCCCACTAAATTGCTCCTCTTTTTATGAGGGAATTTATTTCCTCCTCAATACACAACCGTTGATCTGTATCGCTTGGATTTTGAGTCCAGATCGGTACCAGAGACAGCTGTGATGGCCGACTTGTTGACCAGTCAGGCTGGTACCCGGCTGAAAGGCATCGCAAGACTACGCGGTTCTGGGTTAACCGGCCCCACTCTTGCTTGTGGAAGGCCAAGCGACCTCCCACAGGTCCACCTAGGGATAGAGGTGGACGTGAGTAATGTAAAAGCAGAGCTGGATCCGATAGCACTGGAGTGGCTCCCATAGGGTACGAACCGTCAGGAACGCTGCCCACGATCAGATACCCGCGTGAATCTGCCAGTGCTGGCTGCGCTGGATGAGTGAGCGCCGCGGTCGGAGCAGCCCTGTGTGCTTCACTAGAGAGACTGTCTACTGTAGAGAGACTGCCGACTGGAGGTGTTTACACAATACACTCCTAGTGACAGCCCGCGTCATACAGTCCAGAGCTAGGTAAACACCATGGCTCTGAACTGAGATGGCTCTCGGCTGATGCGACACAGAAGCCAACTCTACACCTTGTTACTACACCATTATAAGGTTAGACAAGCGAGAGTGCTACCATAGCGGCCCTCTTCTGAATCGCGAAACGCAGAATTGGGGCTTCCCATGCCCGGGCACAGCGCTCCCTTGTTTGCACGGGAACCTGGTTGCATATTATCACCTAGCGCAGCACGGTCATCCATGCTCGGCTTAGGTACAACCCTAGAAATGTACTATTTTCATAGTCATAGTACATTTCTATGGATGGGTACACCGTATTGCTGGTACTGGCAGCGCTTGGCCACCTCTTCTGGGCCTTTGCCAGGCGGCCGTTAATATCGACAAATAGGTTTATCGGCTGCCGAAAATATATCGGTGGCCACCACTATGGGGATCTATGACAGGCAGCCGTTAATATTGACAAACAGGCGCCTCGGCCGCTGTAAACATATGCGAGATATGTTCAGCTAACATTAGGCAGACATGGAAAGCACTCATCGTCGATTCCTGCTAACTGCAGATGCTGGTCCCGTTAGCTAGACGGCGGTTCCACAAGGTCTGGTCTAACGATTACCAGCCACTGGCAGAGCATAAATTTAAATCCTTTGTGGACGCTTGCGAGAGCTCGACCAGGCGCAGGCCTTCGTCGTCATAGATATCTAGAGTCTCTATATCGGTGTTATCATTCGCAAGCGTACTGGCGGTCAGAGCCGATGATTTAAAAAAAAATTTTACACCTGGTAAACCGGCCGCATCATACGAGCCCATGAGGGTTGGCATGGAGCCGGATCCATGGCATCGATGGTGTTATAAAAGTCACTACCATGGTCCGGGCCAACCCCAGCAAGCCGTGAAAAGCGGAATGGGCGACTATCGGCCGCGTCGATCAGGAAAACACATTAGATAGTCCTCTTGCTAATGGCCAAAAAGATTACTCCTGGTTAGCACAGAGCACAAACCCGGGCTGGCCAGGGAATGTACCGTACGAGGGTATGGTACCCATGGGGTGCGGTTGCTCCAGGGAACCTGATAAGCGGGAAACTGGGTCCAGTGAGCCCGGCCACCACTGATTCACAAATGGACAACGGAACACAAAATCAGAGGCGGGGACTATCTGCTGAAGAAAACAATGAATTGCCTGGGCCAGGAAACATGCTGCAAAGCAACTCTGGCACCAGGAGCTTAATTGGCCTCTTCATCACACAACCCCCACCCCACCTCATTTCAACACGAAAAGCCTCCATATCCATGGACATGACGGCCTTCCTCTTACGCTTTCCGACACTTACACCCTCGCGGTCCTTCTTGAGATGCTTCTCAACACAAGCCCTGTCCTTCGCCTGTAATAAAACAGATTCAGAGAATAAGTCCCCACCCCCACCCCTCCACATACTGTTTACAAACATCACATTTAATGATGGGACCACAAAAACTGCATCTAAAGCAGACATGGGGAGCATATACATGGGCTTGAAAAAACCCTCCCACAGGAGAACCCACTTAAACGCTGAAAAAATTATAATACGAAGACAAAGAGAGTTTCAGTCATAGGCTAAAAACTGAATAACAGGGAGCAACAGATTCTCATATTTGTATCTTTTAAAAATAGACCATACTTAGAACGTTGCTATCATAATACAGGCTGATACATAATGTAAATACTGACAATAAGCATATGGCTGATAATGACATATCTTAAATATATCCAAGCAAGATAATCAGTAAGAGAAACCATTCAACCAGGTATAAAGAATAAACAGTATTCAACACACAAAAGCATGAAGCATAGGTAATGATAACCGTAATAACCCATGCAAATCAACAGAGAAACAAAGAACAAATATTTGGCAGCAAATTTAAAGATACTTTCAAATATATAACAGTAGTGGGGCGGATATGTAACAAATTTGAGGTAAGATGTTCCATTCTGGCAGAAAGCATGAAATTTGGCACATAGGTGGTTTACGGTATGCTGAACATAATTAGATGCGGTGCCACGAGATTCTACCAAGGGAACCCATTCAAAATGGCAGATTCAAAATGGCCGCCTTCCCAGTGGAAAATCTGCATTACTCAAGTTCTAGATGGAGTAGAGGGCTGGAATTGATGTCAAATTAAGGGTTTCTTGGGTCACTGGTTATTATTTTACCCATTACAATACTCTAAATAGATAAACATGCTGAAAAATATATTATTATTATTATTGTTGTTGTTGTTGTTGTTGTGGTCGTCGTCGTCGTCGTCGTTGTTGTAACATTTGTAAATTAGTAGTATTATTGCTAAATGTTTGTACACACATGTTCCGGGCGGAACATTTTAGAAACAAGTTTTCGATACTCAAAACAATTGGTCTACACGTTTTCTCCAGTAAAAGTAATTATATGCCAGCCCCTCGCTTCGCCAAGCATTATTTCGTTGCGGATTTCCATATAATTATTGTAGTTTCCTAAACTCACACTATTTAAATATATCAGGAGAATACATAACTGCATAGCAATCACGCACACGCGTATTGTGGTCTGCTTATAGACAGAGACAATAGCCTATTATATTGTGTCAAAGAAAGTGAAATTGACATCTGATCCCACAGTGGATTTAGCACACACGAACTGTTCCCTGTGTGTTATTTGCCAGCAGTCCACAACGGAGCATCTCATAGATCCATGTAGTAACACAAATCGTTACTGTGATTACGAGTTATAGGTCATTAGCTGATAACCGTGATAGGCTACAGCAACTCCATGCCGTTCCACCATACCTGGATCTATGTAGGTTGAATGATGGATCTGGAATTGCGGAGACACTCAAAGAAGACTGTGCTAGGTGGTACAAATCTTGTTGGCATCTCTGTAGCCGGACTCGGGTTGATCGCACCGTGAAAAGAAATGCGAAATTAGAATCCAGCGAGGATCTCAGGTCACCAGTCAAATCTAGATTGAGGTCTAATTTCACTATGCCAAGTATAAATGATCCCACTCAACCACTGTGCTTTTTCTGTGACCAACCGATGGAGGATGACATTCATAGAGCCGCAACAGCAAAATTTGACCAAAACATACGCAAAATGGTGACAGAACTGAGAGATACTAAACTTCTTGCTAAAATGTCATCTGGAGACATGACAGCATTGGATGCTATTTACCACATGATTTGTTTGACAAAACTATACACACGACATAGATCTCTTTCAAGCAGTGAATCTTATATTGCTGACGATATGAAACCTGACTCTGTTGCTCTTGCAGAGCTAATATCATACATGGAAGATTGTCAAGCCTCTGAGCATCCTATTGGCGGGAAGCTTGAAGACACACGCTAGAGAATTACGGGGACATGGTGAAGCTCTTCGTGTTGCATCGAGTACAAGACTCCCTCAAAATTGGAAAACTTTCCTACGAGTTGATGCAAAGAAAACACGCCTCTTCACCTTTCTCACACTGGAGTCATTCGAGCTACCAGAAGGAAAGATACTCGTCACAACATGTGAGGGAAACGTGCTGATGAGGCCAGAGCATGACGTCTCACAACTCGCGCCATGCATTCAAGATGAAGCAGATGGTAGAATGTTGCTCCACGCCTTCCATGCGGTCCTAGCCACACGGACAGCAAACTTTCTTCATGGGTGTGATCTCTGGGTCGCATTTGGCCATGGGAAGACCTTTCGCTATGTATCAGCTCATGGCATTGCAACAGTTTTTGGTGCAGAAGCGTCACAAGGACTGCTATTTATGCATGCCTTCTCTGGGTCTGACACTGTGTCTGCATTTTGTGGGATTGGAAAGAAGACAGCATGGGAAGTTTGGAGGACTTCAGATCTATTCAAGGCACTATTTAGAAGCCTGTCTGATGCCCCGGCGTCTCTGTGTGACAATGACATGGAAACGCTGGAGAGGTTTGTCGTACTACTGTACAAACGCACATCACCATTGTCAAAGGTTAATGAGGCACGAAAACAGCTTTTCGCTTTTGGCAACAGGCAGCTAGAAAACAATCCTCCAACCAGTGCAGCTCTGATGCAACACGTGCTGCGTTCTAAACGAAATCACGGATTTCTTTTTTCACGAGAGTTGATACTTACCTCCCTAATACTCTTTGATATTGCTAAATATCAGCTTTCACTTAATAAAACACTCAGATTTAAAAAGAAAGGTGCCCCTTATGGGCAGGTAGTCAGAAGTCAGTCAGGCGGATGCCAGCCCCACCACCGCGCATGCGCCGACTAGTACTTCCTCTGACTAATTTATTGGCTGACACACATGCAACATAATAAGAGCCTGAAGACCGAGCCTCAGTGGGGCGGAGAGGCCGGGTCCGTATTAGGGAGGTAAGTATCAACTCTCTCGTGAAAAAAGAAATCTGTGATTTCGTTTATTTCACTTCAAAAGTATACTTACCTGCCTAATACTCTTTGATATTGCCAGAATTTGTCAGTGAATTCGGCGGGAGGGAGGCGAGGTCAAAAAACCAGCTCTTCCCTATGCGCTTTTCTGCGATTAAGGCACTTAAACTTCTGAAATTGTGTGGAAACACAATCAGGTATAGATAGGAAAACATCGGCTAATACAAACCGATGGCTGAGAGATGACCAAAAGTCATAAGCGCTCTCCCCCTCCCCCCCTCTTGGGAGGAAGACTGAATGACCTCAATGTCCCATAGGCTCTCTACGTACAAGTGCCATGTACTATAGGACATTAAACGAAAAGGCTACATTTTCGTATACTCTCAATAATGAACCACATAAAACATGTACCATCACCATATTAATAACGAAGGGTCACGTGACATTACAAAAAAACATGGACAACACACACACAAGACTGACCTTGTGGAAGATTGGGGCTGTCATCATCTCCCCATTGGTGAAGACTGATGCAGCCCATAAAGTAGATGTTTCCATTGATTAAATGTGAAATATATAAAAAATGAGGATACCTCATCAAAATATGTACACCTAGATTAGATTTTCAAAATCGATAAGGCGAGAGGATTCGAGGTGTCACGGAGATAATGGTCGGTAAAACTTGACTCACAGTGCCACTGAGCTACTGACATAATGTCATCCACAGGTACCCCATTAAATAGGGCAGTGGAAGCCACTACACTCTCGGACACTTCTTTACCTGTGGCGGATTTATGGCAAAATTGAATACACTCTACAATCCACCTGGAAATGGTGTCCTTTGACGCCCTGCCATGGGGCTCAATATATGACAACCATAACACTGTTGGGTCCGTCCACCAATCTTGAGTACGTTGTTTGTACCGGATTAATGCTCGGACTGGACACCATAGTTTTGAATTAGGATCAAACCTAGTCAAAGCTGGTAAAATTATCGGTTGACCCGGATATTTCAGACTGTTTTTTCGGCATGAAATTTATCCTGGGTAGAAGCCTAAGGCCTTCCCCTGTAACCACAAAAGGTCTGCCTTGGCTGACAAGGCATGAATCTCACTCCTACGCCTAGCCGAGGCCGCAGCAATTAAAAATACAGTTTTAAGCGTCAACATTTTCATAGAAATGGAGCTTAGTGGTTCAATCGGCCTATCAGCTAGCACCTGAAGCACTAGTGATAAATTCCAAGACGGAATCACTGGGGGATTCCTTGGTCTTAGATTGCCCATGCCGTTGATTAAAGTATTTAATGTATTTACTTCATCACTTCCCCTATTAGCCAAGCAAGGGATAACTGTCATTAAAGCTGACTTATAGCCAGCAATAGAGTTAGGCTTGAGGCTATAGGCATCATACAGGTGACAGAGGAAATCGGCTACTACCTGAATAGATGAATCCATTGGATTAATACATCTTTTTGAGCACCATTCTGCAAATCTGTTGATTTTATAATTATATGCTCTGGATGTTGACCCCCTCCTGGCTTTAGCCATGAACATGGCTGCTTGCTCAGAAAAGCCCTCCTTAATTCTAGATTCCTTGACAACATCCACGCAGTCAATTGGAACATTGACGGATTGTTGTGAAGGTTCTTGCCCTGGAAGATAATATTGTCCATCAGACGCAGAGGAACCGGATTGCAGACCAGAAGGTCCAGCAGATCTGTATACCATGATCGGCTTGGCCAATTTGGGGCGATCAGAAGCACTTGGCACTCCTCCTGTCTGATTTTCTGAAGAATTTTTGGAATCAGGAGTGCTGGAGGGAATGCGTATGCATACATTCCCACCCAGCTGATAGCTAACGCATCTGTTGCGAAAGCGCTTGGATCTGGAATCGGAGAGATGTACGTCGTCATCTTCGCATTCTGCTTCGTTGCGAATAAATCTATGTTGGGTTTCCGCCAGTGGTCGAACAGACGATCCGCCACACATGATTTAGTTGCCATTCCGTAGGTAAAACACTCATCCTTCGGCTCAATGAGTCTGCTAACAGATTTAACCTTCCCGGAACATGAACTGCCTTCAAGGTAATCCTGTGATCCAGGCACCAACAAAGCAGTTTCCAAGTCATCATACAGAGACTGGGCGACTTCGTTCCGCCCTGGCGGTTTATGTAAGTCACTACTGTCGAGTTGTCTGATCGAATTAGAACACTCTTGCCCTGAAGATTCTGTAAGAAATGTTCCAGGCCCAGGACTACTGTTCGTAATTCCAGTAGATTGATATGTTCCTTTGACTGTTCCAGATTCCAAAGCCCTGATCTCGTGGATTCTTCCAGGCAAGCTCCCCCACCCCTCCATCGACGCATCTGTATACATCGTTAACTGAGGGTGAGGAGGGGTTAACATTACCCCCGCCAGGAGATTCCCTGTGTTCAACCACCATTTAAGGTGATAAACTAGAGGCTCCAACACTGACACGCTCAAGTCCAGTGAACCTGTACTCTGGGTCCATTGTGTCATGAGAAATAACTGGATCGGCCACCTGCGTAAGGCCGCCTGAGGAATGACTGGCTCCAAAGAAACCATCAACCCCAGCATTCTCAGATAAACCCGTGCCAGGACATGATGACTGTTGCACACTGACTGTATTACTGAGATGAGTATCTGTACCCTCTCCTGAGTAGGATAAACATATCCTATCTCCAGATCGAAGAACATTCCCAGGTAAACAAACTTCTGGGATGGAGTCAGCTCTGATTTTTGAAAATTTATTATCCAGCCTAAATCTGTGAGAGTTTTCAAAACTATCTCCAGATTTGCTGATAAACTTTCCTGGTTGTGTGCTTTTAACAGCCAGTCATCTATGTAAGTGTGGATTGCTATGCTTCTCCTGCGGAGGTATGCTGTTATCGCAAGAACCACCCTGGTGAAGACCCGAGGAGCCGTAGAAATTCCGAAGGGTAACACCCTGAATTCCCACTGTCTGCCCTGGAATGCAAATCTCAGGAAGCGACGGAAACTCCTCGCTATTGGAATGTGGAAATAAGCATCCTTCAAATCTATTGAAGCTGTCCACATTCCCTTCTCCAACCCTGCCAACACCGATTTCACAGTTTCCATCTTGAAACTGGGTGTGTCTATGAACTTGTTCAATGGCTTGAGGTTGAGAATTGGTCTCCACCCTCCAGTGCTTTTCGTTACCAAGAACACGGTTGAATAGAAGCCTGGGCAATTTTGCACCGGCTGAATTGCTTCCTTGAGTATGAAGGAATTTATTTTCTCCTCTATACACAACCGCTGATCTGGATCTCTTGGAATTTGAGTCCAGACCGGCACCAGAGACACTCGTGATGGTGGGCCTGTTATCCAGTCGGGATGATACCCGACTGAAAACCATCGCAAGACTAAACGATCCTGAGTCAACCGTTCCCACTCTTGCATGTGGTTGGCCAATCGGCCTCCCACTGGTCCACCTAGGGAGAGAGGGGGCCATAAGAAGCGCAAGAGTGGCACTGTCTCCTGGTGCAGATGCACTGGGGTAGTTCTTACTGTGGTAATCACCCTGTCAGGTACGATTACCACAACCAGATCCTCGCGCACCACGGCCCGCACCGTGCGCACCACGGTGCACGGGCAGCTGCCTGGCTGGCCGCGCCGGAGGAGCCTGCACCCCCCTCACTGCCGGCCGAAGCGCACGTCAACCGAGCTTGGCTTCGGTACTATACCGTATAGCTGATATTGATCAGCTGTAATACGGCACTGCTTTGCCACTTCGCGGGGGGCCTTCGCTAAACGTCCATGTGCCTTAATAGACGTCTCCGCGGCAGTGAACATATCAACAATATGATCAGCTAACGGCAAAGATGGCATAGCGGTAACAGTCGGCTTTCCTGCCAGCCACGGGCGCTGGTCCCGTTGACTGGCCGACTGATCCACGGCAAGATCTGGCCTGACGTTGATTAGCCACTGACAAGCGTCAGCCCAGTCTTCCTCCATGGCCACCTGTGAATGCTCTACAAGACGAGGGCCTTCGTCATCCTCCTGAGCAATCACAGGTGTGTGTGGCTGGAGGAACTGATACGCCTGGCAAGCCAGAGAAAGCATGTGGGCCTGAAAGTACAGGCATGCCAAACTGACTGGCTTGAACAGGAGCAGGCGCTGTGGTATTGTGTGGGGAAAATTTTGCCACACCAACGGCCCTGGCCAGCACCTGCTACACAATCGGCAAGCCGAGGTATGCGGTAAAACTGGCCATCAAATCCAGCCCGGGCTACCTTCTGCGCCGTGAACGCTACTCCTGCCTGAGTAGCACCGTGGACAATGTCGCCCGTGTTCCCCGTGAGGGATGCACGTACGTCAATGTCCATGGTCACGGCGCCAAAAGCAAAACCCAGCAGATAATCATCTTCTTCCTGGCCAGAAAGATTAGACTCCAGGTTAGCAAAGAATGCTAACCCGGACTGGTCAGGAGAGGTACCATAGGAGGAACTGGTACCTGCAGGGTGCGGATAATCCTGGCCTGATAAGCAGGCAGGTTCCAGCGACACCTGACCACGAACAACCGGCGCGGCAAGCCTGCTGCCAGTGTTCTTACCGTGGATTTCACCCTCTATTAGGGCCACCTCTGAATCATGGTCGAAAACTGATAGGTCCCTAAATAGTACCGATTCAGAGGTGGGGATTATCTGCTCCGGAGCAGATGAAGAGGACAACGAAAGATTTGGACCAGGAAGCATGCCACGAAGCAACTCTGGGACCAAATCTTTAATTGTCCTCTTCATCTCTCCCATCATCTCAATACGGAAGGCCTCCATGTCCATAGCGGACGAGGCCTTCCTCTTACCCTTCTTACCAGAAGCCTCTTTCTTAAGTTTCCTCTCCTCCACTGGAGCCTTCTCCCTGGTCTGCAATGATAGAAACTCAGACATTAGCTCCCCACCCCCCCCCCTCCACTCTTTACAGATCTCACATTTAAGCAATGGCCCACATGGGCTGCACTGGAAGCATAAATGGGGGGAAGAACTTATCCATCCTACCACATGAAGGACAACCAGGCCTCTGAAACACACCAGAGGACGAAGACAATGAGTATTACAGATATTGAATTAAAACTCAACACGAAATAAACAAGGAGGAAAGGGCCATAAAGACCCAAGCTAATAATAATAAATCAGCGTTGGACAAAACTTATAACTGACAGTAAGGCGCAAGGCTGATTATGACATCATAACTTCAAGAATAAGAAGTTAAATCGATCCGAAACAAAACCTCCAGGTGTAAGGACGAATTGTAATCATATCCAGAACATCCTAACTAGACAGGATAGTTTATACAGACTATACAAACATCAGATAAACAGTGATAAATGGCAGTAAGATTTCATAAATATTTTCAAATATAATTGAAAAGCCTCATATCATAACTAGAGTACCCGAGTCTTTAGCATAGACAAACCATCTGATCTGATGAACCGGACGCTCCACCAACATTATGACCTCTTAACTCTCTCCACCTTAGGGGGAAGGAAGTGGACCAAGAGGGCAAAGTGAGAAGACCTTCATCCGAGGCCTCCAACTTACTGGGCATAATTTTTGGTTAGAAAACCTAACAATGTTAGTAGGAAATGGAACCTTGGTGGAGAGAAAAACCAACTCTCTGTCAATGTGATGTCCTAAACAACTGAAGGTAGATACCTGTGGACATAAACACAAAGAGAGATTAGCATTTCATAGCGCCATTTTGAAATAAACTAATTATTTTAGGCGCTTATCATGATAAACGTGAGTCCCGAAAACACATTACAACGGGATAAACTCGCTAAAATATACTAGAAGTCACCTGATGGCTAGGTCCTGGGCGCTCCTCCGGCGAATTAATCCAATCTGCCATCACTCCAGGTTGATAAAACACTTCTAATATATTAATTAAACGACTTAGACAGCTCAGAAAAGCTTTAAGCATGAAACATGTGTGACCCCTCTGCCAATAAACTAGCAGAGGAAGTACTAGTCGGCGCATGCGCGGTGGTGGGGCTTGCATCCGCCTGACTGACTTCTGACTACCTTCCCATAAGGGGCACATTTCTTTTTAAATCTGAGTGTTTTATTAAGTGAAAGCCGATATTTAGCAATATCAAAGAGTATTAGGGAGGTAAGTATACTCTTGAAGTGAAATAGGCAGGTCATCATTGGGGCCAATCACTCGACGGAAATGCAAAAACGCCATCGCCCGCTGACTGGGGTTGGGTCAGAGATGGAGACACTTGGTCACGCAATGGCATGCCGGGAACTCGCGAAATGTGCTTGCAAAAGTAATTGCACTGGCAGATGCAAATGCTATAAATCCAACTTACCTTGTACACAGTTGTGCTCATGCGGTGCACAGTGCGTGTGATCTCTGTGAATCATGATTCAACAATCAACAACATCATGTATAGCCTTGCATACGCTAATAGGATAATTGAACGTATCTATAACGACCATTACTTGGTTGGATATTAAGAAATCAAGTAATTTAAACTATTTCTAGATGCTATATTGCTTTTGTTCTCAAGAGATGGATCTTTTAGATAACACATCTTAAAGCGCCACCGTCTTTTGACATCAAACACATGTGGTCGCTATGGAAGGATTGATATTTACATATTTAGAGTATTGTAGTGAGTAGAATTATAACGATTGACCCATGAAACCCCTAATTTGACATTAATCTCATCTCTCTACTCCGTCTAGAGCTTGAGTAATGCAAATTTTCCGCTGGGAAGGCGGCCATTTTGAATGGGTTCCCTTGGTAGAATCACATGGCACCGCATCTAATTATGATCAGGATACCTTAAACCACCTATATGCCAAATTTCATGCTTTCTGCCAGAATGGAACATCTTTTTCACATATCTGCCCTACTACAGTGCCATATTCTTTTATAACTCAAGTACCTGCATCTTTAGCATAGGCATACTACCATGACTCTTGATCAATCCACCACTTCACATGCCTCTCCACCATATAAATAAAAGGGACCATGGGATAAGAGAGTGAAGCTTAACTCATAGGTAGCTCCCGACTCTCTAGGAATAAACATTCCTAATAGGAAGGGAGTGAATGGTGGAGAAAAGAACCTCTCCAAAAACTTCTCAGTCCATTACAAGTACCTGTGGACACAAAAAGGAGAGATTAGAAATTCAAGGCACCAACATATAATTTTACCAGTTTGTATGGCGCTAAATACGTCTAAAAAGAATCGCGGAAACACATACCAATGTGAAACATCGGCAAAATTTAGACAAAATATTAATTGAAAACACCTGAAAGCTGGAAGCTGCACTGCATCTGGTGTTCTAGCATGTCCAGACATGATTAATAACCAAAATTATTCAGATATTGAGTCGCAAAAAGCAAAACTAGCTTGGCAACTAGAAAGGCATGTGTTTATAAAGTCAATAAATTAGGAGAAGGAAGTGTCAGATGGAGCATGCTCGGAGGTAGGGCCGTTTTCCGCCCGCCTATCATCTTTCTCACTGCCCAGTAAGGGCACCTTACTTTTTTTAATCTGGGGGATATTGAGTGTAAGTGGATATTTTGGGAATATCATAAGTGTTTAGGAGGTAAATATCTCTTGAAGTGAAAATGATGAGTCAAGGGAAATGCAATCAAAAATAGATCTCACTTATCATTCCTGAATCAGACACAGATCTCACTTATCAGACCTCAATCAGACAGAGCTCACAATTATCAAAGCTCAATCAGACACAGCTCTCTACGAGGTGACCTCAAGAAAGCAGGACTCGGTACACTCAAGTCAAGAATGGGCCTGAGGAAGCTAAGGATTTCGGCTGAGGACAAGACACAGTGGGAAAAAGTGAAGGACTGATTGCAGCTGCAGGATGTTTCTACTACTACAGCCACAGAATACAGTAATCATACATACTGTATCACAAGATAAAACAGATTTGGAAGTGGCAAAACAGAACCAGAAATATCTGAATAACCTAAATGTGGCCTACACAATGGCCCACACACAACATACAAGAAGTCACCAGACCAAAACTGGAAGTAATTGAATAACCTGTAGCATTGGCAACAGGGTTGGAAAAAATCATGATTTTTTTCAAAAAAAATCAAAAAAAAAAAAATCTGATTTCTCACCCCCCCCCCCCCCCCCCCCCCCCCGATTTAATTGGATTTTTCCCGTTTTTTATGAGTTTTATGATATTTTTACTAGAACTATAACAAAATCATTGATTTTTTTAACATGCACTCATGTTCGGAACTAAATAGAATATAATCACTCTAAACAATGTTGACTTTTATTTATACTATTAAAATGTATTATAACAATAAGCATTCCAGAATTTATTCTTGTTGTTCTTAAGACATTTTTTAATTTGTTGTCACATTTTGAAATAACTGCAGTTCTACTGGACGGGTCATGACCAGTGACCAAATTTCTAATAAACATGCCTACACTACCGTAACCATGTTTTGTCTACACTTGATGGGCTACATTTTATCCGTCTTAATATTTTGAGGATAAAATTTGTACAAGGCTGTATAACTCTGGACATGGTATAAAACATTTTGAATACAATTTAACTGAATGTAGTCAGCAATAACTGTCGGTCAAATTTGTTTGAAAATATTCAGCTGGTCTAGAGTTATTATTGGCTAGTGAAATTATTGTCTAGTGGCTGGCAGCAATCAAAGTCAAGTCAGTTAAAAATAATATCCACAGAACTGTTATAAATAGTATTGGTCTGTGCTGTGTTTACGCATCAAATAACAACTAAGGAAAGGCTCCACGAACTGTAATGATAGAAATAAAGCTTCTTAGTTCTGATATTAGCATAATATTGTATAACCAGGCCTATTAACTATCTGAAACAATATCTACATTAACTTTTAACAAATCAAAAAAAAAATCTTTAGAAATTTTATAGTGCAAATGAGATGAGTTGAGGATGAAAAAAAAAAAAAAAAAAAAAAAAGTTGATTTTTTTCAGCTTGATTTAATCATTGATATAATTATTAAATCAAAACAACCCTGATTAGCAAGGCTACACTATGACAATCCTACCATACCCGCCACCCCAATCCACACAGAACTGCAAGTTGACACAATGGAAACAGAAATGGACTGAATAACTGGAAGATGTGTTTATACCATGCCCCCAGGCGACACATAACCCTCCCACCCACCCCCTCTATACCATGCCCCCAGGCGACACATAACCCTCCCACCCACCCCCTCTATACCATGCCCCCAGGCGACACATTTTTGTATAGAAGTTCTGAAACCCACCACACTAGTGTCCTTCCAGCCAAACATGAGATAGAAACAGAAGAGTTGGAAATGGAAAATCTTAAGTTAAAAAACCCAAGGTCTTTACCCAGTGACCTTGATGTTTTGACTCAAAGGCCATTGTTTAATGTTGTGTCACTATGAGGAAGCATGTGTTCAAGTTTGGATCGAGTATGATTAGCCAAACATGAGATATAAACATAAAAGTTGAAATAAATGCAAATTGGATTCTGTTGATGTCACCGGACGATGTGCAGGGTATTACAATGGCTCATTTTTCTTTGTAAAGTCGAGCTAAAAATGTTGCAAACCTTAAAATTTATATCACTGGCGAGGCAGTCCATCTCCGATATCTTTTCATTCTCTTCAATCTCTTCCTTTTCATAACCAATTAAAATGGCTGCCTGAAAAACATAATTAACAACAATACTACAATGTTTTAACTCATCCCAAGTATCAGACATAATCCATATTATAATAGTCTTACACAACCTCAGATTGGTTGTTGTCATCGTTACTTTCAATGGAAATCTTATTTTGGCTAATCGCTGGCAAGATAACTTCAGCCATATGCATAACAAACATTTTGTATTCAAACAACAGGGCCCTACCATTACTGACATGTCACATAGTCAGAGCCTAACCTTGTCTGACTGCAAAGTTCCCATTACTAATATATACACGTTCTGTTTTAGCATGCCCAGTCGTTAATATTCACAGGATTGGATTCAAAATAAAATCAAAATATATAAATAAGTGATTTTGTCACGATATCTGTACATTTTAATACATGTACTTGTGCCAGCTTCCTAAAATCTGAAAGCTCAGTGATACTATGTACTATGGCTACCCTGTGCGGAGTGTTACATGTACCAGTTAAAACATGAAAACTGATCCGATCATGAAATGCACTCAATAGAAATGTTTACAATGGCTTAGTATGATTGTTTTGCACTAATAATTTGCAAGCTTTTCAATGAACCATTCCATTTTTAGCTATGCCCCGCCCATCTCTTGCTAAGCTCCACCCACACCTCGTTCGTGTTGCTATAGAACGATCTCTGAACTCCCTGACTATCAATTTCCAGAAAACTATACAGGTAAGCTGTTGAATATTTTGAACATAATTTGACTGGGTGCTGTTGCTGCCTATGGCAGCAACAGCGCCTAGTCAAATTAGTTTCAAAATATTCAACAGCATGTTTATTAAATAGTAGATACAATTCTTACATGTCAGACTATTAACAGTTAAAGACGGTCTTATAAAGAATCATTTATGATGTAATGATTATGACATCATCCTACACGTCGCTTAGCTGATTATGACATAATCCTACACACCGCTAAGCTGATTATGACATCATATGATGTCATTACTCTGGAACAGTCCATCGAATGTATTTCAGGTTCAAGTGTGGACAAGCGTTAGTGCGTTCAATGGTATTTGTAATTTCCAGTCCTGAACAGCCCACGGATAGACGGTAATGCTGACGATTAGGAAGCATCAAAATATGATTATTGCAGACCAAGAAAATAGTTCTGAAAATCTACTATTGGATTGACTGGCTCGCTTACTTACAATAATATCGTTCTTGTAGTGTTTTAATAATCATTAACATTTTCAGATTACTGAAAAAAATTAAATTTTCAAACCAGTTACTGTTATGTCATACTTGTTGGAGCACAACTGAGTTAGGGCAGGTGAACATTTTTCCGGGCCGTTGATTTTTAAATTCAGACTGCCCGGATTGCAGTCATCTGAAAAAGTGAAGTTACACCACTGACAATCCACATATGGATCCCATTCCCTAACCACATGATAGTAACCACAAGTGGACCCTCCTCTCCCATGGCATTAACTATGGATGTGTATTGTGCACACCTCCTTCGCGGCGCCGATGGCTATAACCTCATCAGGAGGGATGTTTGTCAGGAGCTCCGCACTGGGTAAAAAATCAGCTATAGATTTCTGAACTAGCGGCATTCTAGTTCCTCCTCCGCACACAATCACCTAAAACATAATCATACAACAATTACAAAAACTACTCTTCACACCTCACCAGAGACAGACACTGAGAAAAACATCATGATATTTCCTGGCCATGAGACTGTGTTAAAATTAGTGTCATAACGTACACAATTAATGAATGGAAATCTCCATATGAATAAAACAAGAGGTACTGATTATATCCGAAACACGATTATTTGAAACAATAGGCGCAAGGAGCCTGTAGCGTTCACGATTATTTGAAACAATAGGTGCAAGGGCCCTGTAGCCGTCACAAGTATTTGAAACAAGCGGTGCAAGGGGCCTGTAGCGTTCATAAGTATTTGAAACAAGACAAACAACCCTACAACATCAGTATTTGAACCAGCTACAGGAAACATAACAAGAAGCCCAAGGGGCCTGTATCGCTCATCTGGAACATAGGCATTTCATCTAGAAAGACCATCCCTTATTCATAAGTAGAACCGTAAGTTTTGGCCAGAACTGCACCAAGAAAAAGATGTCTTCCAAATTTGGTTAAAATCAGTCCAGTGGCTCTCGAGAAGACCAAAATTTCCTAATGCTTAGTATAGGAGATTTTGGTGGGAAAATGATCCAAGATGGCAGTCAAACCATTTATCTGACAGTTTAGAATGTGGCAAATTTGAAATCACTATTACCAAAAACCTACATAAAACAAATTTCCGTTTCAAAATCCATCAAATAAAAATATCCAATATGGCCACCAAATGGGCAACACTTTGATTGGTCCATGGAGGCCATGTTTTTTGATATATCAACTTCCCTTGCCAACACTTTAATTACCCTTATGCCCAATCATCCCTCCTAAATTTCAGCCCAAGCCGTTCAGCGCTTCTTGAGTTGTTTTCGCAAAAACTAGGTCATCCAATAATGGCTGTTCCGTTGAACAAACTTGGTTCAGCTTTTGAGGATTTTTCATAAGTTTAGAATCAAAAACCCAAAAGGTTTCAGATTAGATTTTCGAAGATGCTTCTAAATTTCAGCCAAAATTCATGATGGCCGCCGACCAAATTAGCCGACTGACTTCGTCTGAACAAGCTTGGATCTCTATGCCCTACGGATGCTTCCAGCGAAAATCCAAGATGGTTGCCAACCAAATTAGCCATTTGACCAAACTTGGATCTCTATGCCATATGGATGCTTCCTGCCTAACATAATTGAAATCGGACCAGTGGTTCTTGAGAAGTCATTTAAATTAAACGCCAACAGATGGCGGACAATGGACAGACAGACAACGGACGGTCGCCATGGCATAAACTCATTTGGCCTTTCAGGCCAGGTGATCTACTGAATGGAAATAAAAACATTTGTGTGAAACATGGACGTCTAAGCTCCAAATGTGAACATTTTAACAAATATTTAGGTCAGAAATGAAGGAATTTAAATGCACAAATTTGGGTCCAAACCTAGAGCTTCTGATTGCCACTGACCGGATTGACCAAACAGATCAAAAAGTATTCAATTCCTAATCAGCATGTCATAAGACCTATTTCTAACAATATCTCAGTATTGATTGGTCGATGATGGCACATTCCGATCAGCGGGCCAAATGCATTTTTATTGAAAACTAGGTCATCCAACATGGCCACTAGGCTACTTGACCAATCAGTTTCTCTTGAATAATCGTGCTTCACATTTTACGCTAGACAAGGTTTCATGAGTTTCACATCAATCACATCACGCAAGTGGTTGGTCACTGAACAAATCAACAATCTAATTCCTTTGAGCAACCGGAGAGAGCAATTTGATTTGAAAGTGTTAAATTCATGTTCAGTTATCCCCCAGAACACACTCTGCCATCTACGGATCTTAGTCAAGTTATCATCCGAACCGACTCTGGCATTTACGGATCTTAGTCAGATTATCATCCAGAACCCACTCTGGCATCTACAGATCTTAGTCAGGTTATTATCCAGAACCTACTCCATCATCTGTTAACCCAGGCAGCACCCTGATATATTACTATGCCAATTTTTGGTGTGATATTAAGTCTTGAGACTATGATACTGACAACGATATTCTATGATGTTGGGTGAGCCATGAAGCAGTCACACTGACTAAGTTGAGCTTAATGTTATTGCTGCAAACACTACTAAGTTTTGTCATTATCACACTGACCTTGCCCATTATCCTTTTGATGCCACAGTGATTGTGTCAAGTCATTATAATTACATACAGATATATGAACCGATAAATTTAGACGTTAATGTTCAAACTAAATTTTTTTACCAATGTCACACTGACCGTGACCTTTGATCCAAGGACATTATGTCATACTCGCTCATTATACGGTCCATGTTTGGGTCTGGTATGATTAATCAAACATGAGATATGAACTGCTAATTTGAGCTAAGCATATGTGTGTGTATGTGCGTGCGTGGATGTATTGTGTGTGTGTATTGTGTATGTGTGTGCATGCGTGCGTGTATGTATGTATGCATGCGTATATGTATGTATGCGTGCGTGTGTGTATTGTATGTGCATGCGTATGTGTATGTATTGTATGTGTGTTGTAAGTGTGATAAATATGTGTTTGATAAATATTGAATAAGATACATTAGTGATAGGGATTGAAGCTTTTCAACATATAATTTTTTAGAAAAGCTTATAAGATGCTCGGTTTGTCCTGACGCTAACAGTTAGTGTCCGTTGAGTCTGGATGCCGAAGCAGTTTGCGCGCTCCTTTTATAGTATTCTTGTAACTGATTGTACCCGGTTGTACCCGATCCTTTGTGTATGTACCCGGATTTGGTAGACACATCCCATTGTTGTTGTCGGTTTTGTACCCGACTTTGTGTGTATGTGTACCAGATTTGGTGAAAATCTGTGTACTCTTTGTACCCGAGTTTTGGTGTACCCGACTTGTTTGTCTAATGTTAGCTGGTGTACCCGATTGTGCGTGTACCCGATTGTATCCCATTGGGAATTATTGTGTACCCGATTTGTATAGTTTTATACATTGGGTCAAGGGATAGATGTGTATCCAGTTGTACCCGATCCTTTGTGTATGTACCCGGATTTGGTAGACACATCCCGTTGTTGCTGTCGGTTTTGTACCCGACTTTGTATGTGTACCCGATTTGGTGAAAATCTGTGTACTCTTTGTACCGAGTTTTAGTGTACCCGACTTGGTTGTCAAATGTTTGCTGGTGTACCCGATTGTGTGTGTACCTGATTATTGTGTACCCGATTTGTATAGGTTTATACATTGAGTCAAGGGATAGATGTGTGAATAAAAGGTTATAATAATGCATTGATCCATTTATTGATGGGCCCTCCATGTTCGATCCAGACCATTGGCGTTTCGTACCCGTGTTTGGGTCATACTCATCAGGGGAAATGTGCTGTCATAGTTTTATAGACACTTTTTCTCAGTATTTTTTACTGGGATGTGTATATTAAAAAATCATTGAATAGTAGCTAAAATGTTTAAGTTTTAACAATTTATGGTTTTTTGGGAAGCTGCGTGTGCTGGTGAGATGGCTGTGTGCCATTTTCTTACCTTATAAATATTCTAGGATTTGTTGGAGGGCGATTGCCCCCAGCTCGTTTTCCCAGATGTCGTCCTCATCTAGGGAGGGATTGTCCAGGCAGTCGTTTTCAATATCTGCTTGGTAGTTCTCCTCTGCTGTTGGGCCAGAGACACCACTGTCTGGGATGTTTCTCCCTGGACTGAAAACCGGTGTTGGTGTGGCTGGCCCTTCAGTGGAACTGTCTAGTTCTGGGCTGAAGAGTGGTGCTGAATAAATGTGGACAATGTTGTGGAAGGATTCTGAAGGTGAGTCTAGCCAGTAGTAATTGCTAAAGTTATCGATTGGTGATCTTGCTCTGGGTGTGATGGGTGGGCTGTTGAGGCGTCCTACAGGTGATGCGGGTGTGTGGTCTTGATGGTGCTGGTCTGTAGTCTGTTGGTGTGGTGGGTGATGGTGGTCTCTCTGTACTATATGGTGGGTGCGGCTCAGGTGTGAATCTGCGGGCTGCGGCGTCTTCGCGTGCAGCCTGGATATGTTCTGCGCTGACCATGCGGTGAGGGCTGTGAAGAGGTGATTCGTCCCTGGGCTATTGCAGAAAGAGCGTGTAGGGTGCGTAGATGCGCTCTGAAGTCCCTAGTTCTGGTTGAACTTTGGCCGCACTCGAGGCACCACCAGTATCCTTGTTTCAGATGCACCACACAGTTGTGGCGGACAAAACTCGTCCTCCGGACAAAATTGGCATCGCACTATTGGCACTGGTGTCGGTCCATATAAACTTATGCTAAGAATTGGTTTAGACTTGTAAATTGCTACTAATGTTATGAAATAAATACGTTTAGTTTAGTGTAACGTTTGGAACGTCATGCATCTCCAAGGGGGGAGCATGGTGACAGGTAGCTAATTATTGTATTTTTTAATACTACTTTCAGGTAGAGATTGTCACCAATCAGCGTGATTAATCCCAATTGGATCCATGCTGTGCAGCTGGTGGATCCAGAATTTCTCGCATTCCTTACGGAGAGGCGGCTTCCGGTGAATCAGGATCGTGATGGTGCACTTCAATGATTCTGTAGTTGACTGAAGTGGTGTTGTGGGTAGGGACATTAAAGTGAATGGCTACTCGTGTGTCTTTTTTATTCTTAATGTCCCTTAAATGTTCTTTAATACGTATTTGAAATTCTTGTTTGGTTTCACCAATGTATTGTTTGGAACATGTATTACACTTGATTAAATACACAACATTTGTAGTGTTACAGAATGTCTTTGTTTTGGTGTGATAGTTGAGCCCTGTGTGTGAGCATTTCAATGTGTGTTTTTTGTCCATTTGTTGGCAGAATGCGCAGTTGTGTTAAAGCATTAAATGTCTCTAATACCTTATCTATATTCTGTTTATTGTATGTAGATTCTTCTAACATGGTCTCTACCAGCTGTACACATTCCTGCACTAAGCTGCTACACAGGCTTTCAAAACGTGCCCTAAAACACAACACAGTACACAGGTTAAAGCGGATGAACAATTCACACTCCTGGAGTCAATAGAGATCCAGTTATACTCAATTCTACGTAAGCTACGCCAACAATACAGGTAAACAGTTGAATATTTCGAAAGCAATTTGACTGGGGGATGTTGCACCCAGTCAAATTAGTTTCAAAATATTCAACAGCATGTTTATAAAATTGTAAATCTGAGTTATGAGTGTGACTTCAGCCTACATCAGGGCTTCGTTTCTGAGGTGAGCTTTCACATTCGCTTGGATAGTTCGCCTAACTTTTCATTGCAGGGAGCAATTAATCACTCACCTCAAATCGTAAAACTGAAATCAAAATTTGAATATTTTGATCTAAACATAATGTTATTAATAGATTTTCACATTTTCATTCTGCAAGAGGAATGATCACTCGCCTAGCATTGATCATGGAGAGCAATTTATAGCTCACCACATATTTCTAGAAATGAAGCCCTGCTACATGTGACGTAATTGTTAATAATGACAGAAACTTAAGCAAGACCGGATCCTTCTATAGCACTCAAAGGTTAGATCGGATGATCCATTCACAGACCTAGAAGACGCTAGAGAACACAGCTTAAACAAGAAGGCCTAGGGGCCTGTATCGCTCACATGGAATAGAGGCATTTCTCAACTAAAAAGGCCATCGGCTATAAGTAGATGCCTAAGAAGTTGACCAGCGGCCATGTATCTTTATGCATCAACTTCCCTTGAACAAACATTAATGGCCCTTAGTCCCTAATTGTATCTTGCAAATTTTGGCCCGATCTATTCAGCGGTTCTAGAGGTCGTTTTCATGAAAACTAGGTCATCCAAGATGACCGCTAACATTAGGTCAATCAAGTTCCCTTGAACAAACCTGGTTCAGAGGTTGTCCTAGATGACCTTTTTCAGGCAAATTGTTTTCAAAATATTCAGCCAGTCATGAGTTTCTGTTCATTGAAATTATTGTTTGGCGACTTGCAGCAGCAAGATAGTTAAAAACACGCGGGTAAAATCCAAGATGGCCGCCAGGAAAATTGACTGACTGTCTTCATTTGAACAAACCTGTATCTCTATGCCCTAAGGATGTTTTCTGCCACATATAATTAAAATCGGCCTGTTGGTTCTCGAGAAGACATTTAACATTTCCTTTTTTGCTTTAGTATACTGATTGTGATATAGTATTCTTTAGTATACTGATATGGGAGCTTTTGGTGGGAAAATATCCAAGATTGTAGACAGTTTCAAAAATGGCAAATTTGAAATCAGAATAGGTAAAAACTTATATAAAACCACTCAGCTTCAAAATACATCAAATAAAAAACCCAATATGGCCACCAAACACATTACCTTTTGATTGGCCCATGGCAGACAGAATTTTTACATATCAAATTCCTCTGAACAAACTTTAATGGCCCTTAGTCCCTAATCATATCTCCCAAATTTCTACCTGATACGTTCAACGGTTCTGGAGGTCATTTTCATGAAAACTAAGTCATCCAAGATGGCCGCCAAACTATTTGACAAATCAAGTTCCCTTTGTAGAAATTTGGTTCAACTCTTGCCCTAGATGATATTTTATGAGTTTTGAATTGATCCCCAAAGTAGTTTCGGAGAAAATTTTTAAAGACATTTCTAAAAATCTGCCAAAATCCAAGATGTCCACTGGCCAAATTGGCCTATCGTCTGCCTTTGAACAAACTTGGATCTCTATGCCCGAAGGATGCTTCCTGCCAAATGTAACTGAAATCGGGCCAGTTGTTCTTGAGAAGCCATTTAAAGGAAAAGTTGACGGACGACGGATGGTCACCATGGCTTACGCTCACTTGGCATTTCAGGCCAGGTGAGCTAAAAGTTAAAGCTCAGTAACTACATGTGCTAAACAATTATTATCTCCATTGGCATGTTCAGATCGGTGCATCGGATGAGCAGATCTGATAGCTGATTAACCTGCCTATTAAGGGCAGGTTTATTCTCTGTATAATTGATTTAAAGCCATTTGCCAAGTTTCATTAAATTCTGTGTATAAGTCACATTTCCAGTGCTCATCTATCGTCTGATATCATAATCAGCTAAGCGGCATGTAGGATGACGTCATAATCATTACATCATAAATGATGCTATATTGCCCGTCTTTAACTCTTAATAGTCGGACAAGTACAAATTGTATGTCTCTACCATTTAATAAGCATGCTGTTGAATATTTTGAAACTAATTTGACTGGGCGCTGTTGCTGCGACAGGCAGCAACAGTGCACAGTCAAATTAGTTCCAAAATATTCAATAAATTGCCTGTATAGTTTTCTGGAAATAGAGTCATGGAGTTCAGCGATTGATCGATCTCAACAAGAGTCTGGTGTGGGTGGAGCTTAGCTAAAGATAGGGGGGGGGGGCATAGCTAAAAATGGAAAGGTCCAGTGATACAGTAAGATATATTCTCTATATCAAAGCTTACTCAGGATGGTAATTATACTTTGAGGTGATACAAGATGACCACAGAAAACAATTGACCAATCAATTTTCGGTATACAAGTTTGGTAGCCTACCACCATAGCCAAGATTGGTGGAAATCGCCCAAGTCGTTAATGAGTAATTTTATAATTCTCTGGAAATTTTTTGAAAAATCCAAAATGGCGACCAGAAAAGTTAAGCAATCAAATTTGTGTATACAAGTACAGAACTCTACCACCATTAGGCCCATTCATCACTCATTCATACAGGTAAACAGGTAGGTAATCATACAGGTAATCAGGCAGGTAATCATACAGGTAATCATACAGGCAATCATACAGGTAATCATACAGGTAATCATACAGGTAATCATATAGGTAATTAGGGAGGTAATCAGCCAGGCAATCAGGCAAGCAATCAGGCAGGTAATCATACAGGTAATCAGGCAAGCAATTAGGGGTAATCATACAGGTAATCATGCAGGCAATCAGGGAGGTAATCATGCAGGTAATCATACAGGTAATCATACAGGCAATCATACAGGTAATCATACAGGTAATCAGGCAGGTAATCAGGGAGGTAATCATACAGGTAATCAGGGAGGTAACCATACAGGTAATCAGGCAGGTAATCATACAGGTAATCATATAGGTAATCAGGGAGGTAATCAGCCAGGTAATCAGCCAGGTAATCATACAGGTAATCATACAGGTAATCAGGGAGGTAACCATACAGGTAATCAGGCAGGTAATCATACAGGTAATCAGGGAGGTAATCATACAGGCAATCAGGGAGGTAATCATACAGGTAATCACACAGGTAATCAGGCAGGTAATCATACAGGTAATCAGGCAGGTAATCATGCAGGTAATCATACAGGCAATCATACAGGTAATCATACAGGTAATCAGGGAGGTAATCATACAGGTAATCAGGGAGGTCATCATACAGGTAATCATGCAGGCAATCAGGCAGGTAATCATACAGGTAATCAGGCAGGTAATCAGCCAGGCAATCGGGCAGGTAATCATACAGGTAATCATGCAGGTAATCAGCCAGGCAATCAGGCAGGTAATCATACAGGTAATCAGGGAGGTAATCATGCAGGTAATCATACAGGTAATCAGGCAGGTAATCATACAGGTAATCAGGGAGGTAATCATACAGATAATCATACAGGTAATCATGCAGGTAATCAGGCAGGTAATCATACAGGTAATCATGCAGGTAATCATACAGGCAATCATGCAGGCAATCATGCAGGTAATCAGGCAGGCAATCATGCAGGTAATCATGCAGGCAATCAGGGAGGTAATCATACAGGTAATCAGGCAAGCAATCAGGGAGGTAATCATGCAGGCAATCAGGGAGGTAATCAGGCAGGTAATCATACAGGTAATCATACAGGTAATCAGCCAGGTAATCATGCAGGCAATCAGGGAGGCAATCATGCAGGCAATCAGGCAGGTAATCATGCAGGCAATCAGCCCGGTAATCATGCAGGTAATCATACAGATAATCAGGCAGGTAATCAGGCAGGCAATCAGAGAGGTAATCATGCAGGCAATCAGGGAGGTAATCATACAGGTAATCATGCAGGCAATCAGGGAGGTAATCATACAGGTAATCATGCAGGCAATCAGGGAGGTAATCATACAGGAAATCATGCAGGTAATCATACAGGTAATCATGCAGGCAATCAGGGAGGTAATCATGCGGGTAATCATACAGGTAATCATGCAGGTAATCATACAGGCAATCAGGCAGGTAATCATACAGATAATCAGGCAGGTAATCATGCAGGCAATCAGGCAGGTAATCAGCCAGGTAATCATGCAGGCAATCAGGCAGGTAATCATGCAGGCAATCAGCCCGGTAATCATGCAGGCAATCATGCAGGTAATCATACAGGTAATCAGGCAGGCAATCAGGCAGGTAATCATGCAGGCAATCATACAGGTAATCACGCAGGTAATCAGCCAGGCAATCAGGCAGGTAATCATACAGGTAATCAGGGAGATAATCAGGGAGGTAATCATGCAGGTAATCATACAGGTAATCAGGCAGGTAATCAGGGAGGTAATCATGCAGGTAATCAGGGAGGTAATCATACAGATAATCATACAGGTAATCATGCAGGTAATCATACAGGTAATCATGCAGGTAATCAGGCAGGTAATCATACAGGTAATCATGCAGGTAATCATACAGGCAATCATGCAGGCAATCATGCAGGTAATCAGGCAGGCAATCATGCAGGTAATCAGGCAGGTAATCAGGGAGGTAATCATACAGGTAATCATGCAGGCAATCAGGGAGGTAATCATACAGGTAATCAGGCAAGCAATCAGGGAGGTAATCATGCAAGCAATCAGGGAGGTAATCATACAGGTAATCATACAGGTAATCAGGCAGGTAATCATGCAGGTAATCATACAGGTAATCATACAGGTAATCAGCCAGGTAATCATGCAGGCACTCAGGGAGGCAATCATGCAGGCAATCAGGCAGGTAATCATGCAGGTAATCATACAGGTAATCATGCAGGCAATCAGCCCGGTAATCATACAGCTAATCAGGTAGGTAATCATGCAGGCAATCAGGGAGGTAATCATGCAGGCAATCAGGGAGGTAATCATACAGGTAATCATGCAGGCAATCAGGGAGGTAATCATACAGGTAATCATGCAGGCAATCACGGAGGTAATCATACAGGTAATCAGGGAGGTAATCATGCAGGCAATCAGGGAGGTAATCATGCGGGTAATCATACAGGTAATCATACAGGTAATCATGCAGGTAATCATACAGGCAATCAGGCAGGTAATCATACAGGTAATCAGGTAGGTAATCATGCAGGCAATCAGCCAGGCAATCAGGCAGGCAATCAGCCCGGTAATCATGCAGGCAATTAGGCAGGTAATCAGGTAGGTAATCAGGCAGGCAATCAGGCAGGTAATCATGCAGGCAATCAGGGAGGTAATCATGCAGGCAATCAGGGAGGTAATCATACAGGTAATCATGCAGGCAATCAGGGAGGTAATCATACAGGCAATCAGGCAGGTAATCATACAGGTAATCAGGCAGGTAATCAGGTAGGTAATCATGCAGGTAATCAGGCAGGTAATCATACAGGCAAGTAATCAGGTAGGTAATCAGGCAGGTAATCATACAGGCAATCAGGCAGGTAATCATACAGGTAATCAGGCAGGTAATCAGGTAGGTAATCAGGCAGGCAATCAGGCAGGTAATCATACAGGCAATCAGGCAGGTAATCAGGCAGATAATCATACAGGTAATCAGGTAGGTAATCATACAGGTAATCAGGCAGGCAATCATACAGGTAATCAGGCAGGTAATCATGCAGGCAATCAGGCAGGTAATCATGCAGGCGATCAGGCAGGTAATCAGCCAGGCAATCAGGCAGGTAATCATACAGGCAATCAGGCAGGTAATCAGGCAGGCAATCAGGGAGGTAATCAGGCAGGTAATCATACAAATAATCAGCCAGGCAATCAGGCAGGTAATCATACAAGTAATCAGGCAGGTAATCAGGCAGGCAATCATACAGGTAATCAGGTAGGTAATCATACAGGCAATCAGGGAGGTAATCAGCCAGGTAATCTTGCAGGCAATCAGGCAGGTAATCATACAGGCAACCAGGCAGGTAATCAGGTAGGTAAACAGGCAGGCAGTTTAGATTCCGAGTTTCTTTGATGCAGCAGGATATGCAGTTTTATCAGCTAATTTCATTTTTAAGAAATTTCAGTGTGTCTAATATCATGACAGTTGTTTGAGGCCAATTTATCTGCAAAATGAAATGCTTACCTGGACATGGTACCATGGAAGTCAATGCCGTCATACAGAGAGTCTATGGAATACTGGGCATTCTGTAGTGTGGATAATGTATGCTTACATGTCTCAGCTGCTCGTGATAATTTAGCCATTGAACGACAATTTTCCCGCGCATCAGATCGATGCAGTCTACAAAAATGAATCATTTAAATCAAATATCACAGATTTTGATGAATACAAACGAAGACAAAGTTCTTAGAAGAGAACACACATGCATGTACACGCAAGAGTTGACATTGTTAATTACAAAGGACAGGACGTTAGAAAAAGACATGGCATTGCAAGCAAGACAAATTCTCCTGATTATCGCTTTTGTTGAAATGCGATATAACTAAACTGGTAATACACTTGTCTGCTGCATATAATAGATATTTATGCGCTTACAATTGGGGTTTATTGTAAGGAAATGGTGATTGATTCACTTATCAGTTCTTTTATTCAAGCTGAATAACTACTCCAAATACTGACAGAAATTAATGGAATAGTGATGTCTGTGTTACTCGCATTTGATTTATATTTCAAGTTTGGTTCAAATCTTTTTAGACTAAGGTAAGTTATCACTCAGAAACAAAGTACAAAGTGTGCTCTTTAAGGGCAACACCTCTTGCCTTAGGCAGCAATGTCTTCCAATCCTATTAGGTTCAAAATATTCAACAGAACATTTCTTACATCGTGTTCAAAATTGTCCTGAGGAACGTGTTTCTGTTTTTGTTTTGGAAACAAATTGCCTTATTTATGAGCTGTACTGTATCCCTCAATCTAGCCAAACTCATCACATAGTCTTACAATCCAATTATGTTTACAATATCCAACAGTACATTTTATTATCCACATTTTAAAAAAACATCGGGGATATTGTAATCGCCTCCATCCGTCATGCTATACCGTGATTTCTCGACTAACGGCTGCCCTTGAATCTGGGACGCTGTCCCAAATTTGACCAAAATCCGCCCAAAAAACTCTTGTGTTCAAGTATAAGACGCTGTTAAATTTAGAAAACACGTACCTTTAGAAAATCGAAAATTGGTATTAAAAATAACCATCACTCAGCGCTATGTTTAATGCATGACTAAAAATTATCATGGTGGAAGAGAAATTATTAAATATGACCGCCTAATTATAATGTATCTTCAATAAAGATTGTTTATTACATCAAAATCAATCTAATTTTGGCATAAAATGTCTGCTTGAAAACATCGAAATTGCATGATAGAAACAGATTGTAATGGCTCTTTTGCGTTTGGTGGCACTGTGTGATCTTATGCGCTAACAGGAGTTGGTTATCTGGCTCTTTTGTGATTGGAGGCGCTGTGTAATCTTATGCGTTAACGGGAGTTGGTTATAAAATGGGTACGGGAACATTCAGTTCCTATCATGCAATGATGATATATAGCAATTTCTGAGTCCAGAATATTTAGATCCGAGTACTCGCTCTAATTAGAATAAAGATCTTTTGCGATTGGAGGCGAATCACGTGATTTATGCACGTATCTTTTCTCGACTTATTTTATGTCAAATTCTGGATTAATTTTGATGTAATAAGTGATATGTATTAAAGAATAAGCAATATTTAGGCGCCCAATTTAATAATTTCACTTCCGCTTGGTGTTTTTGGAGTATACATTAAATATAGTCATCAGGCGGCGCGAATTGTCTAGGGTAACATTTAGTTCAATTTCTGTGGTATAATCTGTGACTTTTTAAGAAAAACTTCGACCCAAAAATGTGCGGAAGGAATGTTCTCGATTATAGGACGCAACCCCCTTTCTAGTACATGTATTTTGACAAAAAAACTGCATCCTTTAGTCAAATTTTAATGGTATCCTCACAAACCGTTGGGTGGAATCAAATCCAATTTGGTCCATGGGTTACTCATATAATTCCGCTTTGCAAGACAATATTTAAATTGGGGCCGGGCATGGGTCAAAAGGTCAAATCACTTGTAATTCAACTTGGAACGTGGGGATTTGCGATGACGTGTCTTTGACCGATCAATCTAGTTTTGTTTGTAAACATGCTATGTTATTTCTGATCTATGCTGCAGGTAGCAGGCCAAGGATCAACAAGAGGCCCAAGGGGCCTGTATCGCTCACCTGGACCATAGGCATCTCAACTAGAATGGTCGTCAACAATAAGTAGAAATCTAATGAGATGAGCAGACTTTCAACAAGGCCATGTTTCTTTATGCATCATCTTCTCATGAACAAACCTTAATGGCTCTTAGTCATCAATATCATATCTCCGCCCAATCCGTTCAGTGGCTCTGGAGACGTAGTTGCTGTCATGAAAACCAGGCCATCCAAGATGGCCACCCAGCCATTTGGCAAATCAAGCTCCCTTGAACAAACTTGGATCAGCTCATGCCTTAAATGATATTTTATGAGTTTTGAATCAATCGCTCAAACAGTTTCGGCGAAGATTTTTAAAAACATTTTTTTAAATCGGACAAAAACCAAGATGGCCACCGACCACATTGGCCGATCAGCTTTCTTTGAACAACGTGAATCTCTACACCTGAAGGATGCTTCCTGCCAAATATAATTGAAATCGGCCCAGTCGTTCTCGAGAAGACATTTTAAATTTCCCATTGCTTTAGTGTGGGAGCAATTGGCGGGAAAATGATCAAAGATGGTCGCCAAACCGTTTATCCGACAGTTTCGAAAATTGCAAATTTGAGATCAGAATACCCAAAAACATATACAAAACCAATTTCAGCCTCAAAATCCATCAAATAAAAAAATCCAATATAGCCGCCAAACACGCTATATTCTGATTGGCCCACTGTGGCCATGTTTTTTGATGGCTCAACCCCCCTTGAACAAACTTTAATGGCCCTTAGTTCCTTAGTTCAGCGGTTCTGAAAAAGTCACTTTCGCTAAAACTAGGTCAACCAAAATGGCCGCCAAACTATTTGACCAATCAAGTACGCTTGAATAAACTTGGTTCAGCTCTTGCCCTAGATCATATTTCATGGGGGTTGCTTCAATCCACCCGGCGGTTTCGGCCATTTTTAGACGTTTCTAAAAATCTGCCAAAATCAAAGATGGCTGCTGGCCAAATTGGCCAATCGGCTCCGTTTGAACAAACTTTGATCCCTCTGCCATAAGGATGCTTCATGCCAAATATAATTAAAATCGGCCCAGTGGTTCTTGAGAAGTCGTTTAAAGGAAAAGTTGACGGACGATGGACGGTCGCCACAACATAAGCTCACTAGGCCTTTCAGCCCAGGTGAGCTAATAATGAACTAACCTTTTGAATTCTGCAGCCAGATGCTCAACTAAGCATAATGTGAAGTTATCACCTCCGCACGCCGATAAATGACAGGTGGAGACAACTCTGTACATGCCATTAATAATGCGGATCAGTGTGGCATCACTGCTTATCCCCCCTATGCGCAGAACAAGTGCTGTACTGAAATAGAACACGAGGCCTTTCACCACCTTGATGCTTAGCTCCCTAATAACTTAAGCCCTTAATTCACAAGAGATTTCCATATATTTGGTATAAATATGTCAAAACTAGATGTCAATGGCAATGGCAATGATGTTAGTGGGCTGACATAATCACACTAGCTTGCATAGACACATGATTATGAATAATAGGAGGCCCAAGGGCATGTGGCACTCACCTGGACCATTACCATTTGAACCATTTGCATTTAAATAGACATGATGGATAGTTTCTGGAAAAAGAAATTGACTAATCAAAATTCAGTATCCCCACATTTTGAAAGCGGTTTTGGAGATTTTAGACATTTCTAAAAATCAGCCAAAATCCAAAATGACCACCTGCCAAATTGGCCGATCGGCTTTGTTTGAACAAACTTGGATCCCTATGGCCTAAGGATACTTCCTGCCAAATATACTTCAAATCGGCCCAGAGGTTCTTGAGAAGTCATTTAAAGGAAAAGTTAATGGATGACGGATGGATGGACACGCGATTGTGGGTCGCCATGGCATAAGCTCACCTCTCAGGCCAGGTGGGCTAAAAACTGATAAATCCAAATTCTCATTAGAAGCATTGAAACCTACCACACTAGGATCGTTCTACCTAAATTTTGTTGATGTCATGCCAATTATTTAAACAATTTCTGGAAAATTCATTAACACTGGAAAAGCCATTACACACACTGTAAAAATAGACACAGCAAAATTTTGAAGAGGAGTTTTAGAGTTATACTAAGCTCACTACAACCAAATTCTGTTAAAATTTGACAAGCAGTTTAGGAGGATATATGTAATATAAGTAATTTTAATATCATTGTTATAGTATATAGTACCAGTACACTGTTTATAATCTCTGTATTATATTGTGCATGTAGTCGGTACTAACAGTATGAATGGTGTGTGAGTACAGCTGATGTATAAGTAATCAGTGTGTTTGCCGACGGGGAGCTAGTATACGTGTGTTCGGTTTAAACCTATGTGGAAAGTGATTATGTCCATCTGTCCATCAAACCATCTGTCTGTCCATCCATTTGTTCGTCAGGCTATCTACTCTTAAATGGTTTGGTGGAATCCAATCAAATTTGTTATTTGACTTACCTATAGACTATATGATTGCGGACTGCAAGACGCGATTTTCATTACACTCTGGCCCTAGGTGGTGGCACACTGGAATTGGGCGCAGGAAATCAGTTGGCGAAATTCAACCAAATTTGGTTTATTCATTATACATATGACGCGACAATGTTTACATTAGGCGCCAGACCTGGGGGGAAGGGGTTGGTAGGGTGGTGGAATTCAACTAGATTTGTTATGCGAGTTACTCATATGATTGCGGATCGAGGCGAAATTGACATTAGGCTCCGCCCTAGAGGTGAGGTGGGACAGAACATCCAAGTTGGCGAAAAAAGATCAAAATCTCACATCTTGCCAATGAGATGGATAAGTTTAACTCTTACCACTCTGATGTCAATATTCTAACTTTTCCCTGTGTAAATACCAAACAAACCGGTGTACACTTTTCAACAATTTTGCACCATCTTCAACCAAATTTGTTAAAAAATGAAAACCAGTTCATCTTTTAATTTAATTTCAAAATTAAAAATTTGGACATCTGAGTGTATGTATGTATTAACATCTATCGCGTATGTCAGCTTGACCCAGGTCATACTCACCATTCATCATGTATGTCAGCTGGACCCAGGTCATACTCACCATTCATCATGTATGTCAGCTTGACCCAGGTCGTACTCACCATTCAATGTGTATGTCAGCTTGACTCAGGTCATACTCACCATTCATCGTATGTCAGCTGGACCCCGGTCGTACTCACCATTCATCGTGTATGTCAGCTGGACCCAGGTCATACTCACCATTCATCATGTATGTCAGCTTGACCCAGGTCGTAGTCAACATTCATCATGTATGTCAGCTTGACCCAGCTCATACTCACCATTCATCATGTATGTCAGCTTGAAGCCAGGTCAAAATCACCATTCATCGTGTATGTCAGCTTGACCCAGGTCATACTCACCATTCATCATGTATGTCAACTTAACCCAGGTCATACTCACCATTTATCATGTATGTCAGCTGGACTCAGGTCATACTTACCATTCATCGTGTATGTCAGCTTGACCAAGGTCATACTCACCATTCATCATGTATGTCAGCTGGACACAGGTCATACTCACCATTCATCATGTATGTCAGCTGGACCCAGGTCGTACTCACCATTCAATGTGTATGTCAGCTTGACTCAGGTCATACTCACCATTCATCGTGTATGTCAGCTGGACCCCGGTCGTACTCACCATTCATCATGTATGTCAGCTTGACATAGGTCATACTCACCATTCATCATCTATGTCAGCTTGACCAAGGTCATAGTCACCATTCATCATGTATGTCAGCTTGACCCAGGTCATACTCACCATTTATCATGTATGTCAGCTTGACCCAGGTCGTACTCACCATTCATCCTGTATGTCCGCTTGACCCAGGTCATAAGCGAGAGCAGCTGCAGCCGGTTCACTCACCATGCGCAAAACATTAAAGCCAGCCTGTGTGGCTGCTTGACTGCAAGAAAAATGAAAGAAAGTCATCGAAAACTGTTTGTGCACCAAGAATTGTCTGTACATCTACAATACATGCTCAAGGTCCAAGGAGCCTGTGTCCCCACACCCGGAATTATTGCCCATTGCCACAAATGAACAAAAAATGATGACCAATTGAAAAATATATCAATCTAATTTCTGTGAAGAAGGTTTAGCCACGTTTTATTAAAATTGGCCCAGTGGTCTTTTGTATGATTTTTCTCAGAAATTTTCAGAAAATCCATGATGCCCGCAAAACACGCTAAATTTTGATTGATCCACAGCGGCAATGGTTTTTTTTACTTATCAACTTTCCATGGACAATCTTTAATGGCCCCTAGTCCCTAATCAGGGTTATTTTTCATGAAAACTAGGTCATCCAACATGGCCGCCAAAACATCTTTAATTTTGCTTGTAATATTTTACACTGATTTGAGCGTGTAAATAGTATACAGTTGTCACTGTCCTGACGAGAGTGTAAATACTATAAACAGGTGTTAATGTTGTCCTATGAACATGTGTGTAAATACTATAAACAGGTGTTAATGTTGTCCTATGAACATGTGTGTAAATACTATAAACAGGTGTTAATGTTGTCCTATGAACACGTGTGTAAATACTATAAACAGGTGTTAATGTTGTCCTATGAACACGTGTGTAAATACTATAAACAGGTGTTAATGTTGTCCTATGAACACGTATGTAAATACTATAAACAGGTGTTAATGTTGTCCTATGAACATGTGTGTAAATACTATAAACAGGTGTTAATGTTGTCCTATGAACACGTATGTAAATACTATAAACAGGTGTTAATGCTGTTGTCCTATGAACATGTGTGTAAATACTATAAACAGGTGTTAATGTTGTCCTATGAACATGTGTGTAAATACTATAAACAGGTGTTAATGTTGTCCTATGAACACGTATATAAATACTATAAACAGGTGTTAATGTTGTTGTCCTATGAACATGTGTGTAAATACTATAAACAGGTGTTAATGTTGTCCTATGAACACGTATATAAATACTATAAACAGGTGTTAATGTTGTCCTATGAACACGTGTGTAAATACTATAAACAGGTGTTAATGTTGTCCTATGAACACGTATATAAATACTATAAACAGGTGTTAATGCTGTTGTCCTATGAACATGTGTGTAAATACTATAAACAGGTGTTAATGTTGTCCTATGAACATGTGTGTAAATACTATAAACAGGTGTTAATGTTGTCCTATGAACACGTATGTAAATACTATAAACAGGTGTTAATGCTGTTGTCCTATGAACATGTGTGTAAATACTATAAACAGGTGTTAATGTTGTCCTATGAACACGTATGTAAATACTATAAACAGGTGTTAATGTTGTCCTATGAACACGTATATAAATACTATAAACAGGTGTTAATGTTGTCCTATGAACATGTGTGTAAATACTATAAACAGGTGTTAATGTTGTCCTATGAACACGTATATAAATACTAT
Source organism: Chaetoderma sp. LZ-2023a (assembly GCA_034401795.1). NCBI lineage: Eukaryota > Metazoa > Mollusca > Caudofoveata > Chaetodermatida > Chaetodermatidae > Chaetoderma > Chaetoderma sp. LZ-2023a. Next base: position 13,030,185 of record CM067371.1, read on the forward strand.
AAACAGGTGTTAATGTTGTCCTATGAACACGTGTGTAAATACTATAAACAGGTGTTAATGCTGTCCTATGAACACGTATATAAATACTATAAACAGGTGTTAATGCTGTTGTCCTATGAACATGTGTGTAAATACTATAAACAGGTGTTAATGTTGTCCTATGAACATGTGTGTAAATACTATAAACAGGTGTTAATGTTGTCCTATGAACACGTATGTAAATACTATAAACAGGTGTTAATGCTGTTGTCCTATGAACATGTGTGTAAATACTATAAACAGGTGTTAATGTTGTCCTATGAACACGTATGTAAATACTATAAACAGGTGTTAATGTTGTCCTATGAACACGTATATAAATACTATAAACAGGTGTTAATGTTGTCCTATGAACATGTGTGTAAATACTATAAACAGGTGTTAATGTTGTCCTATGAACATGTGTGTAAATACTATAAACAGGTGTTAATGCTGTCCTATGAACACGTATGTAAATACTATAAACAGGTGTTAATGTTGCCCTATGAACACGTATGTAAATACTATAAACAGGTGTTAATGTTGTCCTATGAACTCGTGTGTAAATACTATAAACTAGAGCTGGGCGGTATTGATATTTTCATGACGGTACCGGTACCATGAACAAATACCGCGGTACCACGGTATACCGTCATCTGAGCTTGAGGCATGCCATGAAATTAGAACAATTTTTTCCATTTCCTTTTCACTTCCATCTCCAATCAACAGTAAATATAGGTAAAATAAATAAATCGGCTTCCTGATTTAGAGAAGAAAAACATGGCTTTTAGCAAGACTGTTTAGTTTCACGATTTTATTAGGTCACTATTTTTATTGACGTAATATCATTCACGGGAATATCGGTCAAAGGGTGTGGTCGACTCGGTAACTATAACCCGCCGTTTGAGACATTGGGGTGCACTATTTTCAATCTGGAGTGTTCTTGCTATTAATGCGTGCGACCAGCAAACGGTAAATTTTATTTTGGCAGTCGAGCGCTTTGATAAACAGAGTCCAGACAAAGTCTGCGAGTATTTAAACGGGGCAAGTGTTGTACGCTTTTATTTCTGTTGGAGTCGTATATTCTGTTACTCGCGAAAACAGGCCTATACACATACATATAACACGACATCGAATATAGCCGATTCCAAAGCTTCTGATAATTACCGAGTACCCGATGTGCAGACTCGTTACTCGCCATGCTTCACGTGAACAATGCGTGTAAAAAGCTATTTCCGCGAACTTCCGACGTGTAGCCAGTTGAAAAATGAATTACAAAAACTAAAACACTATAATTTTTAGGTGTCGTTACTTAAACTGGATTTAATCCGTAAAGAAATTTCTTAAAACAAGCCAGAAAAAAAAAAAATAACGACTTCAACGCTGCTCGTTGTTAATAAATTAGCACGTGATCAAAACGGCGCGAGCAAATACTACGTTTTAGTAAATTTTCATTGATAAATTCAGATTAGTAATGCATTTTCCCACGGTCTAGTTCATGAACAACCAATCAGATACGTCTTTGCGAGATCGCTGTTGTGTTTGAATAGCACGCAGTTTGTATGTTATTTTGTTATTCTAGCGTGTTTGTTCGGTGACAAAATGCTTGGAGTAATAAATTACAAATAATAGAAACGGGAATAGGGAATATATTATAATGTAATTACTACCGGCGGACAGCCAGAGAATGAGTTTAGATGTTTTAAATAAGGCAATTTTACCGTGAGACTTTCAAGACGTACGTTTGACATACAAATCGGCCTGTCATTATTTTGTAATTGACGTCTTGACGTTTGTTTTTACAACAACCCTTTCACCTGAACTCGGCTAATAGTTAGGGATGCCTGTATTTTTGGCACTATTAGCACTTATTTACCCTTGGTCAAGTCAGATTTTATGAATATATTTCTCAAATATTGCGCAAACATTATGGACGGTATTCACGGTATTTGGAAATGTCAACGGTCACGGTATCGGTTCACGGTATACCGCGGTCCTCACGGTACTACCGTCAGACCGCCCAGATCTACTATAAACAGGTGTTAATGTTGTCCTATGAACACGTATATAAATACTATAAACAGGTGTTAATGTTGTCCTATGAACACGTGTGTAAATACTATAAACAGGTGTTAATGCTGTCCTATGAACACGTATATAAATATTATAAACAGGTGTTAATGCTGTCCTATGAACACGTATATAAATACTATAAACAGGTGTTAATGTTGTCCTATGAACACGTATATAAATACTATAAACAGGTGTTAATGCTGTCCTATGAACTCGTATATAAATACTATAAACAGGTGTTAATGCTGTCCTATGAACACGTGTGTAAATACTATAAACAGGTGTTAATGTTGTCCTATGAACACGTGTGTAAATACTATAAGCAGGTCTTAATGTTGTCCTATGAACACGTGTGTAAATACTATAAACAGGTGTTAATGTTGTCCTATGAACACGTGTGTAAATACTATAAACAGGTGTTAATGCTGTTGTCCTATGAACACGTATATAAATACTATAAGCAGGTCTTAATGTTGTCCTATGAACACGTGTGTAAATACTATAAACAGGTGTTAATGCTGTCCTATGAACACGTGTGTAAATACTATAAACAGGTGTTAATGTTGTCCTATGAACACGTATATAAATACTATAAGCAGGTCTTAATGTTGTCCTATGAACACGTGTGTAAATACTATAAACAGGTGTTAATGTTGTCCTATGAACACGTGTGTAAATACTATAAACAGGTGTTAATGCTGTTGTCCTATGAACATGTGTGTCAATACTATAAACAGGTGTTAATGCTGTCCTATGAACATGTGTTTAAATACTATAAACAGGTGTTAATGTTGTCTTACATGAACTAGGCTTGCACAATTACGCGATTAAATCAAATTATTTTTTAAATCATGAATTTATATGATTAAAAATTAAATAATCGAATAATCGTGAATATTTTCTGTTGCATAAAATATTTCAATACCTAACTTTCAATTACTTTTTAATGCGATTGGTCATGAAAAATGACATTTTGATTAGTGAATGTATGTCCATTTGTAGGGCAACAGAAGACTATTTTTGAAAATGTATTACTGGAATGCGTGTCTCAAGAATCGAGACAGGCATTCCAGTGATACAGTCTCAAAAATAGTCTTCACTTGCCCTGCAAATGGACTTTTCTAAACACCATTGCAATTTTCGTCATTGATTTTCTTTTGTTATGTCTTGGTAATTTGTATCCAAGCTGATTATTTGATGAATCACGTTTATTTTTCAATACTCGATCGCGATCACTCAAGGCACTAATAGCACAAGCCTAACATGAACACATGTAGAGTACTGACCATATAGCATTCCTCTGCTGGGATGAGAACTGCAGTGGGACTGTGAGGACAGCATCTTGAATGCCACCACCGCCGTGACTCTGCGCGATCTCTGAAGGACAAACAAAGTACAGAAGCATGTTTCTGAGGAACAAAGAAAGGACAGAACCATGTCACTAGAGGAACCATTGCAACAATTAGCACAATGGCCTCACCAGCAAAATCACTATTTCAATGGAGAAGATTCCTAGAATTGAGCAACCATACCACTTTAGGGTTCTACTAGCAAAGCTAGCGGTAGGTTAAAGTCTGCCATGCCATTCAGGAGTCAACTATTACGAATTAAAGAGAATTTTGGGCAAATTCCAAGATGCCCGCCAGCCAAATTGATTTATAAGCTTTAAGTGCTATGGTCCTTCTGGCCAAGCAGTTAATGAGTAGTCACCATGTTTGCTGGAAAAATCAACCAACTATATTTTGTAACAGATGCTCAATTTTGCTTGGCTGACATGTTTTTTCAGATAGATTTGTATCAACCGCCTTTGACTTTGCCAAAATTTCAAAATTGGACAGACAGACCCATTTATACTAGCAGCGAGTTACAAACTAAAAACTTGAGGCCCATCTGGAACAGTCATTTCAACTAGCAAGGCCTATAAGTCAGTCAGTACAACATTTTGGTGAGAATTGCCACAAGAATAAGGATTCTACCAAATGTGGCTAAAATCGATCCAGAAGACATTTTAAATTTGTTTTGCCCTAGATGGGAGTGTCGGGGGAAAAAATCAAGATGGCCATCAATGGGAAATTGTTTAACCGACTGGTTCTAAGGGGTAAATTTTTAACAAACCTAAACAAAAGCCAATTCGGCTTCAAAATCCATCAATTAAAAAATTTCAATATGGCCTTCAAAATATGAGTGGGTGAATTGTGATCATGTTCTTAACATATCAACTTCCCTTGAACAAACTTTAATGGACCTTAGTCCCTAATCATACATGTATCTCGATTCTGGAGAATACGTTTTCGCGAAAACTAAGTGATCCAAGATGGCCGCCTGAGCATTTGGAGAATCGAGGTCCGACGAACTCGGTTCAGCTGTTACCCTAGATAATGTTTCATGAGTTTTGAATTGATACACCAAGCGGCTTCGGAGATTTTTAAAGGCATTTCTAACACTTGGTCAAAATCCAAGATGGCAAACCGACAAATTGAATTGAGTTTTCCTTTAACCTACCCAGCATGCTCACATTATTGACCTTTCCAGTTTATCCATCCATCATATGATGTCATAATCAATGATGTCATGAATGACGTAGATAAGTACAACATGAACGCATAATTGAAGATGGACTAAGCGTTGTATGTCTTTACTATTTAATAAACACTCTGTTGAATATTTTGAAACAAATTAGTTTCAAAATATTTAAAAGCCTACCTGTATAGTTTTCTGGAAATTGATAGTCAGGGCATTCGGGGATTGATCGGTCTCACCACGGGCGAAGCGTGGGTGGAGCTTAACTAGGAATGGGCGGGGCATAGTTAAAACTGGAATTGAGTTGAGCTTTCCTTTAACCTACCCAGCATGTTCTTATAGACATGATAGATGATCTTTCCTTTAACCTACCCAGCATGTTCTTATAGACATGACAGATGAGCTTTCCTTTAACCTACCCAGCATGTTCTTATAGACATGATAGATGAGCTTTCCTTTAACCTACCCAGCATGTTCTTATAGACATGACAGATGAGCTTTCCTTTAACCTACCCAGCATGTTCTTATAGACATGACAGATGAGCTTTCCTTTAACCTACCCAGCATGTTCTTATAGATATGATAGATGAGCTTTCCTTTAACCTACCCAGCATGTTCTTATAGACATGATAGATGAGCTTTCCTTTAACCTACCCAGCATGTTCTTATAGACATGACAGATGAGCTTTCCTTTAACCTACCCAGCATGTTCTTATAGACATGACAGATGAGCTTTCCTTTAACCTACCCAGCATGTTCTTATAGACATGACAGATGAGCTTTCCTTTAACCTACCCAGCATGTTCTTATAGACATGACAGATGAGCTTTCCTTTAACCTACCCAGCATGTTCTTATAGACATGACAGATGAGCTTTCCTTTAACCTACCCAGCATGTTCTTATAGACATGATAGATGAGCTTTCCTTTAACCTACCCAACATGTTCTTATAGACATGACAGATGAGCTTTCCTTTAACCTACCCAGCATGTTCTTATAGACATGACAGATGAGCCTTCCTTTAACCTGCCCAGCATGTTCTTATAGACATGACAGATGAGCTTTCCTTTAACCTACCCAGCATGTTCTTATAGACATGACAGATGAGCTTTCCTTTAACCTACCCAGCATGTTCTTATAGACATGATAGATGAGCTTTCCTTTAACCTACCCAGCATGTTCTTATAGACATGACAGATGAGCTTTCCTTTAACCTACCCAGCATGTTCTTATAGACATGACAGATGAGCTTTCCTTTAACCCAGCCAGCATGTTTTTACAGATGAGTTGAGTAAAATTTTCTTTAACCTACCCAGCATGTTCTTATAGATGAGCATTGAAATATGAGCCGCACTGAACTGGCTGTTCTTTCCCTTGTACTCGACTTCAAATGACACGCATCCATTATGATCTTTGACCTAAAGGAAGAGAACAGAAGTACTGCTTGATTCTTAATGCTCAACATAGACAGATCATTTCTAGCTAATACTCTGCATATTTCTAGCTAATATTCTGCACATTTCTAGCTAATGCTATGCACACTTCTAAGGTGCTACACATTTCTAGCTAAGGTGCTGCACATTTCTAGCTCAGGTTCTGCACATTTCTAGTTAACCCTCTGCACACTTCTAACTAAGGTGATGCACACTTCTAGCTAATACTCTGCACACTTAAAACTAAGGTGCTGCACATTTTTAGCTAATACTCTGCACATTTCTAGCTAATGCTCTGCACATTTCTAGCTAATACTGGCACACTTCTAGCTAACCCTCTGCACACGTCTAACGCTCTGCACATTTCTAGCTAATGCTCTGCACATTTCTAGCTAATGCTCTGCACATTTCTAGCTAATGCTCTGCACATTTCTAGCTACTACTCCGCACACTTCTAGCTAATGCTCTGCACATTTCTAGCTAATACTCTGCACACTGCTAGCTAATAATCTGCACACTTCTAGCTAATGCTCAGCGCATTTCTAGCTAATGCTTGCACATTCCTAGCTAATGCTCTGCACATTTCTAGCTAACGCTCTGCACATTTCTAGCTAATACGTTGCACATTTCTAGCTAATGCTCTGCACATTTCTAGCTAATACTCTGCACACTTCTAGCTAATGGTCTGCATACTTCTAACTAAGGTGCTGCACATGTCTAGCTAATGCTCTGCACATTTCTAGCCAATACTCTGCACACTTCTAGCTAATGGTCCGCACACTTCTAACTAAGGTGCTGCACATTTCTAGCTAATGCGCTGCACATTTCTAGCTAATGCTCTGCACATTTCTAGATAATACTCTGCACACTTCTAGCTAATGCTCTGCACATTTCTAGCTAATACCCTGCACACTTCTAGCTAATGCTTTGCACATTTTTAGCTAGTGCTCTGCACACTTCTAGCTAATGCTCTGCACATTTCTAGCTAATACTCTGCACATTCCTAGCTAATGCTCTGCAAATTCCTAGCTAATGCTCTGCACATTTCTAGCTAATGCTCTGCACATTTCTAGCTAATACTCTGCACACTTCTAGCTAATACTCTGCATATTCCTAGCTAATGGTCTGCACATTTCTAGCTAATGCTCTGCACATTTCTAGCTAATACTCTGCACACTTCTAGCTAATGGTCTGCACACTTCTAACTAATGCTCTGCACATTTTAGCTAATACTCTGCACACTTCTCGCTAACGTGCTGCACATTTCTAAATAAGGTGCTGCACATTTCTAGCTAATACTCTGCACATTCCTAGCTAATGCTCTGCACATTTCTAGCTAATGCTCTGCACATTTCTAGCTAATACTTTGCACATTTCTAGCTAATGCTCTGCACATTTCTAGCTAATACTCTGCACACTTCTAGCTAATGGTCTGCAAATTAAAAGATGTACAAGGATAGCAACATCTTCCACCAAAATTGTTGAAAAATGTACACCAGTTTCTTTGCTATTGACGCAGTAAAAGATAAAATATTGACCAGAGTAGTAAGGGTTAACACATAACCTCTCAATTTCGATGTACCTGTAAAAGTAAGCTGTTAAACATTTTGAAACTTATAGTAGCCACAACAGCTCCTAGTTAAATTAGTTCAAAATATTCAACATAATGTTTATTAAATTTCAAATTCGCCAAAGCCGTACAAATCAGGCACTTTCTTAATCAAGTCCTTCACTGACCAAGAAAATCAAATTGTCTGCACAATAAATGGACATCCAACTGTCATCAGATAGTTATAATTTATAATGTCTGCACAGTGAACGATCATTCACATGCCATGAGATGGAAATAATGCCGGCACAATGAATGGTCATTCACATGCCATGAGATGGTTATAATGCCTGCACAATGAATGGTCATTCACATGTCAAGAGAACACAATTTTTGAAGATTTATCACTGGAATGTCTGGCTCAATTATCGAGCCAGTCATTCCAGTGGTAGATTTTCAAAAATTGTATTCTCTTAGCCTGCATATGAACATTCCACAAGGCCATAACAGTGGCCGGTTTTAGCCGGCTTGACCATTAAAGGGCTAAAGCATTGATGACATAAATTTATTTGATGAAATTAAATAAAATTCATCATATCAAATCCTTTACTGATTAACAGCGACAAGGGAGAAAGCTCATAAATGATATATACGTGTAATTAGCCAATTATTTCAAAGAAAAAATGTGGGGTTTTAATGTTCACTGATCGCCAATGAGCTAGTCATATCAGTTTTCAAAAATACAATTTTTCCTGCATTATCTGTTACAAAGAGTTGTCTCCCTTGTCCTGAGCGACCAGCAACGGGTTAATCACATGACCCAATACCTGTTACTCTTCACATGTAGATATTTGTTATGGCTGTCAACAGCAGGATCTGCCTCTCAATAACAGCAAGATCTGCCTCTCAATAACAGCAAGATCTGCCTCTCAATAACAGCAAGATCTGCCTCTCAATAACAGCAAGATCTGCCTCTCAATAACAGCAAGATCTGCCTCTCAATAACAGCAAGATCTGCCTCTCAATAACAGCAAGATCTGCCTCTCAATAACAGCAAGATCTGCCTCTCAATAACAGCAAGATCTGCCTCTCAATAACAGCAGGATCTGCCTCTCAATAACAGCAGGATCTGCCTCTCAATAACAGCAGGATCTGCCTCTCAATAACAGCAGGATCTGCCTCTCAATAACAGCAGGATCTGCCTCTCAATAACAGCAGGATCTGCCTCTCAATAACAGCAGGATCTGCCTCTCAATAACAGCAGGATCTGCCTCTCAATAACAGCAGGATCTGCCTCTCAATAACAGCAAGATCTGCCTCTCAATAACAGCAAGATCTGCCTCTCAATAACAGCAAGATCTGCCTCTCAATAACAGCAAGATCTGCCTCTCAATAACAGCAAGATCTGCCTCTCAATAACAGCAAGATCTGCCTCTCAATAACAGCAAGATCTGCCTCTCAATAACAGCAAGATCTGCCTCTCAATAACAGCAAGATCTGCCTCTCAATAACAGCAAGATCTGCCTCTCAATAACAGCAAGATCTGCCTCTCAATAACAGCAAGATCTGCCTCTCAATAACAGCAAGATCTGCCTCTCAATAACAGCAAGATCTGCCTCTCAATAACAGCAAGATCTGCCTCTCAATAACAGCAAGATCTGCCTCTCAATAACAGCAAGATCTGCCTCTCAATAACAGCAAGATCTGCCTCTCAATAACAGCAAGATCTGCCTCTCAATAACAGCAAGATCTGCCTCTCAATAACAGCAAGATCTGCCTCTCAATAACAGCAAGATCTGCCTCTCAATAACAGCAAGATCTGCCTCTCAATAACAGCAAGATCTGCCTCTCAATAACAGCAAGATCTGCCTCTCAATAACAGCAAGATCTGCCTCTCAATAACAGCAAGATCTGCCTCTCAATAACAGCAAGATCTGCCTCTCAATAACAGCAAGATCTGCCTCTCAATAACAGCAAGATCTGCCTCTCAATAACAGCAAGATCTGCCTCTCAATAACAGCAGGATCTGCCTCTCAATAACAGCAAGATCTGCCTCTCAATAACAGCAAGATCTGCCTCTCAATAACAGCAAGATCTGCCTCTCAATAACAGCAAGATCTGCCTCTCAATAACAGCAAGATCTGCCTCTCAATAACAGCAAGATCTGCCTCTCAATAACAGCAAGATCTGCCTCTCAATAACAGCAAGATCTGCCTCTCAATAACAGCAAGATCTGCCTCTCAATAACAGCAGGATCTGCCTCTCAATAACAGCAAGATCTGCCTCTCAATAACAGCAAGATCTGCCTCTCAATAACAGCAAGATCTGCCTCTCAATAACAGCAAGATCTGCCTCTCAATAACAGCAAGATCTGCCTCTCAATAACAGCAAGATCTGCCTCTCAATAACAGCAGGATCTGCCTCTCAATAACAGCAGGATCTGCCTCTCAATAACAGCAGGATCTGCCTCTCAATAACAGCAGGATCTGCCTCTCAATAACAGCAGGATCTGCCTCTCAATAACAGCAAGATCTGCCTCTCAATAACAGCAAGATCTGCCTCTCAATAACAGCAAGATCTGCCTCTCAATAACAGCAAGATCTGCCTCTCAATAACAGCAAGATCTGCCTCTCAATAACAGCAAGATCTGCCTCTCAATAACAGCAAGATCTGCCTCTCAATAACAGCAAGATCTGCCTCTCAATAACAGCAAGATCTGCCTCTCAATAACAGCAAGATCTGCCTCTCAATAACAGCAAGATCTGCCTCTCAATAACAGCAAGATCTGCCTCTCAATAACAGCAAGATCTGCCTCTCAATAACAGCAAGATCTGCCTCTCAATAACAGCAAGATCTGCCTCTCAATAACAGCAAGATCTGCCTCTCAATAACAGCAAGATCTGCCTCTCAATAACAGCAAGATCTGCCTCTCAATAACAGCAAGATCTGCCTCTCAATAACAGCAAGATCTGCCTCTCAATAACAGCAAGATCTGCCTCTCAATAACAGCAAGATCTGCCTCTCAATAACAGCAAGATCTGCCTCTCAATAACAGCAAGATCTGCCTCTCAATAACAGCAAGATCTGCCTCTCAATAACAGCAAGATCTGCCTCTCAATAACAGCAAGATCTGCCTCTCAATAACAGCAAGATCTGCCTCTCAATAACAGCAAGATCTGCCTCTCAATAACAGCAAGATCTGCCTCTCAATAACAGCAAGATCTGCCTCTCAATAACAGCAAGATCTGCCTCTCAATAACAGCAAGATCTGCCTCTCAATAACAGCAAGATCTGCCTCTCAATAACAGCAAGATCTGCCTCTCAATAACAGCAAGATCTGCCTCTCAATAACAGCAAGATCTGCCTCTCAATAACAGCAAGATCTGCCTCTCAATAACAGCAGGATCTGCCTCTCAATAACAGCAAGATCTGCCTCTCAATAACAGCAAGATCTGCCTCTCAATAACAGCAAGATCTGCCTCTCAATAACAGCAAGATCTGCCTCTCAATAACAGCAAGATCTGCCTCTCAATAACAGCAAGATCTGCCTCTCAATAACAGCAAGATCTGCCTCTCAATAACAGCAAGATCTGCCTCTCAATAACAGCAGGACTCTCAATAACAGCAAGATCTGCCTCTCAATAACAGCAGGATCTGCCTCTCAATAACAGCAAGATCTGCCTCTCAATAACAGCAAGATCTGCCTCTCAATAACAGCAAGATCTGCCTCTCAATAACAGCAAGATCTGCCTCTCAATAACAGCAAGATCTGCCTCTCAATAACAGCAAGATCTGCCTCTCAATAACAGCAAGATCTGCCTCTCAATAACAGCAAGATCTGCCTCTCAATAACAGCAAGATCTGCCTCTCAATAACAGCAAGATCTGCCTCTCAATAACAGCAGGATCTGCCTCTCAATAACAGCAAGATCTGCCTCTCAATAACAGCAAGATCTGCCTCTCAATAACAGCAAGATCTGCCTCTCAATAACAGCAAGATCTGCCTCTCAATAACAGCAAGATCTGCCTCTCAATAACAGCAAGATCTGCCTCTCAATAACAGCAAGATCTGCCTCTCAATAACAGCAAGATCTGCCTCTCAATAACAGCAAGATCTGCCTCTCAATAACAGCAAGATCTGCCTCTCAATAACAGCAAGATCTGCCTCTCAATAACAGCAAGATCTGCCTCTCAATAACAGCAAGATCTGCCTTTCAATAACAGCAAGATCTGCCTCTCAATAACAGCAAGATCTGCCTCTCAATAACAGCAAGATCTGCCTCTCAATAACATAACAGCAAGATCTGCCTCTCAATAACAGCAAGATCTGCCTCTCAATAACAGCAAGATCTGCCTCTCAATAACAGCAAGATCTGCCTCTCAATAACAGCAAGATCTGCCTCTCAATAACAGCAAGATCTGCCTCTCAATAACAGCAAGATCTAGGCAAACATTTTGACATCTAAATTCTACTTCCCTTACCCTTTAACCCTCATATCAGCCAAAAATGGCTTCTGTAGTGGTCTTGAGAAATGTTCATTTGTAGACCAAGAGAAGACTATTTTTGAAAATTTACCACTGGAATGACTGGCTCGATAACTGAGCCAGTCACTCCAGTGGCAACATTTTCACAAATAGTCTTCTTCTCTTGGTCTGTAAATCCAAGTGTTAAAGTTGTATGAGAAGAAGTAAGACGAGGATCTGTGTGAGTCAATGTAATCCTGTATACCTTCACTGTATTCTGTGCCGCGTAATTCTCAATCTCAGAGTCTGCAAACTCACGACCAATCACACACTTCACATGGCACACAGTATTATTTCTGTTCCGAATTAAGCCCTGCTTTGCAGCGGCACCAACCGACTAGAAATGAAACAAATTTATTATACAATAAACACGCATAACATGGCTACACATCACCAACAAGAGGCCCATGGGGCAATTAGGATTTGAACCATTTGCATTTAAATAGATATAATGGACAATTTTCGGAAGATCCAAGATTACCGCCAACAAAAATTGATAAATCAAAATTCTCATTTGATTTCTTGAAGGCAATCGTCATAGTATTGTTCCACTCACGCCTGTTTGGAATTGAACTATTGATTAAGTAGTAGTAGCGGTTTAAAGGCCTCCAGAAATTTTTGGGAAAATTCAAAATGGTCACCGAAACAAAATTATCAATCAAAGTTCTGAAGCCTACCCAGCTATGGTCCTTCAAACTGAGTCTGGTTGAAATCTGCCAAAGGGTTAATGAAGAGTGGCATTTTACGTGATTTGGTGCAGTGATGGACAGGGTAACGTGATGGATGGGGTGGTGTGATAGATGGGGTGGTGTGATGTGATGGATGGGATGATGTGATGGATGGTATGATGTGTTGACAGGGTGGTGTGATGGATGGGGTGGTGATGAATGGGGTGATATGATGGATGGGGTGGTGTGATGGATGGAGGTGATGTGATGGATGGGGTGGTGTGATGGATGGGGTGATATGATAGATGGGGTGGTGATGAATGGGGTGATGTGATGGATGGGGTGATGTGATGGATGGGATGATGTGATTGACAGGGTGATGTGATGGATAGGGTGGTGATGGATGGGGTGATGTGATTGAGACAGTGATGTGATGGATGGGATGATGTGAAGGACGGGGTGATGTGATGGACAGGGTGATGTGATGGATGGGTGTGTGTGTGTGTGTGATATGATGGATGGGGGTGCTTATATGATAGATAGGGTGATATGATGGATGAGGTGAAGTGATGGATGGGATGATGTGATATATGAGGTGAGATGATAGATGGGGTGATGTGATAGATGGGGTGATTTGATGGATGTGGGGAGATGGTAGATAGGGTGAGATGATAGATGGGGTGATGTGATGGATTGAGTGAAGTAATGGATGTGGTGCGATGTTAGATAGGGTGAGATGATAGATGGGGTGATAGGGGGATGTGATGGATGTGGCGAGATGATAGATGGGGTGAGATGCAGGGGTCGATCATAACTTTTTATGTCATTAGTCCGTCGGGCTAGTGATTTTGAAAATAGACTAGTCTGCAGATAAAAGCACTAGTCCTGTTAAAGGGGGTTCTTACATACCATACAATTCATATCCTATGGTACTCACATTTCCCGCCAAAGTTGTTAATACCCTTATCGCTTGATTTGATATTGCATACTTAGTTTGGAACCGCTATCAATTCTTTTAGCGCTATAAAATTATATTGTACAGGGAACCAGGCACCACATGTAATTTGTTGTGTAGTTCCAGTAATCAGCAAATCATGCGTATGAATATATATGCGCAGTCATGTTAAATAAGATTTCTTTAAATTTGTGAGCGAAATACAGGATTAACGGATTGCACATCTTAAACAAGAGACCCAAGGGGCCTGTATCGCTTACCTGGACCATAGGCATTTCAACTAGAATGCTCTTTATCAACAAGATGGTCACCGAACCATTTATCCGACAGTTTCAAAAATTTGAGATCAGAATACCCAAAAACACATATAAAACCAATTTCGGCCTCAAAATCCATCAAATAGAAAAATCAAATATGGACACCAAACATGCTATATTTTGATTGGCCCATGGTGTCCAGGTTTTCTGACGGAATCAACTTCCCTTGAACAAGCTTTAATGGCCCTTAGTCCCTAATCATATCTACCAAATTTCGGCCCAATCCTGGAAACAAACTTGAATCTCTATTCCCTAAGGATGCTTCCTGCGAAATATAATTGAAATCGGCCAGGTAGTTCTCCAAAAGAAAACTTTAGTGGTTCTGGAGAAGTCGTTTTCGCTACAACTAGGTCAACCAAGATGGCCGCCAAACCATTTGACCAATTAAGTTCCCTTGAACAAACTTGGTTCAGCTCGTGCCCTAAATTATATTTCATCAGGTATGCATCAATCCCATAAACAGTTTCGGAGATTTTTATAAAGATGTTTTTATAAAGATGTTTCTAAAAATTGGCCAAAATCCAAGATGGCTGCCGGCCCAATTCGCCGATTGGCTTCGTTTGAACAAACTTGAATCTCTATTCCCTAAGGATGCTTCCTGCGAAATATAATTGAAATCGGCCAGGTAGTTCTCCAGAAGAAACCATTAAAAATTTCCCATTGCTTTAGTATGGGAGCTTTTGGCGGGAAAATGATTCAAGATGGCCGCCAAACCGTTTATCTGACAGTTTCGAAAATTGTAAATTTGTGATCAGAATAACGCAAAACACATACAAAACCAATTTCGGCCTCAAAATCCATCAAATAAAAAAATCCAATATGGCTGCCAAACACGCTATATTTTGATTGGGCCATGGCGGCCATGTTTTTAGAGGGTTCAACTTCTCTTGAACACACTCTAATGGCCCTTAAGCCCTAATCATATCTGCCAAATTTTGGCTGATCCCTTTAGCGGTTCTGGAGAAGTCATTTTCGCTACAACTAGGTCAACCAAGATGGCGGCCGAACCATTTGACCAATCAAGTTCCCTTGGACAAACTTGGTTCAGCTCTTGCCCTAGATCATAGATTTGCATCAATCCCTTATAAGCGGTTTCGGAGAAGATTTTTAAAGACGTTTCCTAAAATCGGCCTAAATCCAAGATGGCCGCCGGCCAAATTGGCCGATCGGGTTCATTTTAACAAACTTGGATCCCGATGCCCTAGGGATGCTTCCTCCCAAATATAATTTAAATTGGCCCAGTGGTTCTTGAGAAGTTGTTTAAAGGAAAAGTTGACGGACGACGGACGGTTGCCATCAGCATAAGCTCACTTGGCCTTTCAGGCCAGATAAGCTAATAATACGCGCCATGATCATAAATTTTGGTGCATCTAAGAAGAATTAGCATATTACGTGTCCTAATTGCATAACTATTTTACAAGCCATGGAAATATCTTGACAGGCATGCACATATTTTTATAGCACACTAACCAGGAAGTTAATGCATTAAGAACTGCCGTACGCCTTACCCATTGCGGTAGCTTGGTTCCCTGGGGCATTTATTTGGGAACCAGACTACACAGTGTCATATGCCGTGTAGCTACTATGCCCTGTGATATTTTATCTACAGACTCTTTGACGGTCAGTTACTCAATTGGAGTATGTGTAATGGCATACTTTTCTCAGTTCTGACTATCGCTATCCTACCGCCATTTTGTTTTTAAAACGCCGTCAATTCAAGCCGTGAAATGATTCAAATATCGAATTGTATTATCTATAAAGCGTGCTCACAATGTTCTAATAGTAACTTAGTGATAATTTAATACATTTTATCATAACATTTGTCCCAAAATCAGTTGATATAAACATTACTAAATTCGACACGACAATGTTCCTGGATAATAGCAATTCTCATATCCTCCTCTAGGACAAAATAAACCTGAAGTTTCAATTCGTCGTGAACGTTGGGAGTGTATATGTTCCTCGGCAAAATCTGTCATCAACATACTTGTTTAATAATTAAATGTAGAGTGTACAGATATTCGTGTTGGTTTAATCGTTATACTATATTATATGTAGTTTCCAAGCCATATACATATGCCAGATATGTCAGTATCGGTCAAAATCAATTTTATGAATCCTACATAATTACCGATCAATTCATAAGTAATGCAATGAGCAATTCTTGTATCCCTCTAGGCTGAATTGACCAAGTAATTCATTTTACGATGTCAGCACTTTTGCACACATTAAGCGATTTCGCAATTCGGTTGTTTTCGGATCTTTTATGTCCTATCATATAGAAACCGAAAAAAGCCGAGCGTCAATTAAATGCAAATGCTCCGGAATAGTTGCCAACTATGAACAGACACTGCTATCATAGATTTGAACATATATTGCTTCTGCGGTAATTTTAAGTGGGTAAGCTGGCATTTGCAAGAACCCTATGCATTAGTTTTCTCAACGTCATGGAATATTTCGTTTTTGAGAGTCTAACGGATAATTTTGACAGAAATTTTGTACTAGTCCACCGAATTTGTGACCAACAGACTATAAGTAGTCCGTATGAGAATCAGGTAGTCTCGGACTAGCGGACATAACTAGAGATCGAACCCTGAGATGATAGATAGGGTGAGATCATGATAGATGGGGGTGATATGATGGATGGGGTGAAGTGATGGATGTGGTGAGATGATAGAAAGGGTGAGATGATAGATGGGGGTGATATGATGGATGGGGTGAAGTGATGGATGTGGTGAGATGATAGATAGGGTGAAATGATAGATGGGGGTGATATGATGGATGGGGTGAAATGATGGATGTGGTGTGATGATAGATAGGGTGAAATGATAGATGGGCTGATATGATGGATGCTTGGGTGATACAAGCCTGGAAATAAGGTGCCTGTCAAGGACATTGTCAGGCACCAAACTATCAAATGTCAGGCACAGTCAATGACACATTTTGTCAAGTACAGATTTAAACAGTTCCAATAGTTACAGCGTGCAACAAAAGACTCTGACTACAAGTGTTGACAAACCCATAAAATATTCAGCAACCTAAGGTGTGTCACGATCATTATGACATGTTTAGTTTTTTTGACATGTTTAGAATAAGTTCAAGTACAGAACACTGAAGTAGAATGAAGGAAATTTCAATTTCCATTTCTCCGAGATCTAACAATACTCACCATTCTATTACTTCTGATACAAGCTATCCTGAATAGCTGGCCCTAGGACTATAGACTTAGTAAGCTTTACCGGCTCCTGGAACCGGGTACTCGGCTGCCAACTGCCGAGTACCCGTTTGCCATGAAGCTTATATTGTTTGCATAGCCACCAAACAAGAGATACCTATGGCTTGCCTACGTGGGGCTGGGAGGCTGTGTCCGTAATAGAATGGCGAGTATTGTTAGATCTCTGAGAAAGGGAAATTGAAATTTCCTTCATTCTCCTTCGATAAATACTCACCATTCTATTACTTCTGATATACACCAGATTTAGACAGTAACCTGGTGGGAAGGGGCAAGCAATCAATTGCTACTTTTGCCCCTTGGAGAAAGAGCTAGACTTAAACTTGATTAATGGAGACCTAAAAGGACCATCAAGTTAACGGAACCGAATCACATTTGCATCACTGCCCCCCCCCCCCCTTTTTCTCCTAAGAAAAGGGAGAGAACTCACGAACATGCATCTCGCCTGAGACACAAATATGCCAAGAGGGTTAACTGGCTCTTTGCATATATTAGCCTGGGAATGAGCATGAATATATAAGATGAATGAACATGATATATAGACATAATACAAAAAACTCTCAATCTTGAATTACCTCATGATATTTGGATTTCAGACGTGGAGCCTCCAACCATTCACTTGTCCGGCCATCAGTGACACAATCTGGTTGACATCCTCTCACTCGACCATGTCTGCTTCTTAATTCTTTCTCACAAATGCCAAAAAAAGAGAGAAGAGCAGTGTGGTCGTATAACTGTCATTTCAAAACAGCTAAAGCGAGTGGATTGGCGGAGTCTGACACATCCCTCATATAGTAATCCGTGAAAGAGGACTCAGTGCCATTGGGCAACAGCCATGATGTCCTCTAACGGAACACCATTGTAAAGGGCGGATGAGGCGGCTATTCCTCTAACATCGTGTGCCCTTGCGCATTGCACCTGGTGCCCAGTCGCAATCTCATGGGTAGTCTGAATGCATTCGACTACCCAACAAGAGATAGAATCCATGGATGCAGCGCCATATGGCTTCTTATGGCAGATCCACAGATGTCTGTCATTCGACCGTAACGAGTCTGTCCGTCTTTTGTACTTAGTCAAAGCACGGACTGGGCACCAGACACCGGCAGCACGATCAAACCTAGTTAGTTTCGGTATAATGATCGATTTGCCGGGATATCTCAAAGATTGGTTCTTTGACATAAACTCTGCTCTTGGCAGTAGATGCAGACCCTCTCCGGAGACAATAAATCGGTCCCTCTCTGCTGAAAGTGTATGGATCTCACTGCGCCTTCTCCCTGTTGGCGAGACAAGGGATAACTGATGCCAAAGCTAACTTGTATCCAGCAACTGTGACGGGAGCTAGTCCTGAAAAGAACAGCTCACAGAGAAAGTCTGCTATTTGCTGAATAGTGGATTGAAAGGTATCAATACCCTTTTCTTCACACCAGTCTGCAAATCTGTTAACCTTGTTGTTATATGACTTGAAGGTTGACCTCCTTCTCGCAGCCGCGATGAAATCAGCAGCCTGTCGAGAAAAGCCTTCCGACATGGAACGTTGTTTGATAACATCCACGCAGTCAATTTGACCATTTCGGGACGCTCGTGTAGGAAGCGTCCCTTGGCCTGGGAGATTATGTTCGGAATCTCGGGCAACTGCACAGGATTTTCCACCAGCAGATCTAGAAGATCCGTGAACCACGCCCTGCTCGGCCAATACGGCGCTATTAGCAGGACCAGACACGGTTCCTCCCTGACCTTCACCAATACCTTCGGTAGAAGAATGGTGGGTGGGTACGCGTAAGCGTGCATCCCTCTCCAGCTTATCGCCAGAGCGTCTGTATAGACGGCATTTGGATCTGGAATCGGCGAGAGATATGTCATGATTTGAGCATTTTCCTTTGTGGCGAACAAGTCCACGTTGGGTTTGCCCCAATGCTCGAAGATCCGTCGCAGAACCGGAGGGTTGAGGGACCATTCTGTTGGCAGAATTCTCTGTCTGCGAGACAAAGCATCCGCCAGAATGTTCAATCGGCCAGGAATATGAGCTGCTTTCAAAACAACCGAGTAATTCCTGCACCATTGAATCAAGTGCCACACTCTGATACACAGAGTGGGCGACCTGGTCCCGCCTTGGCGATTTATATATGATACTACTGTCGAATTGTCCGACCGTATCAATATCACCTTGCCCCTGATCATCGGAAGGAACTCTTCCAACGCCAGTTCCACTGCCATCATTTCCAACAGATTGATATGCAGCTGACTCTCCGGGAGAGTCCATGTGCCCGAGACCTGGTGTTCTCCCAGGCAGGCACCCCACCCTTCCAGCGATGCATCCGTGTAGACGGACAGCTGGGGGTGGGGTAGGTGCAGCGAAACCCCTAATAGGAGATTCTACCGCTGTTTCCACCATAGAAGATGCGATATTATCGGCTCCAAAACTGGCACCAGTTTTGACAGGGGTTCTGTTCTCTGTTTCCACAGAGACATCAGATACAACTGGATAGGTCTTCGCATTAGAGCAGCGAACGGAATCACTTGCTCCATGGAGACCATCATGCCCAGCATCTGAAGAAACCGCCTCGCCTGAATGTGGTTTCCCACTCGAAAACTCCTGAGGATGGCTAACAGAGACACCACTCTGGGCTCTGACGGGTAAACCCTGCCCTCCTCGAGGTCGAATCGCATCCCCAAATAAAGGAAATGTTGAGTGGGCGTCAACTCGGATTTCTCCTCGTTGACTATCCAGCCTAGATCTGAAAGTAACTTCAGAGTCAGAGCAGTATCCACGTTCAACCTGGCTGCCGAGTCTGCCTTGAGCAGCCAGTCGTCTATCTAGGTGTGTAGCGCCACGTTCTCTTTTCTAAGAAACGCTGTCACCGCAAGGACCACTCTTGTGAAAACCCTCGGAGCTGTCAACAGGCCAAACGGGAGAACTGTAAACTCCCATACTTGATTCTGAAACGCAAATCTCAGAAACCTGTGCCAACTCCGATTCATAGGAATGTGGAAATATGCATCTTTCAGATCGATCGATACACACCACATTCCTTTCCTCAATCCCGCCATTACCGACCTCGGCGTTTCCATCTGGAACCGAGGCGTATGGATAAACCAATTTAATGGCCTGAGATTGAGTATGGGTCTCCATCCCCCTGTGCTCTTGGGGACAAGGAACATGTTTGAATAGAAGCCTGGAGTGTTTCGGTTTGCTGGTTTTATTGCTCCCTTCAGAAGCAAACCCGACACTTCCTTTTGAACGGCTTCTAACTTGTCTGGCTCCCTTGGTACGGGTGTCCAGACAGGTGCCAAAGACAGATTTTGTGGTGGAAAGTCCCACCACTCCGGCATGTAACCCTGGGATAACCATCCCAGGACCAGACTGTCTGACATCACACCTCGCCAGGCCTCGACAAAACGCATGAGCCTTCCACCCACCATAGACGCCTCGACGTCTAACGGGGTTGTCCGGCTCGCAGTCCGGCCCCCCCCCCCCCCCCTCTTTCTTAACGAGAGAGAGAGAGAGAACCATTTCGTTCTAGGCCCGACGGGTATAACTGGCACCGCTGTTCCTGTCGCACAGGCGCGGTCCAGGCGGATATGAAGGGAGCATTCGTACCCTCAGGTACGCTTCGGCCCCTTCTGTCCGCCCTTTGAGGCCTTACCCATACCCTTCCCCTTGCCCTTCCCGCCTCTAGGGCGGTCAGGAGCAACATTGGGGAGGGTAGGCATCTACTACCTTCCTGGATTTCTTCGCCGGCGGCGGCTCCGAAAACCCAGCTGAAGCAGAAGTCGCAACAGGCCTGGCTTTCGCCTTGCCCTTATGCTTCTTCTGCTTCTTTGAAGGGTGTCCCGTTAGCGGTTTCCCCACAGCCCCTAGTGCGTGCGCTTGCCGCACTAGCTCTAGCTGTAGGTTTACCGCTAACCGATTCTGCGCGATACTGGCGGTATCCTCTAAGATGGCCCGCGCTTGGCCACCGAAGATGCTAGGCCCTGTCAGGGGCGTCCCAAGAAGACGCTCCCTGACTGCCGTAGCCGGACGCATATGGTCAATGACCATTTGCCTCCTGGATTTCGTCACTCGCGCTTGCACCCTTGCCAATGCGTCCATAGACAGCACCAGGCCGCCATTGACACATGAAAGCGCCACAGGTGGCACAGGGTGGCCTGCCCCCGCTTCAGCCCACACCGACTGAAGGAGACGATACGAGTGGTTGACAGCGCTCATAGCTGCCCTCACACCCTCATCGCATAGGGACAGCACTTTGTCCACAAGTGCCGGACCGGGGCCACCCGCCACGGCACTCTGGACGCCCAGTACCCATCGGTCATCCTCAGTGACCGACGGGACTACACCATATCTGTCGTATTCCCCCCGCGGAATACGACATCTTGCCCGCACCTCCCTGGAGGCCGCAGGGAGCTGACCCTTGGTCATAAGTTGTTTGCTATAAATAGCGTCCAACAAATCTATGAACCGTGGATCCAGTCCCACTGACTGGATCCGGGCCGCGGGCAAAATCCCCGTCCTAATCGACGCAACCGACGGACGGGGCGCATCTTCATCGGCCGTGGCCGAAACCACAGACGGGTCAACCCTGGCTAGCCACGCCAGAGCATCTGACCAATCTACCTCCGATGAAGAGACACCCGCAAACACGTCACCCGTTGACGTGTTCACGGGCCTGCCAGCCACGGCCTGCCGGCAAGGAGCCATGGCTGACACGCCAGGCACTCCGGTACCACACGGTTCCGCCGCCACCCCATGAAACACTCCGGTCCATGGGGTAGGTCCGCACGGAAAACCGTACGGACCCGTAGCAGTCGCGGAACCATAGCCGGACACGGGCGTCAACGGCACCCCACGTCCGACTGCCGGACCAGGCGAGATAGGTGAGTACCACGCCCGGCCCGACACACCCGTTCCCGTGACGGCTGGTCCCAAACCAAGCCGCACGGAACCGGTGCACGGTACCAGATTGGCCTCAGCCACAGGCGGAACCGCTGCCCTGGCTTGCGCCAAACCAGACAAATGGAGGCCGGTTCCGTCCAGGACGGAATCAACCTCCATATTCTCCACCTGCGGCTTCACGGGCCGCAGCGACCTCTCCTCCTCGTCTTCAGACTCCGAAGAGTCATCACTAGACGAGTCAACTGTGGAACCGTCCTGGCGGACGGCTCCCACACCTGACGGACCGGCCACCGCTACTGGACCACCCGGAGGTGGCCGCAGAGAAACAGACCCCGTCTGGCCGAAGCCAGAGGGCCGTACGAGACAGCCCCCTCGGTAACCAGTCCAGAATCCTGTCCGAGGACAGGATCCGTACCAGGCATGGGGAGAAACTGTCCCCCAACCTTTGGTAGCAGGGACGACACCAGCGTGGGCAGAACGCTATGCAGAAAACCCTGCATAGCCGGACCAAAACACGCCGGCGGTGCCATCTCCGCCACCTCCAGCTGGGGACGTGGAGCACCCCCACCGGCTGAACCGGGCGCTCCACGATTTACTCTCGGACCGCCTGACCCCGCGTCAGACCCAGCCAAGTCCTTCTGGGCACGGAACTTAACCATCATCTCAACGGACCACACTGCACAAACATTACACCTATGATCACTATTACAAAGGGAACACCTAAAACAGACATGGTCCTTGAACACGACACGGACAAACTTATGGCATTCGTCACATGATGGCGGGGCTGGCTTGGCCTATAAAATAAGCACAAACCTACAATAAACAAGCGGAACGAGACCCGGATGGAAGGCAGACAATTAGTTTTCAAATAATTTGACTCATAAATTAACTGTAACCCTCCCGCACCCCACCCCGCCACGTTACAACAAAGATCGCATTGATTATGACGACAAGAACGAGGCGGGCATTAAACACACCCATAATAGATCCTCCAGGATGTGTAACGGCTCCAGGAATCATATCGCATAGCATTCGGGGTATATTTACTAATCAATATAAATTATACTCCTAACGAAAGCAGCACGATATGTGAAGAAAACAACAAAATGTATAACAAACTGCTGTACCACACGGTAAAACCGCAGACCACGCATCTACTCAAGAATTTTGAAACCACCGATCATTGCAAACCGATCGTGATCGCACGTAAACTTGATCATTCTAAAGTTTCCGGTACCATTTTTAGTACGCAGCACCCAGAACAAGATGCGCGAATTAATGAAAAAATTTCTTCTTCACATAAACATCCGAGTGACCGGGTGTGACGTCACCCGCTCGGATCCTACGGAGAACGACGTCAGCCGATATTCGTGTTAGAAATACTGTAGCATAACACCTATTTTCATATCTGCCGATCGCCTGTTGGGGGTTAAAGAAGGCGATCGTCTGGCATATATCGTTGTTAGCACACGTCCCAGATTCTATGGGGTCAGAAATTGGAACATGCGACACAGCGAAATTTAGAGACCTAAGTCTTTTAACTATGGATAATAAAGAATGATACAACCTGGTTATCTTCGGCGGTATTCTCCATAGTATCCTTTAGTTAATCCTTTTCAAGAACACACAAACTATCACTACAGATTAAAGACTTAGATTTTCTTTCACAAAAAAACACTAAAATCCTCAATGCAGAAAGCATGTATTGCTCTTGTTGCTATGCAAACAAGAATGAGCTCTATGGTAAACGGGTACTCGGCAGTTGGGAGCCGAGTACCCGGTTCCCAGGAGTCGGTAAAGCTTTCTAAGTCTATAATCCTAGAGCCGCTGTCAAGGCCAGCTGTATATCAGAAGTAACAGAATGCTGAGTATTGATCGAAGGAGAATGGGTGATGTGATGGATGGGGTGATATGGCGCATGGGTTGAAGATTTACCTGATCATGTTCAGTGAATGCTACCATGGATGGGGTGACTCGATCACCCAAATCATTTGCAACAACATCTGTCTTGCCATCCTGGAAAGATACAAAGTAATAATGATGTACATTGTGGAATTCCAAGGAAGCTAATTATAAGAGCCTGTGCTGCTTACCGGGAACTAGGCTCACGCAATGTCATGATTAAATCGCAAAAAATTTCTTAAATGGTAAATTTATATGATTATCGAATAACTGTCAATAACTTCTACTGTGTAAATATGTCAAATCTACTTTGTACAATTTACTCTTTAATGATATATGCCAATTTGGACGGCAAGAGAACTGTTTTTGAAAATGTATCAATGGAATGACTGGCTCGAGAATACATTTTCAAAGACAGTTTTTTCTTGGCTTACAAATGGTAAATGATAAACACCATTGCACCTTTCCACATTGATATGTTTTCGTTGTTATGTCTGGTTAATTTGTACGCCGACTGATTAATCGAGTAGTCACGATTATTCTTAATCAAGAGGCCTGAGGGGCCTGTATCGCTCACTTCCAACATAGGAATTTGAACTAGAAAGGCCATCGGCTATAAGTAGACCCCTAAGGAGTTGATCAGAATTGAAACAGGAACACAGTGGCAATGTTTCTTTACATATCAACTGCACTTGATTAAATTTTAATGGCCCTTAGTTCCTAATCATATCTCGCAAATTTCAGCTCGATCTGTTCAACGGTTCTGGAGAAGTTTTCACAAAAACGCAGTAATCCAAGATTGCCGTGAAACCATTTGGCCAATCAAGTTTCCTTGAACAAACCTATTCCCCATGATGATATTTCATGAGTTTTGAATCAATCCCCCAAGTGGTTTCCGAGAACAATTTTAGATGTTTCTAAAAATCAACCAAAATCCAAGATGGACGCCGGCTAAATTGGCCGATCGGCTTGCTTTGAAGAAATTTGGATCCATAGGCCATAAGGATGCATCCTGCCAAATATACTTGAAATCGGCCCAGTGGTTCTTGAGAAGACATTTTAAATTTCCCATTGCTTTAGTATGGGAATTTTAGGCGGGAAAAAGACCCAAGATGGATGCGAAATCAGTTATCCACCAGTTTCAACGATGGCAAATTTGAAATCAGAATACCCGTAAACCTATACAAAACCAATTTCGGCTCCAAAATCTATCCATTAGAAAAACCCAATATGGCCACCAAACACGTCACATTTTGATTGGTTCACAGTGGCCATGTTTTTTACGTATTAACTTCTCTTAAGGGTTGAGAGGCCATTCTGTTGGCAGAATCCTCTGTCTGCGAGACAAAGCATCCGCCAGAATGTTCAATCACCCAGGAATGTGAGCTGCTTTCAAAACAACTGAGTAATTCCTGCACCATTGAATCATGTTTCACACTTTCATACACAGTGTGGGAGACCTGGTCCCGCCTTGGCTATTTATGTATGATACTACTGTCGAATTGTCCGTCCGTATCAATATAACATTGCCCCTGACTTCTGGAAAACTCCACAGTGCCAGTTCCACTTGCATCATTTCTAAGATTGATATGCATCGGACTCTCTTGAAGACTCAATCTGTCCGAGACCTGGTGTTCTCCCAGACAGGCCCCCACACCCCTCCAGCGATGCATCCGTGTATACGGACACTGGGGGTGGGGTAGGTGAAGCGAAACTCCTGCTAAGAGATTCTGACGCTCCTTCCACCATGCCAAATGCGACAAGATCAGCTCCAAAACCAATATTGGTTTTGACAGGTCAGTTCTCTGTTTCCAGAGAGACATCAGATACAACTAGATAGGTCTTCGCATTAGAGCAGCGCACGGGATCACCTGCTCCATGGAAACCATCATGCCCAGGATCTGAAGAAACCTCCTCACCTAAATGTGGTTTCCCACTCGAAAGCTCTTGAGAATGACTTGCAAAGAGTCCACCCTTGACGCCGATGGATAAACCATGCCTTTCTCTAGATCGAATCGCATCCCCAAATAACCGAAATGTTGAGTTGGTGTCAACTCAGATTTCTCCTTGTTGACTATCCATCCCAACTCTGAAAGCAATTTCAGAGTCAGAAAAGTATCGATCTCTAACCTGGCTGGTGCGTCCGCCTTGATAAGCCAGTCATCCATGTATGTGTGAAGCGCCACGTTCTCTCTGAGGAGAAACGCTGTGACCGCTAGGACTACTCTGGTGAAGACCCTCGGAGCTGTCGACAGGCCAAATGGAAGCACTACAAATTCCCAGACACGATTCTGAAACATATACCTGTGACAACCCTTGTTCATTGGAATGTGGAAATATGCATCTTTCAGATCGATTGACACACACCACATTCCTTTCCTCAACCCCACCTTTACTGACCTCGGTGTTTCCATTTTGAACTGAGGCATATGGATGACACAAATTCAATGGTCCGAGAATGAGTATGGGTCTCCACCCTCCTGTGCTCTTGGGAACAAGGAACATGTTTGAGATCCCAGAGTGTACTGGTTTGCTGGCTTTATTGCTCTCTTTAGAAGCAAGCCTGACACTTCGTTTTGAATGGCTTCTAACTTGTCTGGCTCCCTTGTTACGGAAGTCCAGACAGGTGCCAATGACACATTTTGTGGTGGAATGTTCACACACACCCCGCCCCCACCCCACTCTGGCATGTAACCCTAGGATAGCCCAGAACCAGACTGTCTGACGTCACACCTTGCCAGGGCTCGACGAAATGCATGAGCCTTCCACCCACGATAGGTGCATAGACGTCTATGGAGGGTGGCTATCCTCTCCCCAACCTCCCCCCCACCCCCTCTTGATGAAGGAGATAGAGCAATTTTGGCCTAGGCCTGACAGATCTGCACAAGCGCTGTCCAGGCAGATGCAAAGGGAGCCACCATACCCGTAGGTACGGTTCGCTCCCTTCTTTCCGGCCTTGGGGGAGTTACACTTGCCCTTCCTGCCCCTAGGGCATGCAGGAGCCTCCTTAACCTTCTTTGCCTGGGGTGGATGAGAAGGCCCAGAAGACACACTTGAAGAAGACAAAGCATTCGCCTTGCTCATCTTCTTGTGCTTTTTCTCAGAAGACTGTCCAGCTGCATATTAACCGCCAGTCTGTTTTGCGCGATGATGGCCGAGTCCTATTGTTAAATAATTGTTACGCCATTAACACTTAAATTTCTTCGGGAAAATTTCAATTTTCTCAGAGAAAGTGTCCATTTGCAGACCAAAAGAAATCTATTTTTGAAAATTTAGTACTGGGATGACTGGCTAGGTTATCGAGCCCGTCATTCCACTGCTAAATTTTTCTCTTGCTCTGCAAATGGACATTGTTCAAGACCACTGCAGGTGTTTTTGCCTGCTTTTGTGTTAAAGGATTTATCTTAAAGCTTAATCTTTTAGCCATGAAGATTCATTATCTTCACAACTTCAAAGTAATTATAGTGTTTAGAATAACCCCTGGCATGCCCATCGTCCTATTGCGTGGTCCTCGCCCTCCCACTCCGTTCCCGTATCGAGTCCCGTGTTTCCACGCTCTTGACGTCTGCATTAAGTTCATGAAACTTCATAAATGGGGTTAGTCTACTTCCACCAATGAAATTGTCCGGTTATTATCATCCTACTAATATATAGGCTTGCGCGATTACCGTATTAAATCGAAAATCGTAGATTATGTTTTAAATTGTGAATTTATATGATAAAATATTTCAAAACCTAACTTTCAATTACTTTTTAATGCGATCGGTCATGAAAGATGACATTTTGCTTAGTGAATGTATGTGCATTTGCAGGGCAAGAGAAGACTATTTTTGAAACTCTATTACTGGAATACCTGGCTCGAATATAATTGAAATCGGCCCAGTAGTTCTCGAGAAGACATTTTAAATTTCCCATTGCTTTAGTATGGGAGCTTTTGGCAGGAAAATGATCCAAGATGGCTACCAAACCGTTTATCCGACAGTTTCGAAAATTGCAAATTTGAGATCAGAATACCAAAAAACCTATATAAAACCAATTTTGGCCTCAAAATCCATCAAATAAAAAAATCCAGTATGGCCGCCAAACACACTATGTTTAGATTGGCCCATGGCGGCCATGTTTTTTGACGGATCAACTTCTCTTGAACAAAACTTTACTGGCCCTTAGTCCCTAATCATATCTGCCAAATTTTAGCCTGATCCCTTCATCGGTTCTGGAGAAGTCATTTTCGCTAAAACTAGGTCAACCAAGATGACGGCTGAACCATTGGACCAATCAAGGTCCCTTGAACAATCTTGGTTGAGCTCTTGCCCTAGATCGTATTTCATGAGGTTTGCTTCAATCCCTCAAGCGGTTTCGGAGAAGATTTTTAAAGACGTTTCTAAGAATCGGCCAAAATTCAAAATGGCCACGAGCCAAATTGGCCGATCGGCTTTGTTTGAACAAACTTGGATCCCTAGGCCCTAAAGATGCTTCCTGACAAATATAATTGAAATCAGCCCAGCAGTTCTTGAGAAGTCGTTTGAAAGGAAAAGTTGACAGATGGACGGACAATGGGCGGGCACATGACGGACGATCGCCATGACATAAGCTCACTCAAAGGCCTGTGACATATTTAGGACATTTCGACACTATACCAATTCGTCCAATTTATTTAAACAACAATGGATGCCTGCGTTTGCTTATAGGCAATGTCTAGTTCATATTATCATAGGCTAGTTTGTGCCGCATTAGAGGCTTAATGCCTATTAAATTCTGGGCAAAGTCGCAAGGAATGGGTACACACACCTACGCATTTTTGTATGGTAAAATGGTGACCTATTTATGAGGTTATCATGATTTATGAATACATGTATGCTTATACATATTTAGTCAAAGATTCTCGCAAACAACTTTTCCAAAAATGTCCCTCTTGTTAGTGAGTAAAATAGAAAGTTACAATGTACAAAAAAAACCTGTTGATATTAGAAGATACGTGCGCATACCCTAATTCCAAAACCCAACGCCAACTCACAAAAATTTAATATATAAAACTTCTAGCTGACTGAATTACATCTGCCAATTTATTTTTGTCAGCAACATCATCAAGTCCCGTGATCATTTATTCCGCCTCGCTGTTGGACGATTAAAGTGTATGGAAAAATAAGGGTCTCCATTCATAATAAGCTCAGAAAGTGGCTACATCATTACACGCTATCATGTAATAATTTTAGGTGTTTCTCGCGTCTTACAAACAAAC
Organism: Chaetoderma sp. LZ-2023a; assembly: GCA_034401795.1. Taxonomy (NCBI): domain Eukaryota; kingdom Metazoa; phylum Mollusca; class Caudofoveata; order Chaetodermatida; family Chaetodermatidae; genus Chaetoderma; species Chaetoderma sp. LZ-2023a. The sequence goes on from CM067371.1 coordinate 13,059,508, forward strand.
TACGGCATGCCCTACTACATAAGTCACTTAACATACTGCATACTGTATGAGAGAATTAAGATTTTGACCAATTTTCACATAAATAAGTGTTTTGTAGAAGACTGTTAACCTGAAAAGCATTCTTGATACTTTGTGTTTTTACCATGCTGGTCCGCCATAGATAATGTTCTTTGTTTACATTGAGACTATGGTCAGCCTCTCTGAAATACGATGACCTACCCTACACCCCCATGTCTAATGTACCCTATTAAAAGCCATGCATCTACAATAAATATCTCAGATACAAAATAATATGAAGAACGTTTATATGTAGAACATGGTGTAACGTAACTTTTTCAGATGAATTTGAAAACCAACTGCCCTGAATAACTTTCAGCTTCCCTGACGCGACAAGCTCACAGGGGTATGGGATGTGGCCCCCTCCCCATAAGAAATTTTTTAATGACGCTGTAAAAAGAAGCGGGTGTACATTTTAGAAATGCATGTTTGCTGAAATCAGTAGTTGTTGTTGCTTACTTCATTACTAGTATTATTTCCCTATAAATCATTACAACCACTCTCCATGTTTTCACAACTACTGTAAATAATAGAATTGACCAGGTTTGATCAGCTGTCAGATTACTACAAAAATTGGACTTCCCAAAGGGGCAATTGATTTTTAATCTGACTGCCCTTCATGACTTTTACTTGCCACGGCAGCAGGGCAGTCATTAAGTTACACCACTGTATATAAATCAAGTTTAGCATATAAAAAATGGCCCATTTTCTTATTACTTAAATCATTGTATCTTAAATAAAAAACGTTAATTTTTGGTTCAAATATTGGAAATTCTTCCACGTCGTCTGTTTTATTTATACTACATGACCAATGTCAAAATCCATACTGGACAGGCTGGTTCAAAAGTAAATAGCACAGTGCCTGTTCTTAGCACATTTTTATCAAAATCAATGGGTATTATTCAATAACTAATTATTCATATTTCCATCGATGTTTTAGTCCGTAAGCCCTCACAACTAGCTCCAGTCTGAGGAACCATCCCACTGCCACCACGAGAAAAAACAAGAAAATTACAATAAAACAGTTCCTCATTCTGACAACTTCGAACGTTAAGCATTTTTTGCTCCATATGGTAGCTGTAAGGTCCAGAAACAATCACTTGGGCGAGCCTGTACCAGGAGTAGAAATAAGAATTTTGCACAAAAAGCATATAACATTTGTATTTTGCCTGCACAGCAAAAAATCTACATGCACATAAATTAATCCTTTCACCTGACACCTATGAATTCTCTATATCTCAGTTTCAACACAAGGAAAACTGTTGAATATCAATGTCATCCAGTCAAATTAATTTCAAAATATTCACCAGAATAAGTTTTATCGTAAAGAATTTCCTTTTTTCAGAGATTTGTCGAAGAGGGTTATCATTATGCTTATCAGCCAGAAATGTGCATGCACCCTGTGCCCCCAGTATTACGAATTTACCTGCACCAGCCATCATTTACCTGCATTGTGCATGTAAAAGGGCCTTATTTCAACCCCTGGCCTGTACGCGCTATGACTGAAACAGGATATCACCGTTTTTGTTTGTTTTGAAGTATGTCATCGCGTAATGCTGCTGTGTTTTGACATTTCGTTTTGGGGGAGTTTCTTCTAACTTGGCGCTCGATAAAGGATAAAGTCAATAACAAGCTAAGCCAATTAATTTGTAAATATCTATGACATTTATTAAATTATTAATTTATTAGCAATTTCTGCTTAGGTGCTCCGAAACTGGATACTCCACGCTACATTACAGATGTCTGTATGAACTTACACAAATCCTCTACTGACAGCACGCGTCAACAAGCCTCTTAACGTCAGGAATGGGCTGCATATATTTATGGTTCATTTTAATGTTATTAAGTTGTTATTAACAATTATACATTGGCTATGTTATAATGATTCTGGAGTATAAATATTACAGATGGGTTCACAATCGTAGTTACAGCGCAATGGATGGCTTTCCCATAGCTTGTCTAGTCTAGATTTGAAACAATTCACTGAGGGGGCACTGATAACGGATTCAGGTAATTTATTCCATTGATCAGTACAGCGCAATGGGAAAGAAAACTTTCGTATATTGAGTCTTGGTCTTATCTTCTTAATTTTTAGGCTGTGACCTCGAGTTATGCTATTTGTGTCTTGTCGCTCAATAAGGTCTGCAGTAACTTGGTCATATTTATTGCTAAGAATTTTATATAACTCGATCATGTCGCCACGCAATCTTCTAAACGCTAATGTTGGTAATGTTAACGTTTGGAGGGCGTACATGATATGGTAGATTACACCAGATACCAGGAATAAGTTTGGTTGCCCGTCTTTGGACATTTTCGATTGCATTTATGTGCTTTTTCAGATATGGAGCCCAAACCACATTAGCGTATTCAATATGTGGCCTAACAAGAGATTTGTAGAGATGTTTAAAGTTTTCTTTATCTAGATAGTCAAATGTTCTCCTAATCAGTCCCATTATTTAGTTAGATTTGCTTATTTTTTCGTTTATGTGTTCATCGAAGCATAGTTTATCATCCATTATGACACCTATATCTTTTTCACTAGATGAATGGGCTAGAGTATGGTTATTAAATTCCATTGTATAAGTGTGTGTAGATGTTTTTCTTGTTGTTAACTATCACCTTATATCTTGTAATGTCTTGCTTTGTGTGAAGGGGATCCGTCGATTCACAGGCTCTGACTTTGATGGACTGCCCAATTATGAGGTATGCATATTATATATTGAGCATGAAATAAATAATTTTGAATCTTGAATCTTCAGTAGTGTTTTCTTGAAGTGATATAAAAACTTTCCTCTGCACAAAATTTGATTCGATTTTGTAAACAATTGGGAAAATAGGACTGACAACATTTCAATCTAGGATTAATTTATTATTGTGATGTCGATTATCAATTACTGCGAAAGTAGCAAGAGGAATAGGTGTCATCCAAAGATTAAAAAAATATATGACACGGTTAAAACACTGTACAGCACCTTAATCCTTCCTCACCTCACATACTGCAATGCCGTTTCGACTAACACCTACAAAAACAAAATATCTAAAATTCAAAGCCTAAAAAAAGAGAGCATTAAATCATTTTCTCGACCAGCAGAAGGCCAAGATATGTTTAAAGAAGAAAAACTACTCAACTTATTGACATAGGTAAATCCCAAATGTTAACTATTGTGAAAAATTTCCATCACAACACTAGGGTTGCACGATTATTCACTTTTCATAATCGCGATCATTTAAAAAAAACAATCGCGATCATACGATTAATCATCAACTATATTAACGACGTCAATGCTGCTTAAAGGACGTTATTATGCTACTGCAGATTGTAAGATTATGGGTTAGGCACTTGGGTGTACATACATGGACAGAATACGCCAGTTGCTGATTGCAAACAAAGGAATGTATCAAGATATTTCTAGACGGAAAGCGGAAGGCACCGTATTTCGTTTAATTGTAGCCTATGCTCTAATAGAAGCCCACCCCCTAACTTTGACATATGAGCTCCAATGATTTCTTAGCAGTTTCAAAACGGCAAAACTCTGTATTAGAAGCCCACCCCCTAAATCATCAGATTGCAGAGGAAACATTTTTTTAAGAGCAAATTTGTAAGAATAGCGTGTATAACAAGAGGCCTAACGGCCTGTGGCTCACCTGCAACATTAGCATTTGAAATACTGCCAGGTAGTTCATATCACATGAAAATATATTTCGTGAAACTTCTACAGGGTGACAGATAGATTCTATGTTTTAATACGGAATAATCTTCGAAATCTACCATGACAATTTGACCGAAGAATCATGTTTGTACTCCAATTTTGAATCCAAATATTTTACAATTTTGCAATAACTCTAGTGAATAAATCTGACAATTTTTTTCAAGAATTCAAGCGCATAACTGCAGCTGTATTTTAGCCAAACTGAATGCCAGTCAAGGTCTCATCTCTCATGTTCAAAATATGAAGTGAATCGTCAAGTTTTCGAGTGGAAACAATTACACGCATGAAAATGATTTCTATAATCCCTGCCGATAACGATTTAGAGTAAAATCTCATGACTTGATAATTCCAATTATAGTGTTCACTAGGTGTATAAATTTGATAATAAACTGAATTTATAACTTTGATAGGTGCCAATTTTTTAATCTGATTTTGGCAAAAAATGTTAATGGAATAACAAAATTAACATTTTTAGACAAGAGGCCCAATGGGCCTGTATCGCTCACCTGGAACATTGGCATTTCAACTAATCTTACTTAAGTTTTACATCCGTCGGTGTCACTTCCAATGACTTTCAGTCAAATGGTTTAGTTTTCGAGATATTGACAACAATCTCTGGATTGTTTTTTTGCATTAGTGATTTTGAACAATGTTTAAGTAAAAATAGATGATATCAGTGCTAACTACAGCTGGTTTCTTAACTGTCTCACTGCTGCAAGCCAATAATTTCAATTTTCAAAAGCTCTTCACTTGTTGAATATTTTGAAAACAATTCGACTGAAAGTTGTTGGCGGCTTAGCCACCAACAATTTCAGTCCAATTGTTTTCAATATATTTATCAGGTTCAGAGATAACCTTTGGAATATGTCATCTGCAAAAACGCAGTCAGACGGTTATTAGAGGTTTAAATACAATTGAAGTAAATGGTCTCTAAAGGCAGGTAGATGGTCTTTATAGTAGGTTATTCCCCACCACCACACAATCCATTTAACACATGCGCATCTGGCTGAATCACCAAGTTAGCAGCAGAGGTAGGGTGAGCTGGAGTTGATTTTTTAAATAATTTTACCAAAATCATTGCTGCCTTAGGCAGCAACAACTTTCACCGCTGCCTAAGGCAGCAACAACTTTTAATCAAATACATTTTAAAATATTTTTAATAGCATAGATGTCAGAGCACATAATACATATCTTAAATATTTCGGCACTGTTGGAAAGGTTAATCCGTTAATTGGAATTTAATATCTAGTTTGGCAATAAAATCCGACATACTGATAAATCAATGGACAGTGGAAACAAACCTATATTTTGCCCTATGAAAGCGAGACTGCAAATATTTAAGGAGTGGTAACTCTGGCATTTGACATCCTATCAGTTTCATTTTCACAACACAGATATTAAATGCCGACATTAACATTGTGACCAAGTTTGGTGTCAATCCGTCAAGAAATAACAAAATGAGCCGCCATTGTTGGTGAGACAGACAGACAGATGGATGGATGGACATACAGAAGACGGATGGGTCATCGCTATACGACAGCTGACTGACAAGTAAGCAGAGTTAAGAAAACCAATTTGGGCTTCAAAATCCATCAAATAAAAAAAATTGAATATGACAGCCAAACACGCTAAAATTTGACTGGTCCACGGCGGCCATATTTTTTACCAATCAACTTCCCATGAACAAACTTTCATGGCACTTAGTCTATAATCATATCCCCAAAATTTCAGTCCGATCCGTTCAGCGGTTCTGCAGAATAAGTCGTTTTCACGAAAACTATGTCATCCAAGATGGCTGCCGAACCATTTGGCCAATCAAGTTCCTTCGAACAAACTTGGTTCAGCTCTTGCCCTATATGATATTTCATGAGTTTTGAATCGATCCACCAAGCGATTTCGGAGAAGATTTTTAAAGTCATTCCCTAAAAATCAGCCAAAATCCAAGATGGCCACCAGCCAAATTGGCCGATCGGTTTTGTTTGAACAAATTTGGATCCCCTATGCCCTAAGGATACTTCCTGCCAAATATAATTGAAATCGGCACAATGGTTCTTGAGAAGAAGTTGACGGATGGACGGACAGACGGACGGACGCCATGGCATAAGCTCACTTGGCCAGGTGAGATAATAAATGTCTGCGTCGACTCGTATGACAGTCATGTTCTTTGGCATGTTTGGACGTTAATGACAATGACATGGTGTTAGGGTCAACTGAATTTCATGTCCATCCATGGGTAATTTTATGTTGGTAAGAGATGATGGACACATGAAGTACAGTTGAATAAGACTAATTCTGGAATGATGGGTCGGATGAAGTATATGAAATGTGACATAGAGGTGGCACTATGCGAAGTTGTACTTACTATACAACAACAGATGACATCGTTAAGTTACAGACAGCATTTAATTTTAAGTAATTACTGACCATGGATTACAAATTCTAACTGATATCATGATGCAGGTCATTGTAAAATCAAGTCATTCCATCTCCACTACCTCTCACTATGTGCATGCTGTGAGTAAAGGGTTAACAAACGTGACCAAGAATATTGCATAACAAGTAACGTTATGTAATAGTAGCATTTTATGCAACACAAGATTACAATGACATTAGTGACAGAAATAAATGTATGGAAATCTTGAAAAGCACTTGGTCACTAGATCAACTTAGTTGATTACTGAATTAGCTGAATTACTGGTAAAGACAGGAGAGTTCAACTTGTCATATGGTTTTTGGATTTAAAATAAGGAGCTTCATTAAGACATCTGGTCGGAAGATTACTAGCATAAATAAGGAACATAATTTGGACTCGTACTAGTACCAATTCAACATTATTAAAAATGCAATTTTTTCATGTCTACCCGGGTCATGGAAATCCTGGAAAGGCACGGAATTTGAAAATCTAAATTCCAGGCCTGGAAGTCATGGAAATTTGTCATTTTGATAAAAGTCATGGAAAATGATAATCTCCCTAAATAAAAATAAAATCTGATGGCATACAAATGTAAAATGGGAAAATAAAGCTCAGAAATACACATTTCATTTCTTTATCGCGGCGATCATGTGATTTCATTCATTATCAAAGTCATGTGTCCGACCAACATAAAATGACCCAAAACAATGTAAGAAATAAAATGAGGCTAGATCGCTTCTTATGTTGGAAGGCCAAATTAAACTCTTTTGTGATTGGAGGCATTCCACTGAACTATATCTGGACTGGAAGGAGGCCTCCCAAATAAAAACAGGTTTTGAAACTCCGTGAATATCTCAAATTAATAATAAATATGTACAGAAGATAATGTTTTTAAAACAATTTGAGCAATAAATTCACTATTTCCTACTCAGCATATGCATTCAGCAATATAATTATTGCCCAGATTTTTGTTCATTTGGGCGAATTCGTCCCGGCCGAATTGGTTACATTATGATAATTAGATGGCGATGATATCTCGCACTCTCTAGCGTATGGAGATTCCCCTGTATATTGAACGTATTTCTCGCTCAAAGATGGTTTTATGCGTTCTATTACCGTTAAAGTATGAAATAAACTTGTTAATATTAGTAAAAATAACCAGATATTTAGCCGATAAGCGATTATTATTATTTTGAATCTAGCGGTAAAGTTACCAATTTCCGTTCATCTGAAAAATATGTTTTGCAATATTTCTGAACTACGACTGCATGTTATATACCTGTATAAGGCTTTTTTTTACTCATATTTTGTCTAATTTTCCCCTGTGTGTTATCTATTAGTGCGCAACATATTCGTGAAAGTAACAAATTTAGGGAATTGATTTCAATTTTTTCATGAATAACTTGTCCAAATAGAAGCCTAGGCTTCAAGACTTAAATTTGTTCAAAAAAATGTTTTAAAATTTCAAAGAAAATATCAATTTGCAGACCAAGTGAAGACTATTTTAGAAAATTTTTCAACAATAGTCTTCTCTTGGTCTGCAATTGGACATCTCTCAAGACCACTACAGAAGCTGTCTTTGATATGAGTGTTAAAGGTTTAATAGGCAATTTTTTGGGTCAAAATCTTTTTTTTAACAAAATTTACTAGACATATTGCTTCTTAACATTTTGACCGATTTCAAACAAATTAGGCTGAAAGGATGATACATGTATGATCGATCAAAGGCTCGAGAACTTCCATTCAGAATTTTTATTTGTGAAAACCTCACATGTTGACCCTTTGCCCTAGGTACAGTGAATTCTATATAATTCACTATATGCTGTTGAACATCTTGAAACAAATTTGACTGTCTTTGACTTAGCTATTGGTTCTTGGAGGTCATGGAATTTCTTAATTTTAGTCATGGAAAGTCATGGAATTTCAAATCCTGAAAGGTGTACAAACCCTGGTCTACAATTAGCTATTTAAGAGACACTATCTTCATTACCTACTGCATGTGGTAAGCAACGTGTTAACAAACATGAACAATAATACTGTATATATGGTACCTATGTGTAATTGTAGAACTTTATGTAACTAAGAATTATTAGCATTATACAAAAATTTATGATTACAGAAACTATTTTTAAAACCTAGAACATCGCTTTTAAAACAGCGTCAGTAGCATCACAGGACTGCACCAGTCTACATAGTCCTTCAATTACAAAAAGAACACTTCAACCTGTCAAGAAAGATCATTTGCCTTTTGGGTTTAAAAGTTCTTTCATTAACCCTTTAAGACTCAAGACGTCAAAAACAGCTTCTGCAGGGGTCTTGGAAAATGTCCATTTGCAGAACAAGAAGACTATTTTTGAAAATGCAATACAAGAATGACTGGCATGATAATCAAGCCAGTCATTCCAGTGATAAACTTTCAAAAATAGTCTTCTGTAGGTTTGCAAATTGACATTTTTTATGAGAAAGTTGAAATTTTATTGTGGTAATTGTAAACTAAAGAGTTTTAGTGATGCTGATAAAGTAGCAAAACAAGTCAACAATTTGCATGGAATAAAAAATGCAACTGTGGTCCATGTATACAATTTTGACAATTTTTTATGCTACTGTGAATATGTTCCTTTAATTTTAAGATATTGAAAACGGGAAATAACATCCTAAAGTAGTTAATTTCCCGCCCTTATCGTTACTTCCTCCCACCCATCATCATCGCCATCACTTCCACCACCACCATCACCGCCGCCGCGGATGACAACAACGACTACCAGTGGCGTAGCGTGAGTGTGGTCTGGATGCGACTGCATCTGATAGTAATTATATGAACCAGTCGGAAATTGAGATCATTTGTAAAACATTTATTAGCGTCCTATTATTTTCTGTTTTGTTGAATCCCAGACTTCTTGATTCAGAAAATTCCGACTGGCAAGTGATGAATAGCCAAATTCCAGCTGTATATGCATGCATACTTCTTACCAAATCCGCAATTGTAATATTTAAAGAACAAGATATTTCTATATTTACGAGCTGATTATCAGCCAGACTATTTCAGTAGTTTGTAGGCCTATGCCTACATGGCAAAAAGTTGGCATGTTGCTAAATTTAAGCTTAATCTGATCATACTGAAAAAGTTCAATCACGCTAATGAAAGTGCAGGATACGCTTTTATAATAGATAGTTATGTTCTTACAGCAGTGTGTTTTATGATTCAAGTTTTGCTTACATGAGCATGATGAGCAATCAGAGATTCCAGACCCTCGCCCTCCCTTTTTTCGTCCGTCTGTCCGTTGTTTGACCGTCAAATTGTATATCCCCCTTTAGGCTATGTGTTAACCGATTTCATCCAAATTTGGCTGGACGGATCCTATGCTGGGAGGCTCCAGAAATTCTATTCAGAATTTTGATTGGTCAATTTTTCTGACAACCATCTTTTATTTTTCAAAAATTTCCGCAAATCATTTAAAACGCTACAGCTCCAAGATTAATGGCCCGATTTCGAACCAACTTGGTTGGACTAATTCTATGCTAGTAGGCTTCAGCACTTCTAATGAGAATTTGATTGGTTAATTTTTCCGGCAGCTATATTGGATTTTCCAAAAATTTCTAGAAATCAGTTAAAGGCATACTCTTCATTAACCACGTAGCCGATTTCAAGCAAACTCGGCTGAAACGACCCTAGAATGGTATGTTCCAGAACTTATATACTGAATTTCGATTCGTCAATTTTTTTCTGGGATCATCTTGCATCCGGATTCTTTCATCCTAATCACAGCCAACATTTAGAAATACTCTAGCAAGACAAATTACTTATTGTGCTAGAACTGGAGCCAAATCAGATACGTATTTTTTAGATTCATCTCCGAACAGACGGACGGGCGGGTAATGTCAGGTAAGCAGAAAAGCAGGCGCGATCATAATACTCTCTTCACCGAATAGGTGGGTGAAACCAAGTGCTGCAAGTTCTACAGACAGTTTTTAATTGCGACTGCGCAACTAGTATACATCTACATGTCTGCCTACCTGCCAAATTTGTGATATTTTACAAAGACAGCCTATGTCGCATCTATAGCGCCTTCGCATGTGAAAGCCGGTGACTTAGTAGATACTCATTATATCGATCTTAATCAGCATATGAGAGATGCAAGCATAACGTAAACATTTCTTTACGTATTTGTTCTTTCATTTCTGGGAGCATATATTATTAGCTCAGTTGACCTGAAAGATTATGACATGGAGACTTTCCGTCCGTCCATCTTACGTCCGTTGTTTGGCTTTAACATATCAACCGGGAATCTTGACTGGCAATTTTTTTTTGGTGCCCATCAGCTTCATCTACGTATGACTAATGTTGATGATGGGATTTGGAAGAAAGTTATTATTTCTTTCATCAGTCCGCCCATCCTTTAACATAACATAACGTAACTATAACATAGTCTACTATTGCAAAATGTACTATAAAATTATCCCTACATTTATCGTGTGCGTGCGTTCGTGAGTGTGCGTGTATGCGTACATATACAGTTTTGCGTGTGTGAGCATGAACATGCATGTTCGCGCACATACACACAGCGATTCCTATATGCCTATGCTGCGTTGCATACCCTGTTATATAGTAATAGTCCGGCTCAGTTGAACCACTTTATCGACTATTCCATTATTGTCGGACTATTGGGTTGTTGGACTATTGGGTTTTGTAAATTGGTTGCCCTGTCAGACTACTGGGTTGTCGAACTACTGGGCTATCCGACTAGTAGGTTGTCGGACTACTGTGCTGTCTGACTACTGCGTTGTCGGACTACTGGGTTGTGTGTGTACTGGTCTGTTAAAATCACTAAAGCATGTACTCTCACACTCACACGTGCAAGCACATACGTACGCACCTACCCAGCCACGCACATAGATACACTAACGCGCATGGACGCACACGTACCCATACTCACTTTTTATTTGCATTATAGTAGGGGCTTATATATATATATATTACAAAACTGAAATCCCAGTATTATAATTTGAACGTAAACCATACAGGTAAGATGCCTCATATTTTAATAATAATTTGACCGAAAGCTGTTGGTACATTAGGCCTTAGCAACAGTCTCCAGTCAAATTAGTACCAAATTACTCAGCAGAGAATTTCTTCCATTCTAAGGTTCTGTAGCTGTTTTTCTTCGTGGATGTTTTTCAGGTTCAAATGATATAAGAAAGACATAGGCCTACATAATTACATATTGTTTCAATTTCCTATCTATATTAGGCCTCTGACTGCTGAGTTTTTGCAGACGAAATATTCCAAGGATTATATCTCTGGATCCGCTAAATATCCCGAAAACAACTTGACCGAAAGCTGTTGGTGGCTAAGCCATTAACAACTTTCAGTCAAATTGTCTTCAAAACATCAAGCAAGTCAGTCCAGAGTTTTTCCTCATTGAAATTGGTGTCTGGTGGCTTGCAGCAGCAAAACAGTTAACACCTCTGGAAGGTTTATCACACGGACAATCCAGATAAGTGGCGCCATCTTTTCCCAGTAGTCCTACAACCCATCAGTCCGACATGGCAGCGATCATAGGCTTATAATAATAAAAAAAAGTTAGATATTTCCGATGACGACGTGTCCATCCTATCCTACTTCAACATCTGCGCGGTGATGACGACGTGCCCACCTTATCCTACTTCAACATCTGCATGAGTTTGAAGCAATTGCCCTTTCTGATAAAATTACTATTGTCGGACTACTGGGTTGTCGGACTACTTGGTTTGTAAATTTTCTGTTGTGTCAGACAATTGGGCTGTCGGACTATTGGGCTGCCAGACCAGTGGGTAAAATTGTCAGACTATTGGGCTGTCGGACTATTGGGTCGTCGGACTGGTGGGTAAAATTGTCGGGCTATTGGGTTGTCGGACTACTGGGCTGTCGGTCTAGTGTGTGTGGTGGTGGTGGGGGGGAAATAGTATATCTCATTTGATCTATTAACCCATCTACTGTTTAGTTGACAGACTGACCGACTGCTTGCCTGGCAGGCTGACTGACTGACGCCACCAGTACGATGCTGCCCTCTATATCTCACAAAGCAAGATGTGTAGGCGGTAGTGTTTGATTGTTTGCTTCCGATAGATGCATCTAGTGGCTTGATTTAAATCAATTGATTTATATCATGATTTAAATCATGATTTAAATCACTCGATTTTTATCGAAAAAATCGTGATTTAAATCAGTTTTGCAAAAATAGAGGAATTTTCAAGTAATTAATACAATTAACAGTAATTTTGTTAAATTAAAGTAACATAATTATTTTACTGCTTCCATGGCACTTGAACATCAACACAAAATAGAATTATACACTTAATTGCTCATATTTGTCATCAGCAAGACTAGACCCAGTGCACGAGTCCACATCTACAATCTACATACTTGAGGTTCATGTACACAGTACATCACACATGTGTACAAAGTATGATCATTAAGTATGTGTAAGCTGTAAAGAAGAGGAGAATTCCATGTGCTTACATGTCACTACATGACCATTAAAGCAATAGTGTACATGAAAAGTCATGTATGGGCCAGTATGGCTATTACTATTAGTCTAATTCCAAAAGCACACTCTTTTAAAGCAAGACACTGTCTCTTTTTTCAGCTATGACATGCGTCTGGAGTCACTCTGGAGTGTCATTGAGTGTCTCGATTACTATTGGCTAGTGCTTATCAAGTTGGACTTTTGGGCTCCATTTTATTTAACACTAAAACAATAAAGATTGAAATGTTATTAAATTAAGTAGTTTACTACAACTTCAAAAATCAAAATCAGTAATTGCTGAAACTGGCAAGAAACTATATACATTGTAACACGTAAACACATCATTACATTACATTAACCCTTAGCACACTGATGTAGGAGTTTTAATTTTTCAAAATAAACATAACCCCTAGCACTCTGGAGCATGATAATTTAAATTTTCAAATTAAATTTAAAGATAAACTGGTGTACAATTTGCAACAATTTTTGTGGACGATGCTGCTGTCTGTGACAGCACCATCTTCCACAAAATTTGTTGAAAAACGTACACCAGTTTATCTTTAAATTTAATTTGAAATTTAAAAATTTCGACATCAGTGTGCAAAGGGTTAAAGATAAACTGGTGTACATTTTTCAACAAATTTGGTGGATGATAGAGCTGTCGCAGACAGCAACATCGTCCACCAAAATTGTTGAAAAATGTACACCAGTTTATCAATTTTAATTTGAGCATATTTTTAAAGACAGAAGTTAACAAGGTTGATAGACTTAGACAATGATGACTTTTGCATACCTTCATAGATTTTGTGCATCTAATTAGGGCTAATTCGTTAGATTTATGCATTGCATCATTTCTGTCCTATTGCTACTCACTGTATCTGTGATGCAATTGTGAACAAAATTGAAAAATCGTTGCTAATATGACGTAATATATAAATTTTGAACTCTATATATTATTAGTTCAAACAGTGATAATTAAAGAATAGACATCCCATCATTCGTAACATAATAAACATATTGAATATTTTGAAAGCAATTTCACTGAAAACCGTTGCTGACTTAGGCAGCAACGGCTTCCAGTGAAATTGCTTTCAAAATATTCAATATGTTATGAATGATGGGATGCATATTCTTTAATTATTCACAATTAAGTGATTAACCAGAACACTCGATATATTGACTATTGAGATACCGCAATTTTTTTATAATAACGATATCGATATTCTCTCAAGCAATATCGCGCAAACCTAACTGAGTCACAGATAGATGTGTCTGTCATCACTTTTCACTTTCAGTTTTCAATAATGCTGCAATTGTACTTCACTAGTCTAGTCAACAATCATCATTCAACTGAAACCGGAAGTCATTTTCTTTGTCACAGTTTAGGGACCGAAAAAGAAATACTAGTTTAGCCGCTTTTAAAGTTCCAAGTTTGTTTCTCAACTTACTCTGCACGAGCCCATAGCTGGAGAACACGCGCTCGACACCAGCTGACGCCGCCACAGCTGACATCAGACGCTGAGTGAATTCAAATGCTTCCAGCAGATCATCCTCGAAGTCACGTCTGTGCGACTTCCACCAATGAAGAGAGGTTACTCCATTAACAACTTCGTCGTTAAATTTAAGAATGTGAAATGGTGGTGCCATGGCCTCGAATTTGATTACCAAAGTCATCAAACCAGGGATTTCGGATGCTACGGTGAGTGCAGTTTCACGTTCTTGCTGAGTCAAGTTTCGACCACAGTATTTAGGGTGGAGTAGATTGGCCAGCATGTGGTGAGGTGTCACAGCTTGTTGATAACGCTTATCGGCCGCACGCTTTGTTGAATTATTAGTGTCATTATGCAGGGCCGTTTTTACATCTTTCCATAATTCAACTGCTTCTGCTATTGTGCAATTGTCCGATTGAGCTTTATCGAGAGCGCAAGCTACTGGTTTCAAACAAAGTCGGTATTCATCTGCAGAACGTTTGATTACTACATTACGAACTTTATTGGCAATGGCAACATCTATGCGGTCAGTATGTCCATCACAGATTGTCACAAGTGTCGGCCATGCCTCACAATACGAGTTTAAACAATCGTACATTGTGTTCCACCTTGTATCTGCTGGCATCACTAACTTTCTGCACGATGATTGGCGTATTTGGGCACTAGCAAAGTGGTTATTTCGGAAATACTTCACAACTTGTGTGACATGCTCCTTAACATTACCCATTTCTAAGTCCTTTGAAGTCAGATTTAGAAGATGAGGCGTGCATCCATACGCAATCATGTTGAAACCCAGTCGTTCTTTCAAGAACTCTCGCATCTTTGCTACATTAGCAGCATTGTCTGTAACGATACTACATATAATGCACCCAAAATCATTGTGCGTGTTTTCAATTGTCTGCTTCGCAATGTCATAAAGATATTCCGCTGTGTGAGGATGTCCAGAGGTGTCCGTAGTATCCACTAAGTAAATATCACCTAAGCAGGTCGTCACTGTAGCACATACGATAGGCTCGTTATGAATATTGCTCCAACCGTCTAATGCTAGACAGACAAGTTCACCTTCCAAATTTTTTCTCGCCTTCTCCCGCTCTTCTGTGTAGATAACATCCAAATATTTCCCCCCTATGTCCTTTCTGGATGGTGGTTGATAGCCTGGTCGTAAATCTTTTACAAGGTTTATAAAATGTCTATTTTCTACTAAGCGAAATGGGGAGTTCGTAGCATACACCATTCTAGCTACATCACGATCTAATTCACCACGTTTTTCTGCTGAAGTTCTGATGACATAATTCTGTAGACCATAATTCAGCTTGGGTATCTTAGCGGCCAATGTACCAGCAGCTAATTGACCGTGCACTGGGCGCTTCACTGCCGCTGAAGCAGAACTTGAAGTTGACAGAGGTTCAACTTCCATCACCACCACATCGTTTTGATCAACAACAGTTTCAACGCGCTGCTGCTGCTCAGATTGAGATGAAGTCCCCGTTTCTGTTGCGGCTACAGCTAGACCTTGAAGTGCTGGTGTTGATGGACCTGTGCAATTGGCTGCATGTTTTTTTAACCGCTCTGGGATACCTTGGAGTTCGTGTCGGCAGACCTTGCAGACAGCCCGGACACCGGCCTTATCTGGGGTCTTCACTTTCTCATAATGAATCCATATTGGATCTTGTTTTCGGCCGGAATTAGACATTTTGCTAATTATGGAATTGAAAATATTTCATAGCCTTTGTCACTTAAGCAGTTTTGACTGTATTTTTCAAGAATGAAAAAATGCTTTTCTATTGCATCATTTAAAAAAAATGATGCAATAGAAAAATGATGCAATAAAAAAATGATGCAATAAAAAATGATGCAATAATAATACTGTTAAAACTGCTTAAGCGAACAAAGTTTTTTTGTATTAAGAAACCAGCAAGCTTAAAATTCAGTTAAAAATAAGTCATAAAAATACCACTTTATTCAGTTCCAAAATACAGTTTAGCAATGCATCTGGACCTGTATTAAGAGACCACCTGTCTTAAGAGACCACCTTCTGCGACTCCCACAGCCAGTGTCTTAATACAGGTTTCACTGTATAAGTTTTACGTAATTTCCTGGGATGTCGCGAATAAAAATCGATTTAAATCATTGAAATCGATTTAAATCAAAAAAATCGATTGATTTGATTTTTTTGAAAAAAATCGATTTTTTTCCAACCCTGCTAAATATTGCGTATCCTTTAATAAAGGTCGTTTATTACATCAAAATTAATCCACAATTTGATATAAAATGGCGTCACGAATAAAATACAAATCACGTGATTCGCCTCCAATTGAAGTTTATTTTAGAGCGAGTACTCGGATATAAATATTCTGGAATCGGGGACTCGGAACTCAGGAATTTCTATATATTATCATTGCTGCGTATTATACTGATCTGAATAACGGATACCCGTTTGATAAACTCCCGTTAGCGTATAATATCTCGCGAGAACACGCCGCCTCCCATCGCAAAAGATCCACTGGCTCGCCAACTTAAGAAGCCGGCTATATTGTCATTCGTAATAATTCAATTTGGATCATTTAATGTTGATCGGCGTTACAAAATTGATGCGCATTTTCTCCCGTATTTTTGGTACATAAATTTGGTCTTACAATATATTTATAAGGAAGCTATTTAATCACGCCAAGACTGTTTTAAGCGCATTTTAACTACAAAAGTGTGGAATAACCTTGATTATATCTTGAACATTCGTGGCCTACTATTAGTATTAATCTAATAGGTGGTCGAGATTTACAAATCTGAGGCCTGTATTGACTTCTAGAGGGGCCGGAAATGTATCAGTCTTAAGTAGACACACCCTGTGACACGATTGTTATTATTATACACGCTATTCTTACAAATTATCTGCTGAGGGTGGGCTTCTAATACAGAGTTTTGCCGTTTTGAAACTTCTAAGAAATCATTGGAGCTCATATGTCAAAGTTAGGGGGTGGACTTTTATTAGAGCATAGGCTACAATTAAATGAAATACGTTACTTTCCGTTTTCCGTCTAGAAAAATCTTGATACATTCCTTTGTTTGCAATCAGCAACTGGCGTATTCTGTCCATGTATGTATACCCATGTGCCTAACCCATAATCTTACAATCTGCAGTAGCATAATAACGTCCTCTAAGCAGCATTGGCGTAGTTAATATAGTTCATGATTAATCGTATGATCGCGATTATTTTTCTTAAATGATCGCGATTATGAAAAGTGAATAATCGTGCAACCCTAGGCTTGGTATGGGCAAAAATAGAAACATCTAATATTTTATGTGGATCTTTACAAATAATTCAAGATACAGGGGCCAGACCTGTTACGGAGAACTAATAACAAAGATTATTTTAAGACTTCGAAAACGGGAAATAACATCATAAAGTGTTTAATTTTCCGCTCTTATCCATGCATTCTTCCAACAACACGCATGCGCGCGCACACATACACAATTATGACCACCACCTCTTCCTCCTCAACAACAACAACAACAGTTTTGAATCACGGTCCAGACCATAATTCGAATGACATCACATTTTAGAACTTAATTCAGTTTGAATAACGGTCCAGATTGTAATTCGGATGACGTCACATGCAAGAACATAAGTTCAGCTTTGAATTACAGTCCAGACAGTAATTCGGATGACGTCACATGGAAGAACATAATTCAGTTTTGAATCACAGTCCAGACCGCAATTTGGATGACATCACATGTAAGACCATAATCCAGTTTGAATAACAGTCCAGACCGTAATTCGGAAAGTATCAAATGTTAGAACATAATTCAGTTTGAATCACGGTCCAGATCGTAATTCTGATGACATCACATTTTAGAACTTAATTCAGTTTGAACAACGGTCCAGATCGGAATTCGGATGACATCACATATTAGACCATAATCCAGTTTGAACAACAGTCCAGACCATAATTCGGGTGACATCACATACAAGAACATAATTTAGTTTTGAATCACAGTCCAGACCGTAATTCGGATGATATCACATGCAAGAACATAATTCAGTTTTGAATCACAGTCCAGACCGTAATTCGGATGATAATCACATTTTAGAACTTAATTCAGTTTGAATAACGGTCCAGATCGGAATTCGGATGACATCACATGTTTGACCATAATCCAGTTTGAATAACGGTCCAGACGGTAATTCGGATGACGTCACATGCAAGAACATAATTCAGTTTTGAATCACGGACCAGACCGTAATTCGGATGACATCACATGCTAGAACATAATTCAGTTTTGAATCACGGTCCAGACCGTAATTCGGTTTGCCTCTTATTGCTAGAACGTAGTTCGTTATTCAGTTTATATGTAGGCCTGCGTACTATTTGTGTATACACGCGCACGCATTAGACCTGCCGCCTATGGCTTAATCTGCAGCAGCTAATATTTACCCTATAATGCCTGCTCCCGTCGAATTTCGAACTACGAATTTTGTTCTTACTTATAAGAGGTACGGTTTTCTTGGCTTGAAGACACACATCTTTTTTAGATTTCCTTCCGCCCTAGGGTACTGACATTCAGCGGTGTGTCCATCTGTCCTCTATGTGTAATATTGGATGGTCCGTTTTTCGAGTGCAATTTGTGATGTGATGTAATCTCCGAATTTCTATTGTAGCGCGGAGGTGAAATGATGTCAATGATTTGAGCAGTGGGGAGTTTCAAATGCATAGGGCCAGGGGTAGGGTGGGGGCACAAGGTGTTGCTACTCCTATAGTGTATCCCCCATAGCGCTCCGTTAGGTTTTTGGCCCTTCAACACCCCCACCCCAACCCAGCCGGTCCAAGTACCTTCATACGCCACTGAAATGGGAGTTTGTATCCAACGGTAATAATATGATAAACCCATCTGATGTCAACGCAAGAGCCATTTAAAGGTGCATATTTACACCAAATGCCTGAAAATAAAATTGTTAAAATTGTAGACTTTTAGAGGATTAAATTGTGTGCCTTTATGAATGAGACAAGATAAATCTTAACATATACGGACTAGGTATGATCATATTATTCCAGACCATTGGAACAAACCACCTGAACACATTATCAATGCACCTTCTATCAACTCTTTTAAATCCAGATTAGACCAACTATGGAGCAAACACCCACTGCTATTCAACTTCGAATCTGATTCAATCTTTCATCCCACTTTCTTTTTAAAAAATGCTAACAAACCATAAATGTGGTGACAAACTACAACTGAATCAGCCATCCAGTATATGCAGCCCAGAACTGACTCCAGAGGCCATTTGATGCCTTCTGTCAGAATATTATTCATGTGCTTAGAAACAATATATGTTATTACTGAATAAATAATCTTGAATCTTTTAACTACCACGAGAATATTTTCATTCATCTCATGGAACACACTAATATCACGGAATTAGAATACATTTCAACGTTCATAAGCTCAGCGGGGTCGCTATACCGATCGTACCTTATAAACAGCTAAGCATGCTGAAGTGCATCCAAAGTGAACGCCAAATGCTGCCGACATTCTTAATTTTTGTATGATTTTCTAATACTGGAGCCAACGCACGCGAGGTACATTTTTTTTAATGCGAATCAGTCTTGGCTTCCGGAACGAACTCAAAAAACGTTTTCCTAAATCTGCAAACTGTACGAATCTGTTGTTTTCGGATTCAGTACGTCATATCGTATCGAAGCTGAAAAAAGCCAATATGTGCGTCCCATTTTTTCCGATGCGGGTTATGCGCATGCGCGGAATTTGATCAATATCGGGATAATCCTCCTCTTGATAGGAGCACCACTTATGGCTCCACAACTGTAGACAATCTAAAAATATAAGCATAGCTTCTACGAGAAGTGTGTGCGCATGCGTCAAGAAGCGAACATAAATTTTTTTGAAGAAGACTATTTATAGTTTTTGGGGCTTTAATATTATGCGATAAAGAACATTTGTCGCCAAATCTAAATTATTATCAATCATATTCAATCATATTCTATTTCTGTGAGAAGGCTAAAAGCCTGTAATGACAGATTCCTAATTTCCTTTTTCAATTTGGTAATAAAACATGGGATTTTTATTGCCAGCTAGATAGTTATAGTATGGGGGTTGGTTATCCCATAGTTTATCTAATTTTGTTTCAAATGATATCATGGTTGTTGCTTCTATAACATGGTTCGGAAGACTGTTCCATAAGTCCACAATTCTATGTTTAAAGGAGTATTTTTGTATGTTTAAACGTGATCTGGATTTGTATAGTTTTAGCCTGTGTCCCCTGGTTCTTGAGTCTGATCGAAATTCAAATAGGTTGCACACTTCTGGATCATATTTTTTGGTTATAATTTTGTAAGCTTCAATAATGTCTCCTCGTACTCTACGGTATGCAAGAGTTGGTATATTAAGGACCCTGAGCCTAGTCTCATAATTTAGTTTTGATAGTCCTGAGACACTTTTTGTCACCCTTCGCTGAACATTTTCTAACAGCTCTATATGTTTCTTGAGATAGGGGCTCCAAACCTGATTAGCAAATTCCAGATGTGGCCGCACTAATGATGTATACAGGGTTCTAAATATGTTTGTGTCAAGGGATACAAATGTGCGCCTTATTACACCCATAATGGAGTTGGCTTTATTAACTTTATCTATTATGTGCTTCTCGAAACATAGTTTATTATCAATAACAACACCTATATCCTTTTCATCCTCGCTTGGATTAATACGGGACCCCTCTTTACCGAGAATATAGCTATGATTTTGTAAATTGGTATTGCCAATTCGCATAGTTTTACACTTATCAGCATTAAATTGGAGTACCCATTTACTGGCCCATTCTTTTAACAAGTATATATCTTGTTGCATTTCGTTAGCATCATCATTGGATTTTATGCCATGAAAAAGTGTTGTGTCATCCGCATACAGGTATATTTCACTATTGTTAGCTATCACATTAGGTAAGTCATTTATATATAAAACAAACAACACTGGTCCTAAAACTGATCCCTGTGGTATCCCGCTAAATACTGATTTCCATTCAGAGGGTTCATCACTAATGATTACTCTCTGGCTACGCTGTGACAAGAAGCTTTCTATCCATTTAATAATCTGTGGATTGATGTTATATAGATTCAGTTTATGTACAAGTCTGCGATGGGGAACCTTGTCAAATGCCTTTAAAAAATCAAAATATGCAACGTCCACCACACCACCATCACTATCCAATATTTGTAACCATTTATCCACTACCGTCAATAACTGCAGTGTGGTGGACCTACCTGGGATGAAACCAAATTGACATTTACTAAATAAGCCATTCGTTTTCATATGCTGGATGATACTGTCTCTAATTAAACCTTCAAGTACTTTGCAGACGACACTTGTCAGACTTATTGGCCTATAATTGCTTGTGACTTTTCTGACTCCCTTTTTAAATATAGATGTAATATTGTCCTGCTTCCATGGTGTTGGTAATCTACTGGAGTTCAATGAGTGTTGAAATAATATTTTGAGCGGGTGGGCTAAAGTATTACTAAGTTCTTTTAGGATACGCGGTTGGATGCCATCAGGACCGGGTGACTTTGATATTTTTAATTTATCTAAACTCCTTTTGATGTCATTTTGCTTTATTTGTAAGATATTTTGCTGCGGGGTAGATAGTCTATCAAGCTCTGGTAGCATATCGTCAGGTTCGCAGACGAATACAGATGAAAAGAAATTTGCTAAGGCATTTGCTTTTTCACAGTTAGAAGTAGTAAGGTTTTTCTTATTGTTATCAGTATATAAGTCTGGTATAGACAGTTTAGTTTTAGTCTTAGTTTGAACATATGTCCAGAATTTCTTTGGGTTTATTTTAATTTTTTCTGTAATTTTTTGCTCATGTAACTTAGCAATTTTTCTAGTTTCCTGACGGACTTGATTTCGTACTTTATTGTATTTAATCATCACAGTATCATTTCTTGTTAGCTTATATTCTGCCCATAGTCTACGCTTTCGGTGAATCTTGGACACATTTTTTTGACTGAATGGGAGTTTGTGTTTGTTGAAGTTTGTAAAATCTCTCTTAATACATGTTTGTGGTACACATTCCTGAATAGCCGAATTTAGTTATGATGTAATAATTTGCCACTGATCGTCTACTTCCTTATCCTTCAACATCTCATCCCAATCCATATCAAGCATTTGTTTCATTTTCTCATAATCGGATTTCTCATACAAATATCTTGTATTTGATTTTGGCAAACCTGTCACTTCAGCATTAAACTTAAAGGTTATTAGTGCATGATTGCTTTTTCCAAGGGGTGCGCCAATGTCAATTTGATCTACCATCCCCTCTTCATTTGTAAATAGTAGATAAATGCATGATGATCTATCTGTTCCCCTCCCTCTTGTTGGTTCTGTAATATGTTGGTACAAGAAGTAATCTCTTACAGTCTCAATAAATTCATATTCTGTATGGCCTGGCCCATTTGTAGTTGAGTTATTTACCCAATTGATGCATGGAAAGTTGAAGTCTCTAACAATAATGCAGTGAGAGAATGGCGTGTTGACTAGGTCTCCTAAAAGTATTTGTAGATTTTTGTTATTTTCTAATGTTGAAATTGGGCTGCGATAAATGCATGTGAACAACAGGTTATTTCCAACACCCAAATCAATTTCAATGCTGATAAATTCAGAAAATTCAAGGTCAGTGTCTATGAGTTTGTATGGCAATGATGATTTTATATAAATGATCATTCCCCTGCCTTCTGTCCCTTTAGATTTGTTCAAAGGTAAAGTATCATAGCCGTTTATGTTATATTCAGCTAATACTCTTTCATATCGGAAATGCTTGGGTTTGATTTCTGAGATAGCTAATTTTGCTGGTTTGCTGTCCATAAGTTCCAGTCATAACTTAAGCTCATTTATTTTATCTGCATTCAAAGTGTCAACATTTGTAAATATAATTTTCAAATCTTTTTCTAAAACATTAGTAATATACGGTTTGCGACGGTGCTTATTTATGGGAGGACGAATGGGAGGAGCCATCAACCGCTACACTACCAGGAACAATATGCAAACCATTTACCTTATCAGAGCATGTAAGACTATCTAACAGCTTCAAGTTTCTAAATAATCTGCACAATTCAAACTACCCAAGTCAAACAAACTTTGTTGACAAAACTAAAAACTCAACAGTTAACCCTATGTGTGCTAAAACTGTAACTACCAGTAACATACAGAAGTCCAGGCATATATTATGCAAATCAAAGGAAGCACCCTCTATGCAAACACAACAAAATAAGTTAAAAGTATTTTATACAAATGCTGACTCTATCATAAATAAACGACAAGAACTTTTAGTAATGGTTCTTGATACACAGCCATATATCATTGTATTAACAGAAGTACTTCCCAAACACTTCAGATTCAAGGTGTATAAAGAGGAATTAGAAATTGATGGATATTCCTTATTTACAAATGCAGAAGACTATAGCAGCCTGGGGAAAGTAAACCAGGGTGTGTGTATATATATACGCTCAGTATTGAATCCAGTAGAGGCTCTATTAACAATAGATGACCTACCAGATGAAATAGTGGTAGTGGAAATTAGGCTAAAACAAAGAGACAAATTGCTAATAATGGGAACATACAGAAGTCCAAACTCAAATGAAATAAATGATAACAGATTACTGGATACAATTAAAAGATCTGTTCAAAGCAAGCATTCACATTTACTACTGATAGGTGACTATAATTATCCTGAAATTGCCTGGGAGATAGAACCACAAATTAGTAAACCATCAATAAGAGCATCTAAATTTCTTGAAGCAGTATCTGACGCTTTTCTCTACCAACATGTTACCATTCCGACCCGTTATCGTCCAAATAACGAACCTAGTACTTTAGATTTAGTCTTCACAAATGAACAGTATATGTTTGAAAATATTTCTACTTTTCCTGGCTTGGGAAAAAGTGACCATATCTGTTTTACTTTTGATTTGATATGCTACACCAAAATAACTCAAAGTAAGGTTACAAAATTCTTATATGACAAAGGAGATTATGAAGGGTTGTGTAGGGAATTGGACAAGAATTGGGAGACACAATTTGAAGGACTGTCACTGGATCAATGCTGGGTGAAGTTGAAAGAGAGTATAAGTCAAGCAATGCCAATATATATACCGCACAAACAAATAATTCCCTCAAACAAACATAGACCACCATGGCTAAATAGACAATTACTTAGGTTAATAAGAAAAAAAGAAAAGTACTGGAAAACATATTTGGGCACACAAGATACACATCATTATAACAAATATGCGCATGTGAGAAATCAAGTAAAAGCACAATGTAAAAAGTCAGTCAGGCTCTTTGAAAGAAACATCGCGACTAACATTAAAAAGAACCCTAAATCATTTTGGCGCTATGTCAATAATAAACTAAAAACAAAAGAAAGTGTGGGAGATCTTGAAGACATAAATGGTAACCTTACTGTAACAGACCAAGATAAAGCAGAATTATTAAATCAACTTTTTTCTAGTATATTTACCCAAGAAAATATAAATATTATTCCCATTATGAAATTTAAAACCGAAACCAATGCATTGAGCAACATTAAAGTGAATCTGGATACTGTGAAAGAAAAACTAGGCAACTTAAAGCAAAACAAATCACCAGGACCTGATGGTTTACATCCTCGGCTACTCAAAGAATTAAAGGATGTCATAGCAAGGCCCTTGAAACTTATATACCAAAAATCATTAGACACAGGTTCAGTGCCGACAGATTGGAAATATGCCCATGTCATACCCATACATAAGAAGGGATCAAAAAGACAACCAAATAACTATAGACCGGTTAGCCTTACTTCCATCTCCTGTAAGGTACTGGAGCGCATTGTGAGGGACAAGGTAGTAGCCCACATGATAAATAACAGGTTTTTTACTGAATATCAACATGGTTTCATGGCTGGGCGATCTACAGTTACACAATTATTAGAAGTGTTAGAGGCCTGGACGACTGCTCTAGACAGGTGTGAAGATATAGATGTCCTGTATCTTGATTTCATGAAGGCATTTGACACAGTGCCTCATGAACGCCTTCTAAGTAAATTAAGCCAATACAAAATTTCAGGTAATCTACTAAACTGGCTAAGATCCTTTTTAACAAATCGCCAACAGAGGGTTGTAGTAAATGGAGCCTTTTCGTCATGGACACCTGTTTTGAGTGGAGTTCCACAGGGCAGTGTACTCGGTCCAGTACTTTTCACTATTTTTATCAATGACATGCCATCTGTGATTGTATCTGACATTTCTTTATTTGCGGATGATACTAAAGCTTATAGAACCATAACACATGCAGATGATTGTAAAGAACTACAACAAGACCTTAACTCACTGCAGCAGTGGTCAGAAACATGGCAGGTCCGATTTAATCCTCAAAAATGTTCTGTAATGCACATAGGCCATAATCACTTTAATACTTCCTATCAAATGATAGATAATGGGAAAACCCTAAAATTACATGACGAAAATATAATCAATGACCTAGGCGTGTCAATAGATACAAAACTAACATTTGAGAGCCATATAGAGAAGATAACTTTCAAGGCTAATAAAATGACAGGCATAATATGGCGTACATTCCAATATATAGATGAAGACCTGTTCATGAAACTTTATCCAACATTAATACGCTCTCACCTGGAGTATGCTGCCCCTGTATGGTCACCAAACACATGGAAACAAGCAGAAAAACTTGAAAAAATTCAGAGACGAGCTACGAAAATGGTGCCCAACTTAAAAAATCTAAATTACCAGGCAAGATTAGAATATTTAGAACTACCAAGTTTAGTATACAGAAGAATAAGAGGGGGTCTTATAAATGTCTATAAGTACATGCATAACCTGTATACTGTGGACTCTAGAAAACTTCTAATTATCCGTCCAAGAAAGAGAACTAGAGGTCATAAATTTACATTACTAAAACCAAGAGCAAATACATCCCTTAGACAAAGCTTTTTCTCTAACCGTGTCATAGACTGGTGGAACTCCCTGACGCCTGAAGTTGTTGAAGCTCCATCTCTAAACAGTTTTAAAACCAGACTAGATAAACTATTTATTCAACATCCTGTATACTATAATTATAGAGCTCTAGATAAACCATGTAATCCAAAAATGACTATTAGATAATGTAGCTCATCACCAAATTTATTGAATTAGCTGATAATATGATACAATGTCCTAAAAAGCTGTATATGTTATGATTATGATTATTTAGTGATTTGTTACTTTTGTTTGTTTGTGGGTTGTTGGCTATTGATCTTGATTGAATTGTTGTGTTTTTATGTTTATCATTACAATTTTCATCAGCATCCATATCAGTGGCTGGATTTGTAGTGTTGCATAAATCTGGAAGGATCTTAAAACGATTGGATAATTTTAATTGGTTCTTTTGACATTCATTATTGTTTGGGTTTTTTCTAGATTGATTAAAATACATGCGCTCTGTTGTGTTGGTTTGTGTTGCGTTTATAGGATTAATATTTAGCATGGTTGAACAAACGCACTCGTCCTGGGGGCTGTGGATAAAAAATTATTAGGTTTTGATGGTTTCCTTTGAGCTACAGTTGAATCAAATATGCTTTCTACGCAACCCACAATGTTATTTGACAATAACTTCATACCATCGTAGTTTGGGTGTACGTGGTCATGGAAAAGCTCTTGCATAATGCGTCCATCTGGTTGGCAGAAGAGATTATTATGATCTATGAAATTTACAGAATGCCATGTGACAAGGGAGTGCAGCATGTGATTGAACTGCATAATTTTCCTATTGGCATATATGCTGGTGGGTCGTGGCAAGAGAGCTGATAGGCTAATGGTAATGGCAGGTGCTAGTGCCTTGATGTGGTCAATTAAACCATCATAATAATTTATCATGTCAGTGGTGGATTGCCTACGTATATCATTACTACCGACGTGTATGACTACAGCATCAAAGTGATTTGGACTAAGGATGTCAGTTACTCTGTTTGTAATGTCATCTATACCTGCTCCACTGTACGATCGAACTGTTGTGTTGATACAGTCATTTGACATGTATTTTCCACTGAGTTTCCTCAGTGTCGAACTTCCAATTACAAGGATATTTTTTGTAGTTGTTTGTTCCTGTTGGGCTGTCTGTCTATTAGGCCTATGTGTATCCCCAGAGTTAGACCTATCAGGACAAGTTTGGTTTGAGAGAACTTCTCAGTAGGACCTGATTACAGGCTGTATAATAGGTTTGGGTGTATTAGATTCCGTAATCTTAGTAGGTACAGGCACATGGTTGGGCATGTTAGATGCAGGTACATGCAGGTCATGACCTATGGGCCTATGCCTTATGGGCAAACTTTCATAGCTGGTTTTGGCAGGTATAGTTAATGGGGTGAACTGTTCCCCTGCCCTGTTGGCGGAAATGTTGCCAGCGTGAGCAGTCCGAGTCTGATTTTTCAGAATGAGAACATCTGCTTGGAGGGATGACTGATTCTTTTTCATTTGTTGTATTTCATCCAAAATTTCATTTAGTATTTCAACATTATTAAATGTTGACTGTTTTTCTTTATTGCATGTGGTTACACCAATATCCTGTCATTTAGGAGTTAAAACCTGTGATTCCGGGATCACATCATCACTCAGTGAGACATTGGATGCTGATGATGCATTCAGAGAATCATTATGGGTGTCCTGATGCACGATACTTATAGAGTTGTCAGCATCTGGAGGGATATTATTTCCAGATGATGCCATATAATGCTGTGATAGATCATGGTAATATGTGTGTCTATGTTCTGCGACATACCAAGCGAGAAACTCTTTAACATGGTCAGTAATATGTGAACATTCAAAACACGTGTATTTCCGTTCGGATGATGTTAAAATTGACAAAATGTACGGGAGCAGCCCTGAACATGCGTAGTGCATCCAAACTTTGCGTTCATCGCACTTGATCATATATTGATTACTAGGATCCCCACATAGACAGCCATTATGTCTATTTTTTGTGCTGTTTGATTGGTTAGTATTTGGCTGGGTAGCTGTAACAGAGTCTGTTGTTGTGCAGATTGGAAGATCTGGTGTAGTACATATTGCAGGGGCAGTACAGGTAGATGCAGAATCAAAAATTGGTTTAGAGTTAGTATATGGTACGGTAGGATTGCTGTTTGTGTTAGCATTAGTAGTAGGTGACAAGATCGTTATTGAGATTGGTGCTGATTTAAATGGCTTATATGCAGTGGTCTGTGTGTCTGCTACATGAAATGAAGGTGGCATGGCGATGGCCCCTTCCTGTAGCGGGTTGTTTGCAATATCTTTATTTGCCCTACGTGCATTATTACAGGTATTACATAGAAAGTAGTCACACTCCCGATTTTCGACTGACGGGTCTTTTGTTTTGCCTACACCACAGTCATGGCAAGATATCTTATGGTCTAGATACTTAACCATGATGACTAGTGTGTCAGTGTTGATGTGACTGTATACATGTATATTTAACCTATGTTATTTTATTTTTAGATTTTTAGATATTCATGGGATTTGGTCTTGTCGTATTTAACCTATGTTATTTTATTTTATTTTTAGGTTTTTAGATTTTTAGATATTCATGATGGGATTTGGTCTTGTGGTTGTTATGGGGAACACTATCAACAAAGAGCAAATAATTAATGCTATCAAACAAAGCGCAAACAGTTAATGCATTTAATAATATAGTATATTATAATTAGATTGTTGATATAATTTTGATTCTCTGCCTCTATTGTGTAAGTGGGCAGTCTATACGCTTTGATGGTTGCTTAGGAACGACTTGTATATTAATCCCGAATATAGAATACAATTTAGAACTTGTGATAATCTATCCAATCAGGTGATAAGGATGATGCAGATTTTTAAAAAAACGTCACGATCTAACATTTTATTATTCATGTTCTACAAAGTAATTACTATATATTAATATTAATATATTATTGTCTACCACAGCCATATATCAATCAATCAATCAATCAATCAATCTGTAAGTAGGATACTAGCCTGTTATCAATCAATCTATCGCTCAATCACATTCTATTTCCTGTGAAAAGGCCATGGTGGCCTGTAATGACAGATTACTATACACTTGCAATTATATAGTTTGTTATTTACATAAGCGTGGTTAGTTTATGGTTGTGGGATATAGTTTTGGGTTTACATCTATGGCTTGGTAGTAGTAAAACAGGGGTTGGTTCGCCCACAATTTGTCCAATAAGCATTCGAATGAAAGAATAGTTTCTGCAGCTACTACTTTGTCAGGGAGGCTGTTCCATAAGTCGACAACCCTGTAGGTGAATGAGTATTTTCTTGTATTTAATCAGGCTCTATGTTTATGTATTTTTAAAGTCGATGCCACCTAGTTATGCAAGTGCCTCTTAATTGAAAGACACATCCGGATCACACTTATATGTTAGAATTTTATATACTTCAATAATTTCCCACCTTTTTTCTACGATATTCTAGTATTGGTAATTTTAGTGCCATTATTCTATCCTCATAGCTAAGGTGAGACAGACCTGGAACAGTTTTAGTTGTGCAGCATTGTACATTTTTCAATAGATCAGATTGTTTTTTGTAGTGTGGATTCCAAACGTGATTGGCATGCTCAAGATTCGGCCTAACGATTGATGTGTATAAAGTTTTAACAGTTTTTATATCCAGGAATGTGAATGTATGCCTTATAATCACTATAATACTATTTGCCTTGTTTACCTTATCTAATATATGTTTTTCAAAGGACAGTGTATTGTCAATAATTACACCAATATCTTTTTCTGCATCAGTTTGATTGATTGACGGCCCATTTCCCATTAAAGTATAACTATGATTTTTAAGTGTGGAGTTTCCAAGCTGCTTAGTCGTGCATTTCTCATGACTAAGTTCTAGCAAGCATTTATTAGACCATTCATAAAGTAAGTTTATATCACATTGCAGTTCTCTCCTATCATCTTCGGATGTGATGCTATTTGGAACAATTTAGTATCATCTGCATATAGGTAGGCTTCGCTGTTGTGGGATATACATTCAGGTAAGTCATTTATATATATATAGAACAAAAAGAATTGTCCCAAGTACAGATCCCTATGGAACACCACTTATTACCGGTTTCCAGTCTGAAGTGTGTTCATCAATAACCACTCTTTGTTTGCGTTCTGAAAGAAAGTTTCCTATCCATTTTTAACTGTAGGACATATGTTGGGTAAACCCAATTTGTATCCTAACCTCTGATGGGGCATTTTGTCGAAAGCCTTTAAGAAATCAAAATAAGCCACATCAACAGCACCCATCATCTAATGTTCAGGTCCATTTGTCTATCATGGTTAATAACTGTAAGGTTGTGTTTCTACCTGGGATAAACCTCTATTGATTTTTTGAAAATAATTAATATTTCTTCATATTAAGTAGGGTACTATCTCTAATTATGCCTACTAGGATTTTACAAGCAATGCTTGTGAGACTTATAGGTCTGTATTTGCCTACAACTCTTCAGTCACCTTTTTTTAAAATGGGAGTAATATTGGCTTGTTTCCAAGAATTTGGAATCTTGCTGGTTTTAATGAGCTTTCAAAAATGATTAATATAATGGATATGCTACTATATGACTGAGTTCTTTTAAGATTCGTGGGTGTTTTCCATCTGGGACAGGAGATTTAGATGTATTCAGTTTTTCTAATTTCAGTTTTATGATATTTAAACTAATGAGTGGTCTGTCTTGTTCTGGAATATCTCCCTTCCCCCACCCCCCACCCCCCTTAACAGTGGCAAAGGGCCATCAGATTCTTCAATAAAGACGGATGAAAAGAAGTTTGTTCAGATTTATGCATTTTCCTTATCCGAGGATGTTAGCTTTTTCATATAGTTATCTGTGTATAAATCTGGCACTGACTGTTTTATTTTTGTCTTGGATTGGACATAAGTCCAGAATTTCTTTGGATTCATTTTTATATTGTCAGGAATTTTTTGTTCATGAGTCCTTGTTACTATTACGCTTAATGTTTTGCTTTATTGTAGCTTTAGGAACCCATCTCTGTACAACAGCCTGCAGTTTTTCTGAAAATATTTCTCATTGTTTATCAACCCCCTTGTTTCTCAAAACTACATCCCAATCTATGTCTAGTTCTATTTCCATTGCTTGGTAGTCAGCTTTATCGTAACTTAATCTTGTCGTAGACTCTGGTGACTGGTTTATTTTTAAAGTTAACTGTAATTTGATTATTGAATGATCGCTTTTTCCTAGGTGGCTTATATATCAAGATGCTCTATTATATTACCTTCATTAGTGAATACTAGGTCTATACAAGAAGAATTGTTTGTCCCCCTACATCTTGTGGGTTCCACAACCTGCTGAAATAAAAAGCAGTCCCTTATAGTCTCGATAAAATTATACTGAATATCACCAGGACCTGATTTGGTAGAATAATCAGTCCAGTTGATACCAGGAAAATTAAAATCGGCCCATCAAAATACAATATGGACATTGTATACTAGTCAGTTCCCATATTAATGACTTCAGGTTGTTATTGTTTTCAGTAGACGAATATAGGCTTCTGTAAATAAATGAACATAACATCCAATCATCACTGTCTAATTTTATTTTTATACTGCTAGATTCGAAATAGACTTTATTTGTATCTACAGGAATGTATATCACAGAAGAATTAATATAAACAATAATTCCTCTACCCTGGCTATCTCTTGTAACATTCAAAGGCAACAACTCATATCCACTTGAACTATATTCAGTAATATTTCTGTCATAGTGAAAGCGTTTAGGTTTTACATCTAAGAAAGATATATATCAGGCTTCATATCCATAAGATCCAAGCGTACTCTAAACTCATTTAGTTTGTCAGAAGTTAAAGTATCAACATTACTAAATAGCACATTGATAGCATTATGGTTAGTTGTTTCTTTTCGCAGTATTTTTCTTTCATTAATCGAATGTTTCATGTTTACCTTATTGGGTGGGCAACTTTTACTATCATTAACAATTTGATAAGAACTTAAATTGGATTTAGTCTCGGAACTTGACTTATTATTTTTAAGTGAATGATTTTTTGATGATAGAAACTGAGTATTTGCTTAATGTGTAATCTCTCTCCTATCAACACTCGGACTATGTTATGACATATTTTTAAAACAATTGCATTTCCTTATATGTTAGCATGATAGTAATCTGTGTTTATGTCTGCAACATAATAGTCGTAATATATTGGTTGGGTAGCCCATAGTTTATCAAGTCTCCCCTCAAATGATGCTATTGTTGGTGCTTCTATTACATGGGATTGGAGGCTATTCCATGTATTCACCACTCTATACTTAAAGGAGTATTTTAGGATGTTTAAGCGGGGTCGAGGTTTATACAATTTTAATCTATGCCCTCTGGTTATAGAGTCTTGTCTTAGTTCAAAGAAATCGCATACATATGGGTCATACTTTTTTGTATGTTATTATTTTATAAGCTTCTATAATGTTGCCTCTTATTCTACAATATATAAGTGTTGGTATGTTAAGTGTTCTAAGCCTCATTTCATAATTTAGGTGTGACAATCCTGGGACAGTTTTGGATGTTCTGCGCTGGACATTTTCTAACAAATCTTTTTAAGATATGGACTCCAAACCTGGTTAGCGAATTCTAGATGTGGTCTTACCAGTGATGTGTAAAGAGTTTTGAATGTTTTTATATATAGAAATATGATTGTTCGTCTTATAACCCCCATTATGGAATTTGCTTTATTAACCTTATCTAATATGTGTTTCTCAAAAGACAGTTTACTATCAATAATAACACCAATGTATTTTTCAAACTTGGTGTAGTTAATTGCTGACCCATTTTTAGTTATTGCATAACTGTAATTGGTAAGAGTGGTATTACAAATTCTCATAATTTAACACTTTTCGTTATTGAAATGTAATAGCCATTTATTTGTCCAGTCATTTAGTGAATATATATCAGATTGCATCTCATTACAATCATCTACTGACTTAATGTCATGAAAAAGCTTGGTTTCATCGGCATAAAAATATAATTCACTAGTGTTGCTTACCACATCAGGAAACTCATTAATGTATAGGATGAACAGTACTGGTCCCAGAACTGACCCCTGTGGAACTCCACTGGAAACCGACTTCCATCCTGATGGTTGCCCGTTAACAATGACCATCTGGCTGTGATCTGACAAAAAGCTTTATATCCACTTAATAATTTTGGGATTGAGATTATATATGTTCAGTTTATGAACAACTCTCCTTATCGAATGCTTTTAGAAAATCTAAGTAAGCCACATCTATGCTTTCACCATTGCCAAGTATATGTAGCCGCTTGTCTATGACCTTGAAAAGTTGCAATGTATTAGATCTACCTGGGATAAAAGCAAATTGGCAGTTGCTAAACAGGTTATTAGTTTTCATATGTAGCATTATTGAATCTTTAATCAATGTTTCTCGTGGACTCGCATTATATTCTTTAAATTATTCTCATTATTAATTTTAAAAAGTGTAACCAGTTTTCATACTTTTGTGGCAGTTGTTGCATAGAATACTTGCATTAAAACCCCTTTTGAGACGAATTTTGTATTCTTTTTGTTGCTCGCTTATTTAAAACATAGATATGCTACTCATAATCACAAACAAACAAAATAAAATTAATTAAATAAAATTGATTCATCACAGTATCACTCGTTTTCAGGGTTTTTATCTTTTTAACCTACATAGCTTGATGTCCAGATTGATTGTGGTGATACATACATCCATCGAACATTATTCCATAGGCTAAATCGATTGCAGTAACGATCTCGAGTATATTGGTCACAGCTTTCCACGGTTGCATCTTTGTGGTAGCATCAACTGACCATGATGCGTAATAGACCATCATAGAACAAACTAGATTGACCTCAGTAACGGTTCCAATTATATTCGTCACTGCTTTCCATGTCCGCATTTTTGTGGTAAGCATGAGGTGACACTGACGTAGAGAACAACATGAATCTGAAACTGCTCACCACCATCCTGTTATGCATTTTCCAACTTTCATTGCTAGCTAACAACATGAACAAGGTAAATAAGTCTCCATTGGGCTAAAAAAAAAAAAAGAAGCCCAGTCAGTACACATAAAAGACAGTACTTTTATTCCTAAGCAGCGCTAAACCATCAGTAAGAAATACCTGGAGGTATACAGACGCAAAATGAAGTAGTTCTAAGCATCTCTTCATATTATTGATCCCCACCGATGACATTGAACAAAATCCTGGACACAATAAAGGATGTGGAGTATGCAAGAAACCAGTAAAGAAATCAGACAAAGCAATTCAGTGTGATGACAGTGACAATTGGATACACACACATTGCGCATATGTTTACCGCAAAGCATATAAAGATCTGCAGATATCGGAGGACAAATTGTACTGCCCAAACTGTTCGGCACTCTAATGGAGTTATCCATCATTCCTGCTAATCTGTATTTCAGGGCACTCAATTAGACGTACATTGGACCACAGGCCTTTGAATTTTCGTCCATCCATCCCTCTACCACATATCCCTCCTACCATATATAATATACACAAGGTGTGAAACCTTTGTCTGTGGGCACCATTGTCAGGAAGCTGATTGGTTGGTTTGTAGTGGTTTGTAGTCAGAAACCTGATGTCAGCGGATTTTGACAACAAACGAACCAATCAGCTTCCTGACAATGGTGCCCACAGATGAAGGTTTCAGACCTTGTGTATATTTATATATATAGTAGGGGGAATATGTGGTAGAGGGATGGATGGACGAAAATTCAAAGGCCTGTGATTGGACGATGGATATGTTTGATTGATTTTCACGAATAAATTAATTAATAGTTATTATTTGATGCATTATTAATCAAATAAAGAACCCCAACAACTCTACAAATGGCGATGAGGATGTGCCCAACAAATAGGTAGGGCATCAATATGAAATAACCGGTTACGTCAGTGTGTGCCCATAAACATTAAAATTACCAGATTTCATGAAATCATCTTCACAACGTTTTTACCACGTGTGTACGCAAACAGCTATTGTCTATATAATGTGTGGCGTACATCTTCATGTATTTCCATGATCACATATGGCAATGGTAATGTACATTCAGTGCACGGACACTATTTTTCGACAATCTAAGCTTAACTTTACATCATAAACTCTGTTCATGATGGCTTCAAAACCATTACCGAATTTATCCAGTTCTTCCTCCATTTAATATAGAAAATGATCTCGAATCGCAAGGCCAAAAATGGGGAAAATGGATTGCACGGTTTGAGAATTATGTCCTAGCAATGGGTATTGACAATGACCAACAGAAACGTGCTGTATTACTTCACTCTGTAACTGGTGTAGATTATAACACAGCTAAAGATAAACTTGATGCTCGCTTTGCCCCGAAACATAACACTGAGTTTGCAAAGGTTGAGTTCCGTGAAGCGAGACAGGAACAATGAGAGTCTTTAGATTTCTATCATATGTGCTTACAATGGCTTGCATCTTGATGTGTTTTTGCAGATCAAAGTTCTGAGGTCAAGTAACAGTTGATTCATGGTTGTTCGTCAAACCAGCTTCATAGAAAGGGATTAACTGATAGTGAAATAACACTCGAAAAACTTCTTGAAGATGGTCGTATGGCCGAACTTTCATCGACCTAGGCTTCGGGAATTGAGAAGTCACTTAAAACAGCAACTAGTCCTCGTGGGGTGAATGTTGTGTTGTCCAAACAGCAAGGCGGAACAACAAAGCAGACCAGTGAACATTTTCAATTGAACAAAAAACGTACTCAACACTACCAGTCTAATAATGAGATTATTAAATGTCGTAATTGTGGACAAAATTACCCGCATAAAGGGGGTATGCAGGAATGTCCTGCTAAGGGGGTAGAATGTTATCGATGTCATAAATGTGGTCATTTTGCAAAGTTTTGTCTCGGAAAATCCAATTTCCCAAACAAAATTGATCTCCCGAAACAATCAGTAAGACAAGAGCTCAATACAAGGTCAAAATACATGTAAACCAGGTTGTGAAGCCAGATTGAGAAGATGAATATGTTTTCAATATAAGCTGAGGTGTTGAAATGTTGCAGCAACCTACATTTTATGTTAGTATAAATCACAATCCAGTTATCATTACTACTGATAGTGGTGCAACGTGTAATATATTGGATATGACAGCATACAATTCTATGAACCCCAAAACCTAAACTAATGCTTATAAAACACAGATCAGACCCTATGGTGGTAAACCCTTACATGTATTGGGAAAGTTTAATGCATGTATTGAATCGCGTGGTAAAATGGTCAAAGATAAGTTCTATGTAGTCCCAGGTTGAAAATCATCTCTGTTAAGTTTTCTTAATTCAAGGAAACTTGGTTTAATAACTGTTGCAGATCGTGGGATAAAAAAGCATGTAGTACACAGTGTATGTGGAAATGGTATTGCAAACAAGTACATCAAAATACATCCAGAACTGAGAACTAGTCCATGGTATTGGTTAACTGGAAGGTTATCAAGTTAAATTGCATATCGATGACTCTATTCAGCCCATAGCGCAACCACATCGTAGAATTCATTTCCACTCTACGAAGAAACTTGATGCTGAACTGGTGAATATCATTGAAAAAGTCAATGGTCCAACTCCCTGGGTATCGCCCATTGTTATTGTTCCAAAACCAGTGTCAAAATTAAATTAGGATATGCGTGGACATGAGGCAACCAAACAGAGCTATTATGAGAGAGAGAGGCACGTGACCCTGACTGTCCATGACATTCAGAATAAGTTGAATGGAGCTAGTATATTCTCAAAGTTAAACCTCAAGAATGGCTATCACCAGCTAGAGCTTGATCCTGAGTCGAGAAGCATCACAACTTTCTAAACTCACATAGGTCTGAGGTGCTACAAAAGAGTATCCTTTGGCGTCAACAGTGCTTCTGAAGTGTTCCAGAATGTTATTAGTCAAGTGATTGAGGGCATACCAGGTGCCATCAATGTATCAGATGACATTCTCATCTTTGGTAATGATCAAGCATCTCATGATTGAACACTTATAGCAACATTTGACAGACTGATTCAGAAAAGTTTGACTTTAAATGCAGCCAAATGCGAGTACAACAAGTCATCACTTAAATTTTTTGGATTTGTGTTTTCTGAGCAAGGAATGTCTCTAGATCCACGGAGAATTGAAGCTTTAACCAAGATGTCAGAGTCAAAATCAAAACAAGAAGTTCAGAGTCTACTAGGTATGGTGAACTACACTGCAAGATTTATCCCAGATTATTCCACAGTTACAGTCCCTTTAAGAAAGTTGACACGCAAAGATGTCAAATTTGAGGGCGCAAAGAACAGTAAGAAGCAGTTCAGAAGATTAAGTCAGTTCTTTCTCAGAAACCAGTGTTGGCATATTTTGATGTGGAGAAACAAACATAAGTGAGATGTTGATGCATCACCAGTGGGCCTAGGTTGTGTTTTGGTGCAGTACAGTGATCCAGAAAAGCCAGAGGTTGTGGCATATGGCAGTCGATTGTTAACCCAAGTAGAACAGAAATATTGTCCGCTGGAGCGTGAGGCATTAGCTGTAGTCTGGGCTTGCGAGTATTTCCATCTATACACATATGGTCAGCAGGTTACAGTCATAACAGATCACAAGCCGCTGCTGGGTATGTATGGCAATGACAAGGCCAAATTGCCAACAAGACTTGAGCGCTGGTCCCTCAGGCTACAACCATATGAGATTAAGTTGGTGTACCATAGTGGTAAGAGTAACCCAGCTGATTATGTGTCTCGTCATTCGTATGGAATAGAGGAAAATTCCAGGGAACAGAAAATAGCAGAGGAATATGTAGATTTCATTTGCAACGATGCGGACCCAAAAGCAATGTCATTGGAGCAAGTTAAAGAAGAAACGTGTAAGGATGTGATGTTGAAATCAGTAGTTCAGCTCATCAAGAATAACCAATGGCATACAATTGACATGTCGAGACCAGATTACTATATATTGCTGTCATTCAGCAAGCTTCGGAATGAGCAAACAGTCAACATTGAAGAAGATTTAGTTCTGAAGAGTAATCGAGTAGTATTACCAGCGAGTCTTCAAGAGAGGGTTGTTGACCTTGCCCATGAATGTCATCAAGGAATCAACAAAACCAAAGCCTTGTTGAGAGAGAAGATTTGGTTTGCCGGTATAGACAATATGGTTAAAGTGAAAGTAAAACAATGTGTTGCCTGCTAAGCCAATGTGAGTGGTCTGAAAAGAGAGCCGGTACAGATGACAGAGCTGCCAAATGGTCCATGGCGAGAACCTAGCATTGACTTCCACATGGTAATTACCTATTAGTTGTCATCGATGATTACAGTCAGTATCCAGAGGTTGATTCTGTTCGATCAACATCAGCCAGGACTATAATTCCAAAGTTGTATAGAATCTTTTCAACTCATGGCATACCAGAAATAGTAAGGAGTGATAATGGTCCTCCCTTTCAAAGCAAAGATATGCAGAGAGATATAGTTTCAAGCATCGGAGAGTAACCCCATATTGGCCAGAAGCCAACATTGGCGAGGTCAAGAGTTTTATGAAACCCCTTGGGAAGGTGTGTAAGTCCGCACAGCTTGAAGGGAAACCTTGGAAGCAAGAGATGTTCTTTCTCAGGAACTACCGTGCGACTGCACACAATACAACAGGTCAGTCTCCTGCAACAGTATTGTTTGGCCAACCCATCAAGACCAAGTTACCAGAAGTTAAGTCAAAGCCAGATGATGTCGAGTTCAGAGATAGAGATAAGAAGAACAGGAGTAAGATGAAGAGCTATGCAGAGAAGCTCAGAAATATCAGAGACTCTTAAGTTGTCTATCGATAATAAGGTGAATTGAAGAACTACAAGAAAGGCAAACTGCAGCCACATTTCTCTAAAGACCCAGTCCAGGTGATTGGTCAGAAAGGTTATATGGTCATTTTCCAGAGAGGATGTGGTGTAAAGGCTAGAAATAGTTCACATGTCTAGCCGGTGACAAGTTCTGAAGAACCAGGTCTAGTTGAAGATGAATGCGATGAAAGTGGACCTGAGCTGCAAGAAGTTCCATTGTTAGCAGATTCTCCTGAGCTGCAAGAAGTTCCAGTGTCAGTGGATGCTCCTGTGTTGGGTGACTCATGTCTATTGCCATCAAACTCTGATAATAGTAATACAGTAGTCCGTCGTGTTTCATCTAGGCTTACCCAGAAACGAGATGTCCCAGTAAGATTCAAGGATTACATACTTACCTAATCTTGTGTTCTCTGTGGTATACATGCATTTTCTCATCTTAATCCTTATTACGGTAATTTAGTTAGTTCTAAGGTACTAATTCCATAATCATTAGTTGTGTAGTAGTGTGATAGAACAAGCACACTTGTCTATCTGTTATTTTTATTAAGTGTATCCATATGGCGATTTGTCTGTTCGTCCATCCACTCCTATAGTTTATTTTATGCCTTCTACTTTTCAAAGACGGGAGGGATGTAATGGAGTTATCCATCATTCCTGATAATCTGTATTTCAGGGCACTCAATTAGACGGACGATGGATATGGTTGATTGATTTTCACGAATAAAGTAATAAATAGTTATTATTTTATGCGTTATTAATCAAATAAAGAACCCCAACAACTCTGCATGCACCATGTAGCCTTTGTGCAGAGAAGGTAACAAAATCAGAATCAGCAGTAGAATGTGATTGATACAAAAAATGGGTTCATATCAAGTTCTCACAAATCTCTGACGCAGACTACAAGGCACTGCAAACGACAAACTGTGCCTGGATGTGTCCAAACTGTGACAACATCAGCCTGTCTAATCATTCATCCTTGGCATTAGCAACTGATTTGAAGCAATTAGTGAATCACCACAGCCAAAATCTGTAATGAGGGATAAAACGGTAAAAACAAAACAAATCACTATGGTATCAATCAATATAAATAGAATCAGAGGGGCGGGGGGGGGGGGCATGAAATACAGTCATATCTATCAACATGCGATCCAGACATTTTGCCACAGGAATTAGACTATGGTATATTCAGAAATGATAGAGTAATGGGTGGGGGAAGGACTATTTTGTTAGTGAAGCAAACTTTAGAATCATCACAAGTTTATGACTTAGAAAATGGTTCAGAATCAGTGTGGGCAAAATTGTCAATAAATGGAAAATACCAGCAGTTGGTATAGGGAACCAGATGCACCATCAGATCACATTATCCTACTAAGAAATCAGCTACTCATGATCAAGTAAAAATAAAGTAAACCACCTTCCAAATATCCACGTTCTTGGCGACTTTACCGTAAGGAAAATTGATTGGAAAACAAAACTCAGGACAGAACTTCGTGCCTCGTTATCAGATTCCAAGCCTTAACTAACATCTTTGATGCATTTAGCATGGAATAACGAGTATCTTTCCCAAATCGTGAAGGAAACACTTTAGATTTAATCGCAACAACATTAACCTTCACTCACCAGACAAATTCAATGGCCACGATGCTGTTATGGGCACCCTCATCCGCAACATCTCTGACAAAAAGAAACCACATAGACAGTTCTTTCAATATTCTAAAGGAGACTATGGCACTATGCGTAAAGATACATTGGAGTTTGCAAAGTACTTCAATGGTCATGAGAATAGCCATGATTTCGAAACCAATTGGTAACTAATTAAGAATTTTCTAAATGAAACAACCCGAAAAAATGTACCTAGTAAGCTATCTCACTCCCAACAATCATTACCCTGGATAAACAACAAGATAAGGGCATTGATTAGGCGCAGGAACAAAACACACAGTTGGTTTAAAAAGACTGGCAGCCTACGCCTAAAAGATAGTTGGAAAGCTCTGTGAAAGCAAATTAAGAAAGAAGTTCTGGATTTCTACAACAACTTTGTCAACAATTTGCTCAGTGACGTTAAAGCTGACTCGAAACCCTTTTGGAAGTATATTAACAACAAAAAATCTGACAAACAAGGAATCCCGCCACTCAAGACAAATGGAATTCTTGCAGATACTGACCCCAGCAAAGCCAAAGAACGTAATAGCCAATTTACTAGCATATTCACCGAAACAACCTTTAGCGAAATACCATACTCAATTCCTAAAACAAGCAAAATGGAAAACATCACCATCAGCCCAAATGGAATTAAGAAATTACTAAATGGTTTGAAAACATCAAAACCCATGGGGCCAGACGAAATACACCCTCGAATACTCAAAGAACTGTCAACATAACTGTCAAGCATACTATCACATTTTTTTAAACAGTCATTAGACAAAGGAGTTATCCCAACTGAACGGAAATCGGCAAACATTTGTCCTTTATATAAAAAAGCGACCAGTCCTTACTAAGTAACTATAGACCAGTTTCCATCACATGCATTTGTTGTAAGATGCTGGAACACATCATCTGTTCTAATTTAATGAGCCATTTCGAACAAAATAACATCCTAACTCACAGAGTGGGCTTCAACCATTGATAAACGGAAACAAGTGGACATTTTTATTCTCGACTTTGAAAAGGCTTTTGATATTGTTCCACATGAACTTTTGAAATCTAAATTGCACAAATATGGTGTGTCAAAAAACATACTAAATTTGATTGACTCATTCTTACCAGGTCACAAACACAAACAGCGCGTAGTAGTCAATGGTGTCAAATCAAACGTTGCTGATGTTGTGTCTGGAGTACCTCAAGGAACCGTT
Organism: Chaetoderma sp. LZ-2023a; assembly: GCA_034401795.1. Classification (NCBI taxonomy): domain Eukaryota; kingdom Metazoa; phylum Mollusca; class Caudofoveata; order Chaetodermatida; family Chaetodermatidae; genus Chaetoderma; species Chaetoderma sp. LZ-2023a. The sequence continues at coordinate 13,101,448 of CM067371.1, forward strand.
CTAGGCCCTTTACTGTTTTCAGTCCACATAAATGATATAGTTTATATATGTTTATCGAGTACTGTTAATCATTAATGAGTTAGAATATATTTTGCATGTAATCTTGCATTTCTGTTTATCTAGTCCTCTTCTATTGTGACAATTGCTGATCAATCACTTCCTATCATTGAGTGTGTATATATTCTAGCAGTACTTTACCTCCGCTCTCTGAGATCATGAAGTAGTTATATGGCACCGAGCCCTTTTGGGTAATGTCATGACTTTGCATTTCATAGGATAACCAGATATCTGACCAGGTCTGTAGGTTCGATAGATCATTTTGAAGCAGATCCTGATCATCCGGGCCAAGAATTTGGCGTGACAATTTTGTACCATCGGCAAACATTTTCACGTCTGAATCCACTACATTTGGGAGGTTATTGATGTAAAGGATGAACAGTAATGGTACCGAGAACACTTCCTTTTGGGATCCCACTAGTTACATCTGACCACTCCCATGTTGCATTATTCACACTTACTTACTGCTTGCGATTACTTAGGAAGTCTGTAACCCAACCTATGATTTGGCCTTTTACGCCATGGCTTTCAAGTTTTTCCCATTTTCAGCAATCTTCTGTATGGAACTTTGTCGAAAGCCTTCTGGAAGTCCATGGAGGTGGTGTCTACTATTCCTCCTTTATCAATGACATCTGTCCAGGTATTTAAGAATTGAAGTAGCTGGAGACTAGTTGACCTGTTGCTAATGAAACCATACTGCTTAGGACTGAACAGTTTATTATCACTCACGTGGTTATACACTTCGTCCCTCACAATAGACTTCATTACCTTGCACACAGTACTTGTAAAGCCAACCAGGCTATAGTTAGTAGGGCTTTTTCTGCCACCTTTTGTAAATATTTCCAATATGGTTGTGTGTTTCCACATTTCTGGTACGGTGCAGGAATCTAGAGATGTCTGAAATATGATAGACAGTGGTTTACTAATAGTTGGGCTCCGTTCTTTCAAAACCCTTTGACTTAGCTTATCTGTGCCTGGAGACTTTGATCCATCAAGATTGTCCAGTTTCTTCTTCACCCGTTCTTCTCTTATATTAATATATGAGAGTGACCCCTCTGTTTCTAGTTGCGGCAGTTTTGGTATGTCATCTTTTGGTTCGATTGTAAATACTGATGAGAAGTATAATACCTGTGCCTTTTCTTCATCTGTTTCAGCAATGGCATTAGTTCCAGGTTTACGCCGACCAGCTACATCGACACATGTTCTGGTTCTGTAGTTGCCATAATTCCAGAACTTCTGGGGATTGTTTTAGTTTGCTCGGCCACATTTTTCCCAACTTGTCTCTGTTTTGCTCTGGCCATATTTCTTACTTTATTTCTTATCTTGCAGTATGCTTTGTAGTCATTTTGATTCCTTGATCTCATGTAGCGATTCCACAGATGGGGTCTGTCTCTAATATTGTCTTTTGATGCCTTGTCAATTGAGACTTTCTTCTCACCACAATGTCTAGTGTAAATTATTTTGCTGGGTACACACTGGTTCATAGAAGCACTAAGGTTGTCAATAAATATTTTCCATTGGGCTGCTACATCTTTCTCCCACAACATTTCTTCCCAGTGCATATCGATCATCTGTCGCATCTCTTCATGGTTGCCTTTATCGTAGTCGATTTTTGTAAAAAAAAAATTCTTCTCTATGTATATATAGCACCTGTATTTAAACTGTATGACAGAATAGCCATGCTTCCCTAATGGACTGAGCCTGTTATATTCTTCAACCATGTCGGCTTCATTTGTGAAGACCATGCCTAACATACTCAGGTTATCTTTGCTGCAGCCTCTCGTGCATTCGTTTATATGCTGGAATAAATAATTTCTTTTACAACAATCATGAAATTAAGTTTCCTGACTTGTAGGGCTGTCTTTCACTGCTACTAACTTCTGCCAGTTTATATCTGGCCAATTAAAGTGCCCCCATGATTAGTAGGTGACTGTGATCCTGGGTTGTTATGTTATCCAACATACTATTTACAGGAGTACTATTTGGGCTTCTATATACACATCCTGATACTAAAGCAACGCTGTGGATCGTCTTGATTTTGGTATCATCTCTGTGCTTTAACCGGAAGAATGCAGAGAGGTCTGGTCATTGGCGTAGCTCTGAATGCATTAGGGTTGAAAGAGGGGTTCCACAAGGAAGTGTACTTGGTCCTCTTGATACAGAGAGCTTGATACAGACATTAAAATCGACTAGATCCATCCAGTGGTGCATATTATATCAACACCTACGTAACATCAACCAGTCTTAACCTCAGTTTGTGTGCAACACATTTTATGACGAATTCAGAGGGACTGTTTTTTTTGTTAGCTAGTCTACTTGTCATATAGACTACTATAGGCTTTATATCATCTCGTTTTGCGTGAAATAATATTGTCTGGTTTGAAGTGAGTAGCTCTGGTATACTTTAAGTTTAAATTCTCTCTACCATCATATGCTGGTGGAAATCACTACACCAATGGCTACTTAATACATATGAGATACTTTTCTCGATCTCATATCGAAAGAGATCTTGCGAGATAAGAATGAACTGTAGAGTGGGTAGTAAAAACATTAAAAAACCCATCAACCTGATAATCGAGAGTAGATATATAATACATATAGCTAAGATGTGCAATAGATACACATAGCAATCAGAGACAAATATTGATCTCCAAAAAGCATTCGACTATGTGTCCAATGAACGATTGATGCGGTAAATACATGCGCATGGCATGGTGTAGATCGGATCGACCGGTCGGGTACCGGCCGTACCAGCTAAGCTGGGTACGCGCCACCTGTCTAGGATTCGTTCACTGAACACGCCCCTCGGGGTAGGGATATAAGCGTATATAGGCCTATGGGAGAGAGTGTGTTGAAAAATTACTACGTTCGTTAAAACGCATTATGCGCATGCGCGCGCCAGGACGCTGTTTCTATGGAGCACGTAATTGTGACCTAGATATGATGGCGCTTATAGTGTACCCAGCTGGTACTCTGTAATTCTTATTGATTGTCTGTTCCCGGTAAATCTGACATTAATCAGGCCCAGAATGCGACGGGCTTTTTAAATCTGTAAACCATTTTAAAATCGGTTGAGAAATGGCTGAGTTATCCAGGAAACCTCTTCTTGATCATCTTCAAAATATTGCCCTGACGTCATAACCACGTGGACATAAAGCTTCTAGAATGTTCTAGAATGTTCGACAACTTATTATTATTAGCTGTGTGCTGATTGGCTGTTGCTCGAACGATGATTGGATGAAGCCTGCGCCTGTGACGTCATGGAGAGTATAAAAGGAGAAGCGATCCAGTGATCGAGAGCATTCTCGGCCAGGGGCCGAACAGGTTGGAGCTGTACCAACTATTATCAAGCGTGACATGCGTCTTTCTTCACTATGAGTCGGGTTTTTATCCCGTAGTGTGCAGTTTCCAACCCACCGCACTAATACAATTTTGTAGCTCCCCATTTATGGGAGTAGTTTGGAACTTTCGATAATCGTTCCCGAATACTACATCTACATTCGGAACACAAACTTGTGGTGAGGCCTTTGCGGCCTGAATATGTGAGTCTACAGATGTAGAGGCAGGATGTTCTTTGGTGGATGACTCGCAGGATCTGCCGGCCACACCTAAAAGTGGTATTTCAAACGACGACGCACCAATTGTGTAGGTTCTTTCAACTTTCGACCGCAGCAAGTAAACTCTGCCCGGTGCGTCTTCAGAGCTGGTTGACGTACCCAGCACTGTGAAGCTTTGTTTTGTATCTTCATTTGCCTCTAACAACCCCCACTAGTGATCGGGTTGTTTACACCTTCCATCCATACCATCGGTGTACGGGAACTTTCTTCACCACGTAGTACTATCGTATCTTTTACTGACTGCTCGTTAGACATTCCATTAGGCCTACAGCACTAAGTGATGTCCTTCTCCCGTCATGAACGTTCTTATGGAATTCTTGTTTGCGGAAAACAGCTTGCGGGAACCACCCTGCGGGAACTTTCCAGCTTCCGGAGAGTGCATCATCTCACGTCGACTACAGATCTACGTCTCAATTTCAGTAACACGGTAGCCTAACTTGGGAATGACTACCGAGTATTCAAGTAACTATACCTCACCGTTTAATTATTTCTCTATATAGGTTTTGTTAATTATCTCGTATCCATACTAACGCTTCCGATGACTAAAAGGAACCGTAACGGTCTTAGGACCAATAGTTATAATTTCTGTATTTGCTAAATAGTTATTTTCATTTTCCTCAATGCGTTGCTAACCGCACTATAGTAGGTTCATTAACCTGTATTACTAGATATATCTTAATCATTGCCACCGTATTGTTTGTTCTGGATAGATTCCGTAGGTATATGGCCAGTGGCCATCCGTTAAATTGTTTTGCTTAAGTTATAGAAAATATAGGAATGCAGTGCACGTAGGAAACACTATACAGCAACATTTATATATGCAGCATTTTCTCCCGCCACCAACAATTTTTCACTGAGGTCGCTGTCCGTGCTATAACTCTGTTTAGCCCGGCATGCTACCGACTAACCTTTTCTATTCAGCTCGATAGGATAGGTTCAAAATGATTAGAGACACTTTCTTCATTCCATACTGTGTAATATATTCTTCTATTCCGGCAGTGCGATAATCTAGCCTCACACTCCGGTAAGACTCATAGCTCCAAGATTTTGTCTCTTCATATTCCAGTTAGCCTTGTGACTTCTTAATTGTTTGGACGCCCCTATCCGCACCATGGGCTGATCCGACTCTGGGAAACTATTGGGGTTTCCGAGCGGTGATGGCTAGGGTGCGGTATCACATACACATTCCCATGTATCCTCGGATACTTAGTAGATAGTACTTTAAGCCAATGTAGGAAAAACTGCGAAAACACATGTATTAATTATTATTTTATTTACGGACAATCCTCCCGCACCGCAGTGCAAAACTGGCAACTTGTATATAAACCTAACGACAGGTTAAACGGTAAGTTCCATAGGACCCGTTGACGGGCGGGATACGTATTCTCACCAAATTCTGTTAAAATGTCCGGGCATGATATTTAGATCTGCCACGCCCTTACGGGAAGGACATTTACGGTGTGCATTCGTCTCTCTTACCCCCACCATAACGATAGGAGATATGGCCTAATAATGCTTTCGTGAAATATAAACCATGTCTTGTAATGTTTCATGTGGTTGTGAAGCGGAATGGCCAGACTCTCACCCAGTTCGAAGATCCCACTAAGTAACATGTATGAGCGCTGTCTACAGTATTGATGTCCTCGGGCATCTGTTCTCCATGACAGCCATGTCTAATAGCTAGGTAGATATTGGCCGGTTGTGGCCTAAACTAATTCTTGTTTTGAAAACAACTAAATGGAATTAAGCAAAGCAGAAGGCCCGCAGAAATAACGCGGCAACTACCAAATCAGCATATTAGGAATCACATAAGACGGTGACCAATGAATCCATCGGGAATCTTCCGCTCCGTCTTCACGTAAAACAGTACGCACCCCTATAGTCATAATCTAACTAGGTATGGTCTTTTCTTTCTACAGCATTTTTGTTTGAAAAATTAGAGTGGGCCTATTTTTGCCTACTATTCTTCTCCCGCTTTAAGCCGTGGCGACACCTTCCCGAGACGGAGGCCCGCACGAGGCACTTGCCTCTCGCAAGGATTCAGCGATGACGGTTCACGCCAGGATAATACTCCTCACCCAAACTAGCACTACATTTTCGTCTGAGATAGCCGTTTTCCTTTTAGCTCAGAGGTATTATAACTTATATTAAGTTAAATAGCTATGTCTCGTGTATGGGAGCCTCCCTTGCGGGGATACCTCTGCGGACCTACGAGTCTGTGTGGTACCTCCGGGAGCCCCATGTTTAAAAGGTCATCTACCTGCCTCTATGGCTTGTATTTTCGTATGCTCTTATTGTAGTTTTATCTAGCATATTTTTTCAATAATTAGGTAAACTCATTGTATAGACTTATATTTTTAGGTCACCAAATCAAATCTTGCAAGTCCATAGATCACGAAATTGCTATGGGCAGGCATACTGGTGATACAAACTCTTTGGATGAGGCCATTGTGTTTAATGTTCCAGACAATGGTCGCATTGCCCCACCGGAACAATTGAGTTCCACCGACCTTAGGAGCCGGTTTTTGTTTCCCGCAGGGCAGTCTCGTTCAAGGTCCGTCACCCCGAGACCGGATGCTAACCAGCGTCATCACTCGTCATGCACTTACGGCACGGCGAGTCGACACGAGACATCGGAACGGCCCGACACTACCCGGTGAGCTACAATAACCAGTAAGCCCCTGGATTGGATTCAATAATTTTTAACAGGAAGAATGCATAGAGTGTTGGTCCATGGCGTAGCCTCTGAATGCATTAGGGTTGAAAGCCGGGTCGCACAAGGAAGCATACTTGGTCTTCTCCTATTTATCATATGCCAGTACATATTGATTCTAATATATCTCTGTATGCAGATGATACCAAGCTATACTGAATAATTTGCGACGAGTGTCAGAATAATTTTACAAAATGATCTGGACATAATTCAAAAGTGGTCCCATACATGGCAGTTAAAATTCAACTCCAAAGAAATGCTCAATAATGCTCCCATTCTAATGGTTTCCTGCAATTAAATCTCAAAGTTGATACAACGCTATGGGTGCTAATAATTAAATAATCCCCATTGGTTTTTTTACGACAAATATTAAAATTATGAACCCTTTCTCTTAATGAATGCCAACAACATTTAATGCACACATTGCCGTGGTTCAAATTGAATAACCATTGTTGATAGTGGTTCTAAAATACCTGTTCATCTGTATGATGATGATGATGATGATGATGATGATGACGCTGTTGGGATTCTAATATTAGTGCATAATTAGCCTAATGAATATCACCAGCTATATCTAATGTGAACCACTTGAGGTTTCCTGATGGTGGTTCTAAAACATGTGAAATAGCACCCGGTGGTTCTAAAAATCAAACCGTTTGTCTGAGGAGGACCACTTAAGTTAATGCTCTCAATAGACCTTCTAGTTTATCTATCAGTCATAGTAGTAGTAGTAGTAGTAGTAGTAGTAGTAGTAGTAGTAGTAGTAGTAGTAGTAGTAATAGTAGTAGTAGTAGTAGTAGTAGTAGTAGTAGTAGTAGTAGTAGTAGTAGTAGTAGTAGTAGTAGTAGTAGTAGTAGTAGTAGTAGTTGTAGTAGTAGTAGTAGTAGTAGTGGTAGTAGTAGTAGTAGTAGTAGTAGTAGTAGTAATAGTAGTAGTAGTAGTAGTAGTAGTAGTAGTAGTAGTAGTAGTAGTAGTAGTAGTAGTAGTAGTAGTAGTAGTAGTAGTAGTAGTAGTAGTAGTAGTAGTAGTAGTAGTACAAGTAGTACTAGTAGGAGTAGTAGTGGCGGCGGCGGCGGTGGCTACGTGATGTGCAGGATGATGTTATATTCAATTATGCCATGAATGACGTAGATAAGTCGTCATGAACGTGTAATTGATGATTAACTAAGCGTTGTTGTACGAATTTTATGTCTTTACTACTTAATAAAGATTCTCTTGAACATTTTGAAACTAATTTGACTGGGCGTTGTTGTTGCCATAGGATTCAAAATATTCAACAGGTTGCACGTATATTTATATATGCATATTAGGTGAACCCAACTAGCCTAAACCTAATAACAAATCATGCAAATCATGGAAAATCGTAATTTTAGGAACATGTTATCTACAATAGACCTATTAATAAATCATTCAAAATCGTAATATGAACATATCAACAATAAATTATAAATGTCTACAATCTATCTAACTATAACATCACAATCTAGTACGTCATCAATGACGTAATTATGTCCGTCATAACTGCTTAATAGTCTGTCAACTAGAAGATAATTGTAGCCTATGAATTGTATGTCTGTACTACAATATCAGCGGCCAGTCAAATTAGTTTCAAAATAGTTACCAGCTTACCTGCATAGTTTTCAGGAAATTGGGATTCAGGGAGTGCATGGATCGATCGATTCCTACACTGGCAAAGTGCGGATGGAGCTTAAGCTGCTTAACTAGAGTTGGGTGGACCAAAACAAAAACTGTATTCATCCATTACTGAAAATTTGCAATTTACAACCCTATATGTCTATGGTCCATGGTAGTACCAGTCGTCAGGCATCGAATTAACCACCGCTTGAAAAAAATAAACAAATATTGTTAATGGTAATAAATTATCAAATAATATAATTCTCACAGTAAAACATAATTATAATCTTAGATGATAAAATAACTAGACACGAGATACTACACACAGCCGCGGCTGTTATCGCTATACCGGCAGTTGTTTTGGGTCTAGTGGCGGCTGTTTTCGACTGCGGCTGTTATTGACTGTCGCGATATACCTTGGGACTGTACATTTCCAACATAGATGACCTGAAAGATATATCGCCACTATCATCTCAATTCTAGACCAATCAAAAAAGGTTTGGCACCATTGGAACTGTCTCTTCCACAGGATTCTGGAGCTGTCCTTGATATTGCTCTACAGTATCTCATTTCTGAGATATATTGAGAATAAAATGTCCTCTCTTCAGAACCTGCTGCGGAAGCACTTAAGCCACAAGCTACAGCATTGCACATTAGAGATTAAAGCAGCTTAACAAGGTAAATAAGCCCTCTGATTCACTCTTGGAAAGAGGGAGGAGTCACGTGACCCTCCCAGAAAGGTATATAAGCCAAGCTAGAGACTAGAATCAACATTAGAGAGAACATGTCGCCATCACCAGCACATATGTGATCAAGCACTGGAGTCGCCCGAGTTGCTGAGGCCAACACAATGGTTATAGGCCTGCCTCAAGCAGCTCATCACTCAGCGGCCTCCATACCACGGCGCTCCTATCACACTCAGCGCTGCCAGGAGCTGTGTGAATTTTTGAATGCCCTGCACTAATCAAGTAGGGCAAAATATCAACCTAAAATATACCTCCTCTCCGGTAACTGATTGGGCTGCCATCATCTGGTCCCACTTACGGTAGCTACCAGAATTTACTAACAAGGAAGATGTCTGCCAACCCGCTAATAAAAAACTACTCAGTGCCTGCGTACAAAAATATCAACTGGATCTCCAACATCTGGAATGCGAGCTAGAAACATATCTTTCAGACCATGCGGGAGCCAGCCGCTCCTACGTATGTGCCATCGCCACAAGAAGAAGTAAGAACTTTGTTCTGCCTCTTTTTCTTTCTTCATCATCATCTCTTCGTCATATACATCTTCATCATTACATAGTTATTGCGACTGAAAACGCTTGCTCTACTTTGTCATAAAATGCAATCGTGACGATACCTTCACTACTTCTTCATCATCAACATTATTGAACAGTGTAATCTGTTGCTTCACTTCTTAATGAACCACCACTGCAAACCTGTTCTTTTCGCACATTGTCTCTGACTGCTGAACCGCATAACTGTGCAATCATCCTTCGTAAATCATTCTTCGCTATTAGCAGCCAACTATTCATGACTGTTAACTGTTAAGCATTCACCACTGTTCATCACTGTTAGCAGCACATAACTTTGAACTGTTTTAAACATTAAATGTTAAATGCCTTTTCATGTTTTCTGTTTGTGACGTTTCTACTAACAAAACCATGTATCGTGCAAGCAGCCGCTGTTGAATTCTATGAACCGTTCACATCGCATATATTAGTCTGTCTTAAAGCTTCTTGCAGCAATATTTGCACCACATCTCCTTTCCCAATTAATTCTACCTTCTCATTTCACACACTCATGCTATTGCAACACCGAACCACATAGATATACATTACCAGAAGTCCATAATACTATCGGCAGGATTAGAAGAAAAGCCTACGGCTTGGGTCCTGAGAAAATGATGATGATGATGTGGATTCATGTTAACATTCGATAGATCGCTACTAAAAGTTTTTGATAAATTTAATAATTTTATATATTCTAGCACTCGTGAATTTAGTGCCATAGGAATTACCGAGACATGGCTGAAACCTGACTCACCATTGGAATTAATTAATATGCAAAATTACAGATTCATTGAAAAAAGCATACTTCATTTTTGAAGTCCCTACAGGTTAATACTTCTTTTACAAATGATTTTCCTTTCTTTGAATGCCACCGCTGCTTTAAAACAAGGCATACATTAATTTAGTTTGATCTACAATACAGTCACACATTGATTCTAGTCCATCCTGATGTCAGACTCCCGGTCTCAAGGGCCAAAATACCGAAGATTTTTCCGGGGACGTGGAAATTGACTATTCAACACTACCACGAAAATAGAACCGTATATATTGTCAACTGTCAATACGGCGAGCTTTTGTGGTAACATAGATATATGCTTTCATCAACTACTTCTCCAGCGAGCAGGTATTTATTATTAAACTACATTACTGTTGTTGCCACTGCCAATATCTTTTGCCTCAATCGACATGTCTAAAAAGATTCTGCAAGCTCAAGCATAGTGTGTAGCCATGGTAGCCACAGCGATGATAGGAGACAGTCTATCACTGACTGCCCATGTGGACTATGTTCGATAGAAGTTAAGGAAAAAAGACAAGTGTGACATATGGTACGACAAAATATGTCAGGATATTACAAATACTGACTATAAAGTACTGCAAAAGAAAACCCTTGGACTAATTTGGAACTGCACACTCTGCAGATGTGGTGCATCAAATACAAACAAGAAGAAGGACAGGTTAACTAAGCTAGAAGCAAAAATAGGCCAGATTCTATCACTAATGGAGCATCAGATCACCATCAAGGATTACTTAGGATTACTTAGGATCTATGGAATCAGGCCTGTGTAGCCTTTATGTCTGCCTCTTTTTTTGCCAGTGCTTGGAGCGACTCACACACGTGACTTCCTGGCAATGTGACTTCCACTGTAAAGTCATACTTTACTTCCAGCATTTCCCAAAATCTGTCTAGTCCTACATCAAACAGAAAAACTGTTTTGAAGTTTACTACAGCTTCTGGTAGGCTATTCCATAGGTCCACTACTCTGCTGGTGAATGAGTTCTTACTGATGTCTAGTCTGGATTCTTTCTTAAGGAGTCTCCGATTGTACCCTCTTGTGATACTTTCATTGACCATTTCCATCATATTTTCGGTTATTTCTGGGTCGTATATACCCCTCAAGATCTTAAAGGTCTCTATCATATCTCCTGTTGGGAGTGCTTGTCTTCCTAGTCTTTCTGGATAATCTAGCTCGTTGAGTGAGGGGACCAATTTTGTGGCTCTCCTCTGCACATTTTCCAGCATTAAGGTATCCTTTTTTGTATGTGGAGCCCATACACTCACCGCATATTCCAGATGTGGCCTCACGAGAGCTGTGTACATACAACTGAACATCTCTTCATCAAGGTATGTAAAAAAATCTTCTAATCAGGACCATGATGCTGTTTGCCTTGTTCACTTGTGCTTGCATATGGGCTATAAAGGTTATGATTTTGTCAACAACCACTCCTATGTCTTTTGCTTTGTTCACGTTATCAAGAATAACCTTTTCTCCATTCGTGTTGTATAAATGTTATGTTCTGTCTTTCTCAACTGCTGACCTTCCACTCTGTCCTGTCATTATCTTACACTTGTCCAGATAAAATCTTAGTAGCCAAGTGTCTGTCCATTTTTGTAGTGAGTTCAAGTCATTTTGCAGTTTGATCTCGTCTTCTTGTCCTCTAATCCCACTGTACAGCTTTGTGTCATCTGTGAATAGGTATGCCATTGCGTTTATGTATATTACAAGCAATATGGGTCCTAGGACACTACCTTGCGGAATTCCACTTGCGACATCATTGGTTCCAGAATTCACTCCATTTACTACCACTTTTTGTGTTTTTTGTGACAGGAAGTGTCCAGTCCATTTGATTATTTGACTGCTCAGGCCATAGCTATTTAACTTGCTTAGTAGTTGTTGGTGTGGCACCATATCGAAGGCTTTCATAAAGTCCATGTATATGGTGTTGATTTTTCCTCCTTTGTCAAGGATCGGGGTCCATTCATCCATTACTTTTAACAGTTGCAAGGTCGTTGACCTTTCAGATAGAAATCCAAACTGTTGTTTGTTAAAAAGCTTATTCCTAATCATATGATCCACAATTCTCGCTCGAACCAACTTCTCCAAAGCTTGCACAGGACGCTTGTCTGACTCATCGTTGTATAGTTTCCTGGATCTGACTTGTTGCCCTTTTTAAAGATTACTGCCACATTTACAGTTTTCCAGGTACTTGGTACTTGTCCCTCTAACATAGATTTGTTGAATATCAGTTGCAGGGGCTTGTAGAGCACATCTTGTAATTCTTTAAGCACATTAGGATGGATTTCATCTGGGCCAGGAGCTTTATTCTTCTGGATTCCTGTCAATAACTTAAGTAATTCTTCTTCTGTAGCTCGTGTGTCATGGAATTCCTCCTTTAGTTCCTTTGTGTAAATTTTTTGTATATTCCCCAATGGTTCATTCATGAACAAACTAGTGAAGAAGTTTGCCAACACATCTGCTTTGTCTTTATTGCTATTAGCTATCCTCAGCACGCCATTCTCAATAGTTTTCAGCTTAGCAATTCCTGTTATCATGTTTGAGTTTACATACTTCCAGAATTTCTTTGAATATCTCTTTGCATCTGATTATTTCCTTCTCCTTTTCTCTTTTTGCATTCCTCACTAAGTTCTTTTACCTGGTTTCTTATTATCGTGTACTATTTATGCTTTTGACTGCTACGTGTTTCCTTAAATCTCTGCCAGCACCTATGTTTTTCCGTATCTTTTTAGGAGCTTTTCATCAAGGCAGTTGGTGATTTGTTCCATTACCATCTGAATTCTCTTTCTTGTTTTTGGGATATGCTTTTCCTGGGCACTATTGTATGCTTACATAAATGTGTCTAGTGCATCTGTGACATTTATACCTTTTAATTTTACTTCCCAATATATGTTCAGTTATTTTCGCATTGATATATAATCACCTTTAAAATAGTTCCACCTACTTTGTTTGTTGTGATTCCCCTCTATATACTGGTGGTAAGTGTAGACTAGTACAGAGTGATCACTTAGTCCAATCAACCAAAACACATGGAAGATAAAATAGAAAAAATGCTTGAAGCCAAAGTCAGAGAAAGCTTTGACGAACTAGTTGACCGGCAGAACAGGAAAAGGAATGCAATAATTATAAATATAGAGGAAAGTCAATAGAAGACCGACATGCATAGGAAATTGGATGACAAAATTAAAATAGATCAGACATTAATGGAAAAGCATGGAGATGGATCCAACCGACATTGAATCAATTCATAGACTAGGGAAGAACAAGAAGACAGCGTCAGACCATGGCCAATAAAAGTTGTACTGAAATCGTAATCAGCCAGAGACAAACTAGTGTACACATACATTAAATACAATTAGGGAAAGGATGGGGAAAAACAAGATTTACATAAATCTGGACAGGACGCCCCAAGAAGTTAAAGAACATGTTACACTAAGGCAGGAGCTAGTGGAGAGAAGGGATTCAACCCCCAATGATATATTTGTTATACGGAATGATAAAATAGTCAAACTGAACCCCAAGAAAGGGGTTCCAAGACATTGCCTCATTAGAAGAGTCTCAAAAAGTCATGTACATAGAACTAAATTGCAGTGCACACCTACCTGTATATACACAAACAGAGACAGACTGAGCAACAAGATGAAAGAACTTAAAATACTTCTAAATAATTTAGACCCAGCAATACTCTGCATTACGGAAGTATTGCCAAAACACTCACAGTCCAAAATACAACCCAGTGAGCTGCAATTAGAGCACTATGATCTGTTCATGAATGAGAAGCCAGAATGGATAGTAATCATTTACACGCACGCACGCACGCACGCACGCACGCACGCACGCACGCACGCACGCACGCACGCACGCACGCACGCACGCACGCACGCACGCACGCACGCGCACACACACACACACGCGTCCTTAAACGCATATGCATGTTACTCCATGAACGACAGGGACTTTAAAAACTCTATCGGGTGCTCTTGGTCAAACAGAAATAATGAAAAAGAAATAGTTGGATTTGTATACAGGAGCCCAAACTCTGTTAGCAATAACAATGTTAATTTAATGCCCTGGCTTAACATAATTGATAAGGAGAAGGGAGAGCACACAATAATGGCTGGGAACTTTAATTACCCCCAATGTAGATTGGACAATAGGCACAACATCTGACCCGCACAGTGAAAAATGCCTGAGCACGTTGCAAGACAACTTCCTACAGCAAATGGTCTGTGGCCCAACCCACCACAGGGAAAATCAAACAGCAAATATGCTGTACCATGTATTAACCAACAACACAGATCTAGTTAGAGACATCATTCATGAAGTACTTCTAGGCAAGAGCGACCACAGCATTTTAATAATTTAGTTACACGCAGAAATCCTCAACTACAGCACACACTAAGAACCTTGTAGACTTCTTCTAAACAAAGGATATTATACCAACCTTAGAAAAGAGCTCAAAGATACAGACTGGGTGGAATGAATGTCCTTAGCACAGTGGAAGCAGATACATTTCTCTACCAGATATTGTCAGAAGCTATACTGCACAATATTCCTAAATCGACGCCGGGTAGGGGTGCTTAAGCAAAAGAAAGAAATCTGGACAAACTACGGTGTTCATGATTTGATAAAGGAAAAGCACATGGCCTACAAGAAATTAAAAAAGTAAAAATGTGCAGTCTTTTGTGCAGACTACAGAAAATACCAACAAACAAGAAATCTGGCTACATCAAAGATTTGGTATACAAAAGCAGAATTTGAGAGAAAGATAGCCATGGACTGTAGTACAGACCCTAAAGCCTTCTGGAACAACGTTAAGAGCAAGTCACATCTGAAAGAGAGCATTGGAAACTTAATATGTCCAAATAGTGGGATTACTGCCAAAACTAATACAGAAAAAGCACAAGTACTAAATAATTTTTTTGCCAGCGTCATTACGAACATTCTTAGCTGACATGCTTATACTAAACCCAAATAAAAGTACAGGACCAGATGTTATTCCCCCTAGGATTTTGATAGAGGCAGCCAAGGAACTCAGCATACCAGTGAGTATACTCTTTAACAAAGCTCTAGATGTCATTCCGGACTTATGGAAAACAGCCAATGTAACTTGTATTTATAAGAAAGAAAAAATGCAGGATCCTGAGAAATACAGGCCTGTTAAGCTTGACATGCATTTTATGCAAGGTATTAGAATCATCTGTACATGACGCTATTATGGATCACTTAGAAATGAGTGATCTATTATCTAAGTGCCAACACGGATTCAGTACTAAAAGATCATGTAAGACCCAGCTGTTGACATAAAGATGAGGGTAAGTTGCTATTATGGAAGTCTCATAAGATTGTGTATAATTGGAGCCTTCTAATGGCTTCAAGTTTTAAGACCTTTTCTGATTTAAATATTCCTGGCCACCTTCTGTTTGTGAGAATAGCTTAATAGATTGTTTTTGTAGAGATTTTATTTTTTTTAGTCTAGCTTGAGATGTATTAGTCAAGATAGCATTGCAGTAGGTGATGTGAGGAAGTAGCATTGTGCAGTACAGGTTTTTAATAATATTAGGTGCTAGCTAGGGTTTCAGTCGCCGAATGATGCCAATACTTTTTGCTACTCTGGTAGTAATAATTTCAATCTTCTTCTCGCATGTTAAATTTGTGTCCAGATAGACTCCTAAAAGAGTAGCATATTGGGCTTTTCCCTTATATGGTTGTCGATATAGAGATTTGGGAGATCTATAATAATATATATTTAGTTTTAGATACATTCACGGACAATTTGCTTACTCTAATCCAGTCTATTAATTTTGCCAGTCCATTATTGACATTTTTGTATAGAATTTCTTTATCCTTGTGGCTGAGAAAGCATTTGCGTCTGCTAAAAGTATTTGTGAAAGATGTTTGCAGACTTTGGGTATGTCATTTACATATAGAAGAAACAGCAGGGGCCCAAGAACTTAACCTTGGGGAACACCACAAACTACATTTTTGTATTCAGAATAGAATTGTAACACTGTTCCCTGTTTGACAGGTAACTCTGTATCCAGTTCAATGCAGTACCTCTTATTCCATAATATGCAAGCTTTTGCAGTAAACCTGTATGATCGATTGTATCGAAGGCTTTGGAAAGATCCAAGAATACACCTGGCATATGTTCATTATTCTCAAGGGAGATGAATAATTTTTCAATCCACAACGGAAAACATAGTAGAGTGTTTTTGTCTGAAACCATATAGAGAAGTATATATGATTGAGTTTTTGTTTAGATATTTAGTAATTCTACTAAAATACAGCTTTTCTAGGAGTTTTGTGAAAAGTGAAAGTATCGAGACTGGCCAATAATTAGTAAAGTCGGATGCATCTTTAGCTTTGTGTATGGGTGTAAAACGTGCAACCTTGGTCATCATCAGTCTTGATTAAAATACGAATACCAGCCCATCACAAAGTCATACTGCAATTCTTCCAATACATTGGACCCATCTTGGTGTAGCCTGTGTATCGATAAAAGCATGCTCTGTATCGATTTCAATTATCAGTAGATGGGTCTCTGCTTTCCACGTCCGCATTTTATGGTAGCAATAACAATATGTAACATAGAATTATTAACTTAAACAAGATAAGCCCACATCCCACTGTGCATGTAAACATGTTGTAAATTGTCATATGTCTATTAATTATATACAACATAAGAATATATAAAGTTAACATGTTATAGTACCTATTCTACCAGTTATCATATATTCCTCAGGCCACAGTCCTAATGTCCTATATTGTTGTTATATGTTATATGTAGGGGTCCACCACCATTTAACCACCATATATGCTTTGCCTTTGGTGGACTACCTGTTGTGAATCTATGAATGTATATTATATATCAAAATAAATAACCTTGAACCTTGATGATGAAGATGATGATGATGATGATGATCATCATCATCATCATCGTCATCACCATCATCATCATCATCATTTTATGAGGCATAAGCTATTGGCTTGTTATTGCCTCAGTGTTTTTGTTGTAGTATGGCTTGCTCAGTCCAATTTAAAAGTTCTTTCTTTGATATATAGTTTGTTCTTGAATGATTTGACTGTTGATTAATTAAATCTCTTCGAAACCATTAGATTTAGGAGTTTAACCTTTAGCACTCCAATGTCAATATTCTGTCTGTTGTTGTGTAAATAACAAAGAAACTGGTGTACACTTTTCAACAGTGTTGATGGTGTTGCTGTCTCATTCGCCACCAAATTTGCTGAAAAATGAATACCAGATCATCCTTTAATTTAATATGGAAATTTAAAATGTGGGTTTCGGGGTGGCAAGGATTAACACTGATTTGCGGAAATGCTGTGGTGCAGATGGGTGTTCCTCACATCAGCTGCGATATGTCGCCTACACTCATGGTTACACCCTGCTGTGCCTGACATTTGGTTACTTGTTGTTGACTTGTGGAGGCCGTAGTTGGTTTTATTGCCGTTGTTTTAATTTTCTGTGTTTGTCATTATCCAAATTTCCTCTACGCTAGTGTCTCTTCATGCTGCCACAAAATGCGGACGTGGAAAGCAGAGCCCCATCTACTTACAATTGAAATCGATACAGAGCATGCCTTTGTCGATACACAGGCTACACCAAGATCAGTCCAATGTATTGGAAGAATTGCAGTATGACTGTGATGTGCTGGTATACGCATGCTATTCAGTTGAATTCAAATGTTCTTTCTTTGAAGTAGATATCTAGTTTGCTCTTGCATAATAAGTTGCTTCGACTATTGTAGTTGGCAGTGAATTCCACTGTGGTACCACTCTATTAGTGAAAAAGTGCTTGCAAATATATTTGTTGATGCGCTTTATGGTGAGCTTGAACCTATGATCTCTGGTCTGTGTAATATGGGATGGTTCGAAAAAGTAGTCCGTATCAATATTATATAGATCTGTGATGAGCTTGAATGTTTCAACTAAGTCTCCTCGAAATCGTCTATATTTCAGTGACGTTAGATTTATGGCTTCAAGTCTTTCCATGTAGCTATACTCTTTGCTCTGTGGGACGAGTTTTGTTGCTCGGCATTGAACTCTTTCTAATAGCTGAGATTGCCTTTTCAATCATGATGATGATGACGATGATGATGATGGTTGCCTTGGAGTCTTTGTACACTTGAAGAACATGTGCAGAGGTACATCTCTCATTTCTCCTGCTATGGACAGTCGTATCTGGTACAGCCTGTTGAACTGCTTTGATGAGAACACAGTGTAATTCAGCTATAGAATAGTCAATGTCAGCAGGCATGTTGGTAGATGCGCCCCTAAGCTCAAATCGAATATGTATATCATTCTTGGTTACGCTGATCTCACTAACTTATGTGTAACACTGTGTATGTTTGTACTAGGGCCTATTGCATCCATGAAATCTGAGGTGACGGCGACGATACCGTTTAAGGCATTGTAGAGCCCTATAGAAATGTCCAAACCAACCGGTTTGTTTCTGGTAAGCTTCCATGTGTGCGGCCCATAACCCATTTTGTGGATGACCGATTTTAACCACGTGACTCGTGCGAACTTTCGAAGTGCATTGCATTGTGGGAGCATTTGGGGGCAGTGCTTATTAAAATGACGTCGGCCAGTAACATCGCTTGTAGTAATAATTTTGATAGTTGGAAAGTTGTAGATTTAAAAGCTTTTCTTTTAGCGAGAGAAGTACTTGTATGCGAACAAAACAGCTATATCGTCTTTCTCTCCCCCTATGAATGAATATGGGAGAGATTCCACGACACATATTTTAAAGCGAATACAATTGAGATACTTAACTAAAATATACACTTACCCTACTCATATATTAGATACAAATAAACTGAAACAAACTGAAAATGAGCGCTAAATACGCATTCCGGGGGAGAGACTGACGAACAATATTAGCCGCCGACGATCTTTCAGCGCTGACATTATTGCCAGATTTTTAAATATAATTGTTGAGTTTACTTCACAAAACATGCATCTTAAATGCATTATTTATTTTAAATTAAATTATTAAAACTATATTTTAATTATGCAGCTTTTTTCGTCATGGCGCGTAAAGCGGATTTAATAAATAGATTGATGAACAGTATATAGGACATGATTAGCCCACAATCTTAAAAGCATAAGCACCGTGAAAAGGGTTTCTTTTGGGGTCCTAAGCAGAAAAAAGGGGATTGGAATATTTTTGCAGAAAAATTTGACATTTAAGCAAATTTAGGGGAGAGATTGACGAACAGTATACGCACGACGGCGCTATCAAACGTGCGTATTATTGCCTGATTTTTCAATGAATTGCATTGTTTATATAGGGTGGGGTGGGGTGGAAGGTGGGGTGTGGGGGTGGGGGTGGGGGCCGTTCTCCAGTGCATTTCAAATAAATTACTTCAGAAAATCATGTATTATTGCCTGATTATACAGGGGGAGCGTTTTCCAGCCAATTTCAAATAAATTATTTTAAAAACGATCTTAAATCACCAGAAATGATTGATTTTTAAACATCAAATAGCTAAAGGATGTCTTAGGAAGACTTGAGCCAAGAATGACGAAATTTCGACAATTATTCATTCATATATTACCATAGATAGTTAATAAATAATAATGTGTGTTTGGGTGGTGGTGTTGTTGCTAATGGTGGTGGTGGGGGTGGGGGGGGGGGGTAGAATAATCAGGCTTTCAGGAATGACTATTCTGATGGGTCATACTACAATCCTGTGATGTGTAGGTGTCTGTTTTGTAAATAATATATATGTAGTGTCCATGAATGGGTGGGTAGGTGGGGGTGTTACATATTCACGAAGCATACCTAACGTATACCTTGTGTAAAGTAGACAATCAGCTATGGCCCAATCACAATTCTGCATTTGCTAGTTACACTTAATCATTATGCATGTTCCTATGCCTAAGTATGTTTCATGAATCCAGCCCGGGGCCATAAGCTGCATGGGTGGGGTAAGGGAGATTTTCGGAGAAGGCCAATTCTGTTTAACCCTTTAACCCTCAAATTCCCAAAGAAAATGTCCATTTGCAGACCAAGACAAGACCATTTTTGAAAATTTACCACTGATAACCAAGCCAGTCATTCCAATGGTAATTTTTCAAAAATATTCTTCCCTTGGTCTGCAAATAAACGGGTTATTTCGCGGCCGTATTTGAGCGTACCGCAAATCCGCGCATTCCGTCGTTCCGCGTTTTAGAGTGTTTCAAGAAAATATCCAATCAAATAACGCCAAATGGCTTACAGTTTATGAACCACGTTTTACTTCCGTAAGATCACACTTGTCAAAGTTCGGTATTTCGTTGAGGGTGTATTTCATTTCGTGGAAGCTTGAAACACGATCAGAGTGTTGTCATTCTATTTGCAACAAAACGAAGACATTAGATACACGTGTACTTTATACTGATCACACTACTCGCAATAAAATAGTTATTAATACCACGAAAATTCAACCACAACATTAGCTTTAATCACTAATTGTTAAGATGACACTGGAGAAGATTTTTGTCATCGTATTAGGCCTTTTGTCTTTATTATGTGGTTTAATTGAGGCCAAATTCAAGGAGGGAGAATGTGAAGGTAAGGTCAAAATTTATCGTCCATTCGGTCTTAAGCCAACATCCCACAATTCATCATCATCATCATCATCATTTTACGAGGCATAAGCCATTGTAGGTACGTGACAAAAAAAAAAAATCAAACTTGGAATGATCAAGATAAATTGGATACTGTTGGAAAGAGCATTAAAAGACCTTTTTAATGATACTTACATCATCCACATAGGTTGATTATTAAGAAAGTTATGAATATTTATGTCGCGAATCGGGGTATAATATCGTCTAACAATTATATAGTAAAATGGCGAAAATCTGTGACCGTTTTTCAGTGTTTTCACCATTTTTCGGCACTAATTTTGTCATATTTTATTTAATATTGGAGATATCTTCATGAAACTTTCAGATAATATAGATTATATTGGTGTGCTCAATTTGCAGCTAAAAGACTTATAGATATTAACAACTGATTGCTCTATTAGTGTGTTACTAAGGCATTGAAAAAAATTTGACTAATCAAATTTTTACCGTTTTTCGACACCAAATTTATCATATCTTACTTAATATTAGAGATAGCTCAATGAAACTTTCAGATTATATAGATTTCCTTGTTACCTTCAATTTGCAGCTAATAAGTATTAATAGTATTAAATTATTACAATGTCATGTGTGTTATTACTGTTATTTTTTACATTATGGTTGACACTTCAGTATTTGAATTAGATGTGATATCTATTTTACATTTGTGTGTAGGGGGTTCATCGATTCATAGGTCCTGCCTTTTGATGGACTGCCCAACTGTGATGTATATATATTATATATTAAGCATGAAATAAATAATCTTGAATCTACATGGATTCCCTGTCCCCTGCTGTTCGAAAGCATATTATGTGCATGGCCTCCTCTGCACAGGGTATCATCGGCGAGCCGCACCGACTCATTGTTGCAGGGCTTGTTGATGTACCACTCTCTTGTTATTAGTAAGAGATTGCAACATTGGACATCATCAATTGTTACGTTATGGATTGAGGAGGCTGATTGGAGGAGGCCATTCCATTAATCAAATTTGTTCATGTTCGCTGTGATGCTTAGTCTGTCTCTTTAGTAGTGGTATTGATGATTGCAATATGAATGTTAGACCTGTTTGGTTAGAAGCAAATACCTTCTTGGCCAGGTCTCATTGCCATCATTTATACATTACTGATATCAGACAGATTCAGTGTTAATCACATTAACAGATTTTGTAATGTTTATATTCAGTGCTTCAAAGAGCAAAGTCTGAATATCACAATCCTACGCGGCATTGACTTCGTCTCGTTACTAAAACAAGGCATACTCATCTTGAAACGCAATATTATAAATGGAGGTAGTGGCTGTGTCGAAAAGAGTCTGAGATGAGTAGGAAAAACAACAATGTTAGACCTGTTTGGTTAGAAGCAAATACCTTCTTGGCCAGGTCTCATTGCCATCATTTATATACTACCGATATCAGACAGATTCGGTGTTAATCACATTAAGAGATTTTGTAATGTTTATATTCAGTGCATCAAAGAGCAAAGTCCGAGTATCACAATCCTACGCGGCATTGACTTCATCGTCTCGTTACTAAAACAAGGCATACTCATCTTGAAACGCAATATTATAAATGGAGGTAGTGGCTGTGTCCGAAAGAGTCTTGAGATGAGTAGGAAAAACAACGACTTGTTGTTATAATAATAATAAAAATCTCCACTGAATTCCCTGGGTATCATTTTCAAGGTACCATGCAGGAAATCTGTTTAATATTTTGAAATTGAGCGGAAGCTGTTACTGCCAGTCAAATTAATTTCAAAATATTCAATAAGTTTTATCATAAATTCACTTTTCCAGGGATTTGCAGGTGAAAGGGTTAATGATACCTCAGTTTTAAGACATATTATCTGAGGTTTAATGATAAAATATTTTCCTTGGGGTGCGGGTGGGGTGTCCTTCCACATCATGCAGATACACTTTTCCGGCTTAGCATTAATTTTTTAATAATGGATGAGGCAGCAATGGGCATGGCTTCCAGAATCCAGTCAAATTAATTTCAAAATAATCAGTAAACCCTTGAAAATGAAGTTTGGTGAATTCATCTGTGAAAGGGTTAATGAATTACGTACATTTTTCCAAAATTAACGGGTAATAGGGTGGGGGATTTCAGCAGTAAAAGGGTTAATTATTTCCTTAACCCTTTTACCGACAAATCCCTGAAAAATGTAGATTATTTACAATATAAAATTATTTCTATGAATATTTTGAAATTAATTTGACTGGAAAAGAACAAAGTGGGGTGCCAATGAAAGGATCCACAAGACCATCTGCCTAGGTGTAGTACGACCACACCGTGAGTATGGATCCAGCTCATGGATGACAGCAGCTAAATCTCATCAACAGAACCTCGACAGAGTACAAAACCAGGCACTGCGCGTCATCACTGGTGGAATGAGATCAACACCAATAGAAAAAATGGAGCAGACAGGCATCCCCCCACTTAGTAAAGAAAGGGAATGCAAAGCACTGATCCAAGCTGCAAAGTTCAACTCGTTCAACAACCACCCGATGAAGATCAGGCAAGCGCAGCTGTCATCAGGAAGACTTAAAAGATCAAGTTTTGTGAAAGAGACAAAAGCACTTCAAAGGAAACACCAAGAAATGTTGCCAGCACAAATAGAAGACCCAAACCACACCCTTGATCCTCCACCCTGGGAAAACAAACTAGAGAGCATAGCTATTCGCACCACAGTACCTCATCTCACAACCAAAGATGAACACAGTGATGTGAGCAAGAAGGCCCTGACCCTAGCCATGCTGGAAGAAATGTATCCTCAGGGGACATGGATAAGGATCTACACAGATGGATCAGCCAAAGATGCAATTAGGAGCGGAGGTGCCGGACTGCACATACAGTATCCAAACGGACAACATGAGTCAGCTGCAATACCGACAGGCAAACACTGCACAAACTACAGAGCTGAAGTCGAAGCACTGGTCCATGCAGCTAATACCATCAGCAGAACAGCAGACCCTATTGCACAGATTGTCTTTTTATCTGATGCCCGCTCCGTCCTTGAGGCTATCACCAAAGGTAAGCTGCCACAACTTGAAGAAGCACTACAAACCATCAAATGCTTTTGGATAGCATTGCAGTGGATCCTCTCACACTGTGGAGTCCAAGGAATGAGGAAGCAGACAAGATGGCAAAGGTGGGTGCAGAAGAGAATCAGACAGAAAACATGGTTATCCATACAGAGATGAAGACTATCATCAAGTCACTCTATAGAACACCTCAATCAGAAGATGCCTACCATCATCTCTCGAGGCCAGAGCAAGTGACCATTTTTCGTCTCAGAACTGGACATAACAGACTAAACCAACACATGTACAGGCGGTTCCACCTTACGACATCGCCCACTTGTCCTTGTGGAGAAGCAGAACAGACCACAGAGCACATACTTCAGTGTTGCAGTACGTATCAGCTGCTGAGAGAAGAGATCTGGCCTTTGTCAACCTCTTTTCTTGAAAAGCTGTATGGGCTTGTGGAAGACTGCAGAAAACCACAGATTTCATCTTGAGAACGGCTCTCCAAGTGTGATACCAGCGATCGAAAAGAAGTTAGAAATATCCAAATTCTAGAAGTGTTATATTAAGACTTTAACAAGCAAATGTTTGATGAAAATTTAAATTTTCTCATAGACAATGCCCATATGCAGACCAAGAGCAAGTCATTCCAGTGATACGTTTTCAAAAATAATCTTACTTTGGTCGGAAAATTAACATTTTCCTAGACAACTGCAGCAGTTTTGGTCTGACTCAAATGTTAAATGGTTAACAATATACATGTATGGCACAAGGTCATAGGGATATATAGTCCGAGTCTGCTCTGACTCAACCCGTCCCAGTGACAGATATTTGGACAGACTGTCACAGACTGACAGTCTGTCCAAATATCTGTCACAGATGCAGGTTGAGTCAGAGCAGACTCAGACTAAGGGATATACTGGTAAACCGGTGTTATGGTCATACACCACCCTCAGATTTTAGCGCATAAATGAAATGAATAATATAATAAATGGTGGGCATATATCATCCAATGAGGGAGTATGACTACTAGTTACTGGATTAACCTTTTCAATTGACAAGAGCGAATAATAAATTTGCTACGAATGTTTCAAAATTCTGTTGAATATTTTGAAACTAATTAAACTGGCTAAGGCAGCACCAGCTTCACATTGAATTCAAAATATTCATCTTACATTTATAATGACTGTAAATGTGGAGTTCTGGAATTTCATGTTCAAATGTTACAATTGTTTTTGATTTTGGCCACACAAGTTTTTTTCAGGGCCCCGGTTCTCTATATCTTTGATCAGAGGATACTGGCCACACAGTAAATGGTGATAGAATGTTTGTAACCAGGGCAATAGTGAAATATTTGTTTTCTAAGGAATTATTAGTAAGTTCCAGTCATCAATGATTATTAGTAAATGTGCTGTTACTTGTAAGTTTTCAGTTACTCAATGACTAATTTAACCGAGAAAGTTATAGATTATGTTAAGAGAGGAGCTGAATCAATAATATATAAATCAATTTCGTTTACCTCTGGTCGCGAAATCACAATAAGGTTATAGATAAACAATCCTATAGGCCCAATCATCGATGCGTGTCATTGTTTACAATTTCTGAGAAAACGTACTCTTCAAATTACCGTCAGTAATTAGGGCGAGTTGAGATGCGAAAGTTGTCAAATATATCGGCATCCCACTTCCCGATTGGCAATATCGTTAATCTAGTCATCTGTCTACTTTTTAGTTTGTGGCGTACAAGAAATATGTATAGATTGACATCTGAACGCACATACTATTTTGCAAAACAGCTGATCGTGTCGCCATCTTGCCGGAAAAATTAATATTCATGTATTCCCGACCAATCAGACGCATCAATCTTATAGCACGTGATACGGTGTTGCCAATAACGGGTAATGAGCTTGGTACTCGTATATTAGATACGGGTACAATTCTACAAATTCCTGTCGTTCTCTCGCGATCTTTCACGATAAACGATTCCTATTTGGGACGCCGCTACGAAAAAATGTCCGATGCTATAGAATCTTAGTGTAAAACATTTGCGTTCGCTTTTTAAACTGAGTGCACCCAGCAATGCTACATAGCATAAAATTTGCCATTTATTCGCTGTCAACTCTGAGAAACCCTGGTATGTGTTCGATCATGTATAAAGGAATTATTCAACATTGAATGAGGCCTCCCCCCAAAATCATGACCGGAATTTCTCGAAATTTTACGGTACCATGACATAATATAATTGTCATTTTCACATCTTATCGGATGAAAACCTTCACGAAACTTTGGTATCTGTTAGTTTTAGTACCATTGTGATTAAATTTATCAATGGCATTTGTAAAATTTAAAAAAACTTCGATAAACTTTGCAAAAATAGACCAATGTATTTATCCTATAAGGTGTGGCCATTTTGAGAGGCACGTTGATTAACTCAAATATATTTTATTCATACAAATTTTACATGTACTTAAAGGTATTTTATTGCCCTTTCTAATGATATATAGTTTTATATATATAGTGATCTGTTACTTTGCCAAAAATAGTTAATATAGTTGGCATGGTAGCACTACGCCGCTATCACTCCACTACCGCTTGTAGGCTAGGTTTCTAAGCAAGTTTCTATCTTATGGCTGTAGGGTTTCTAGCACTTTTCTCCCACAGGAACTAATACAGTCCAATTGTTGTCAAATGTACATTCTTCATGAGAAATTCATCTTGTTGAGAAATTTATTCCATTAGCCCTTTCACAAATGGATTACTTTAAATCACATTTTCAAAGCAACCACACAGAAAAGCAGTTGACTACTTTGAAAATAATCTTAGGGTATTTTTCTGACTGATGATGAGAATTATTTAAACTACTTACAAGTATTTCATAAGGGGAGACAAGCTATTGATGCCTTGGACGCTTCTATGCCTGGGTGTGAGTGTGCATGTACCAACTGAAATTTAGGTCACAGACTTACAGACTGTATGACTGAGGCTCTACAGGGGCGGCTATAGTTGTACTTTATTATAGTAACTGGATACTTCTCCAATCTCTGTTTTGTATCTCCGCCGTGCCCACTCACACGCTGTGCTGGTGACACAGCGTGTGGAGATACGCAGAGCGGAGACACGCGAGCGAATCACAGGAACACGCTGGTTTCATGGGCTATCAACTTGTGTGGGCGTACCACACACACCCATTGCATGCGCTAAAACATGCGTATGCCCAGTCATGTAAAATGTCCATGGTAGAATGGATGGGGATCACTCACTCACTGACTCTGGCCATGACGCACAGAGATTGCTGTATATAGCTGTACATACATGTAATGTAAACTGCACTACCAATATAGATATTAGTAAAGTATAGAATTCATTTCACTTCAGTTGTTTTGTTTTAAACTGTTTGTGTTCGTTGAAGTCAGACCAAGAACCCAACAATAACTTGACTGCAGCAGCTTATAAATAAGTAAATTTCAAAATTTTCAACATGATATTTGCTATGTCATGAAAAATTAGTTGCAGCATTGAAAAGTTAAGAACTTTAAATCTATGCACCCACACCTGGAGTGTACTTTCATTGCTTCAACACCATCCTGCTGTTTTCTATTCATTCTCCCACAAACACCTGGTCACTTATACTCACACCCTGGTATATGCTCAACTACTTCATACAATCATTTGACCCTATAGACAAACAGTTCTGTACATAAACCTGACACAAGCCCTTATGATGTAGGACATGGTAAATAATTTGAAACTAATTTGCATGCTAGTTGTTGCTCCCTAAGGCAGCACTGGCTTCCAGTCAAATTGTTTCAAGATACGTTTTCTGTTTGGTTTGATTCTAGATATCTCTATTCCTTAGCGGGAATTAACATCTCATATGCACAATTTAACCCATTACATCCCAAATTCTGAAAAATTCATTGTATGAAAATGCAATATAGAAAATGTAACTATTTATTTTAAAGATTGCATTTAATATTGTTTGCTTTGATTATGATTTCACAAACGGACACATATATTATAGCTATTATATTAACCCTTATCACATTAATGCCAAATATAATTGATACAAGGTCAGTAGAATGTCTGGTGTACATTTGACACTTTTTGAAATCTGTTGCTGTCACATTAGATACCAAGAGTTTACAGCAATTTTGTTTCCAGAATGTACATATGAAATTGACTTTGGGAAGTTGATATTTCAGTGGCCAAAGGGGTTTCAGGGCCACAAGGCATTCTTTATGATTAAATAAGGTTTGGGAATAATATAATAGTATATATAATATCTGGTCTGGTAAGCAGTAAGTTTATTTTCGGGCTTATTTTTATTTTTATGCATATTTTATTTCGGTGAATGTTTGCTAGTTACGAAATTTACCAAATTTGTTGATAAAATTCCTACTCTTATATTAAATCGGCAAAAATGTGCTTACACCCTTGAAGACCCATTATCCGATGATATGACTGGCCATCTTGTTACATCATCACAACATCTAGACTATTACACAGACTGCTTCAGAGACCACACAGGCCGGGACCCAGTCTATCTATGTAGTGGACTGGAAACACCAATGCGGATTGTGTTGTTTTGTTATCATTTTAGCCGCTGTATCACTAGCTTGATACTGAAATTAAAACCAACTTGATCCGTCCTGTAGTTCATGTGATATCGGCATCTATCTACGCAACGTCGGCAAAATCTTGTCCTCATTTTGTGTGCGACAGATTTGAATTTTACAACGATGTAAGAGAGGCTATTTTGCTGTTAACTATTTCATATGGAAGACTATGAGCTTTATATCATCAAGTCTTGGATGGAATAATATTCTGAATGTCTGGTACGTATAGCGTATTATCCTGTATGTATCGTGTCCTTTCAAGATTCAATTTGCTTTATCCCCAAATTGTGGGGAAAATTATTATAGATCTATGTTAATGGCCACTCATTGTTTCGTCATTTATCGATGGATTAGAACCAAATTTGGCAGATATCTTTCTGTAGGCAAAATCTATTCGAGTTATGAATATGAAGTGGCCACACCCTTAAACAAGGGCCATAACTCTGATTCATTAAGTTGTTCTTGTCTCGCCTGCAAAGCAGAAAGCGAGGCATATGTGTAACTTTTCCGATGGCGACGATGGCAGCGTCAACAATATTAAGTTTTTGCGTCTCGGCTTATATTTCAGGATCAATTAATCCTATTGCAACTAAACTAGCCTATTCTGTTAACAAGCAGCATGATGATACTGACGTCACAAGGTGAAATGTTGCGGTCACTGACTTTGACACAAAACTCAATGTTAAATTTTTGCGTTTTAACTTTAGCAAAACTTCTCGGCTTATCTTTTAGGATTGGTTAATCCTATTGGAACTAAACTTGGATACATTATTACCTATAGTGTTAGGAAGCAGCATGTTGACACTGAAGTCACAACGGCCAATGTCATTCTGACCTCTACAAAACTTTTTTAGGCTTATCAAATCTTATCATACTATATTTCAGGATTGCTTAACCCTAACGGAACACAACTTGGGAACATGGTTGCTTATGTCTAGAGTTTACAGGATGGTAACATGGAGGTCACGTCACAGGTCAAGGCCACTCTTTCTTCTTCTTCTTGCGTTCATCTTTCTCATGACAGTAGTCTTAGACTGTTTTCCTTATTTGGTGCAAGAAAGATGAGGTGGTCATCAAACTGTCTCTGTCTCCTCTGATCTTCTCTTCAAAAGATACTTCAATAGGCCAGAAGCTTCTCCTAGCCTGTTCATATTGCTGGCAGTGCTGCAAGAGATGTTCTGCTGTTTCTTCTGACTGCTGACACTCACAAAGTGCAGAATCTGTAATCTTGAGACGGTGAAGTTGTGCATTGAGACGATTGTGACCAGTCCTCAATCTGAAGATACATGTCTGATCCTGCCTGCTGGTGGTTCTTGTGGCTTTAATGATATGCTTCAGTTCTTCAAAGTCAACCTCACGGTTGAATTGTTCTTTATTTGACCCTTCCTTAGCCAGTTGATCAGCTTTGTCATTTCCTAATATGCCACAATGCGAGGGGATCCACTGTAAGTTGACATTGTTCTCCTTAGCCAGTTGCGTAAGATTTTCATGAATTAAATCTGTACTTTCCTTTCCACTCTCCAGCGCCTGGAGCGCTGAGATGGAGTCTGTCAGGAAGACAATATTTTCATTTCTAGTTTTTCATTGTATCAGCATTTGGCTAGCTAAGATCAGTGCCTGGATTTCTGCAGTGTAATTGCTACAGTGCTTCCCTGTTGGCAAGCATGAGTCTGTTATATCTCCACCGAATGTGAGCACCTGCCCCTCCATTCTTGACAGCCTGGATAGCTGATCCATCTGTATAAACATGTATCCACTCTTCCTCAGGGCAGGTTTCTGCAATATGCAAGAACTTTGTTTGTCACCTCTGCTTGATCTCCCTTGCTTTCAATCCCTGGAGTCTAGGGCCAGATTGAAATTGTGTTTTCTATTTCAGAAGCTTTCCACGGTTCCCTCTCAGAGATAGCAGTTATGTTTCTACATCTGGGGAAGATGTCCGACTCTCTGTTTCTTTCAATTTTCTTTGATGTTAATAAGAAATTATTCCTTTTGAGCCCTCCTCTAGACATTTGGTGAGTCAGCATATGCATGGGATGGTGAGGCATCAATTTGAATTTCTCGTATTGAATCTCGGCCTTGATTTCTCGTCTCTGCTGGAGTGAGCCGTATTCGATGATTGGCCTAACTGATCCAGAGTAAACCTGTTTTGTTCCAGAGAGCTTCCGCATAACTGCCAGTCTTCGCTTGGCTATACCTTCACCTTTTCTGATTTGCGCCTTCCAAGTTAGTCTTTTGTCAAATATCAGGCCAAGATAAGTTACTTCATCCTCAAAGTGCAGAACTGAGTCAGCAAATTTCAGACTTGTCTTGTGTTCCTTTTTAGTGAATAGTGTAAATAGAGTTGCGACTGTCTTCTCTTTGGTGATCTGGACAAACCATTTTGTAACCCAAGAATCGAGGTGATCAATTACGAGCTGACTCCCATTGGAAAGTTCTTCATCAGGTCATTGATGAATATTGTGAAGAGGGTGGGAGAGACTACACCAACCTGAAGTATACCATGTCATAGCAGGATTTTCTTGCTGCTCATCCCATTCAGCTGTACTGATGCCTTTCAGTTGTGGAGATACTGGCATATCCAACTGTACATTTTTCCAGAAATATCACTGGTCCTGAGCTTTTGGAGGAGTCCATTTTTCCATACTTTATCAAATGCCTTCTGCAGATCAACCCACACAGTGATGGTGTGCTTTTTTCTGTTGGAACGCCTCCTCAATAGACTGTGTCAGATACGTTGTTTGATCCTCAGTAGATCTACACTTTCTGAAGCCATTTTGTTCATCCGCTAAGAGATTGTTGCTTTCAAGATGTCGAAGAAGTCTCTGGTTGAGGATTCTTTCCATGGCTTTGACAGTGCAACTAGTCAGACTGATAGATCGATAACTTGCCGCTTTGGATTTATTCTTGCCTTTTTTCAGTACAGGGATCATGTTGACCTCTCTCCAAGACTGGGGAACTTCTCCTGTGTACCAACTGTGGTTGGAAATCTCCAAAAGCTTGTGGTTTCCAATAGTACCCAGATTCCTCAACGTCTCATTGGGTATTCCATCTGGTCCAGGAGACTTCCTGTGTTTCAGAACTTTCAAGCTTTTCTCCAACTCGCTGATGGTCAGAATCTTGTCCATTCCCGCGGCATGTATTTGTGTGTCTCTGTTCCACTTTGCAGACTTCATTGCAGCTTTTTTTACAACTCACTGACACATCTAGATTGCTTACTTTCTGAAACATACAAGCAAAGTGTTCAGCAGCAGCCTCTCCTGTTTTAATTTCACAATCCTCTTCAAAAGTTATGTTCGGTACTCTGGTGTTTTCATCGTTAAGCTGCTTCACAAGCCTCCAGAGTTTGTTCGTATCTTTTTCAAGATTTAAGCTTGACGTTTTGCTCTCCACGATTCTCTGGTGGCTCTGATTTTGGCTTTCAGATATTTTGCCTTGGATTGTTGGACATTTCTTCGTGTAACTTTTGCAGAGACGTATTCCTCTAAGGTCTGTAATTTTTCCTGGGTCCCCTAGGAATGCATTTGCCAGCAGCAGAGTGAACCAGAGTTAAGCTCTTTAACAACTTTATTGATATTTTAGTTTTTGACATCAATGTCTTTTACCAATCTGTCACTCTCTTTCTGATATCTGTCCCAGTCTGCTTTCTTATAGTTCCATCGAGAAGTCTGATTCCTGTAAATCTCAACATCCATGTTAATGGTAATGAAAACAGGGCGGTGATCACTGCCTCCAAGCTGTTCCCCAAGAACATGCAAAGATTCTTGATGTAGATTTTCTTTCGAAAATGCTAGATCAGGAGAACTTGAGGTATGCCATCGTCTTGAGTAGAATGTAGGCGGGGTCATCTGCCTTATCCAAGAGAATCAGCTTCTGCTCATCCATCCAATTTTCATTGTCCTCGCCCCTCCTATCAGTAGAATGATAGCCCCATAACTGAGAATGACTGTTGAGGTCACCAGCAACGACAGATGAATCTGGGTGAACTGGGATTTTCCTGAGATTCAATGGTTGATTATTACGGCAGTAATAGTTGACAACAGTGATAGGACATTTCTCTGGAATTATCTTGATTGTGAGAATTTCAGGTCCGTCCATATCTCTCTCAACTACAATGGCGTTTAGGTTATTCCGGACCAGGGTTATGACTCCTCCTTTATGTCTTCCATCCCTGTCAGATCTGAAGCACTGAAATCCTCTTATACAGAATCTTCTGTTGGCATTTAGATGAGTTTCTTGGCTACACACGACATCTACACCTTTCTCCTTGAGAATTTGGCTAAGCTCCATTTTCTTGTTAGAAACTCCTTCAGCATTCCATTGCATGATAGTCAGCGGTTTGCGTACTTGTACTTTAGGTTGGACAACCTTCTTCCTTTTTCTCCAAGGTCTACGAACTTTACCACCAGTAGCTTGGGTGGACCCCTTCGAGGCTAGATTTGCATTTGGGAATGCATAAAGCCAAGATTTCCACAAATATCCTGTCAGAGTAACACTGATGTCTTGTTAGCTCACCTGGCCCAATGGGCCAGTCTTGTTAACTCACCTGGCCCAAAGGGCCAAATGAGCTTATGCCATGGCGACCGTCTGTCCGTCAACTTTTTCTTTAAGGCCTACTCATTAACTTGAACGATTTTAATCAAACTTGGCTGGGTGGTAGATTTCAGAACTTGTATACAGAATTTTGATTGGTCAATTATTTCAGAGGCCATCTTGGATTTTCTGAAAATTTCTGGAAATCAGTTAAAACCCTACTCCTCATTAGCCACTTGTCCGATTTCAAGCAGACTCATTTGGAAGGACCCTAGAGTCGTATGCTTCAGAATGTATAATCAGAATTTTGAATGGGCAATATTTTCAGTGGTCATTTTGAATTTTCTGAAAATAAAATGCTATTCATTGCTTGGGCAATTTCTACCAATAAGTATAGCGATTTCAACAAAACTGGTGGAACGACCCTATGATGGTAGGCTTCGTTCGACATATTAAACGAAACTCTTGATTGGTCAATTTTTTGGTGGCCATATTGGATTTTCCGAAAATTATCCATCATGTCTATTTAAATGCAAATGGTTTAAATGTCAATGGTCCAGCTGAGCGCCACAGGCCCTTGAGCTTCATGTTCTGATTTATTTCTGTTTTTCACTGGTGGCTATGTAGGGTGATTATTATATAAAGCTGTCATTCAAGAGCTTATTTTAGTTCCCTGATCCGTTCCTTTAATAGAATGATGATGATCTGGGTGCGAAATTGCTTTGCGTCGACTGGCCCATGAATGGAATGGAGTCATTGGGTTTTTATTTGGGCTTTAGGAGCAAGGCCGCTGCCGCGGCAGTTCACCCCAAAAACTGTTTATTTCATAAATGCTATAACAGTGTTCTATTCACTGACTGGTGAACTTTCAGATACTTTTACGAGTCAATTCATTTACTTGCTTCCTGTTAATGTTCCTGGCCATTGTTAACTTTATGTTTTTTAGCTCACCTGGCCCGAAGGGCCAAGTGAGCTTATGCCGTGGTGACTGTCCGTCGTCCGGCTGTCGTCCAACTTTTGCTTTAAAACACTACTCCTCATTAACCACTATGGCGATTTCAACCAAATTTGGCTGGAAGGACCCTATGGTCGTATGCTTCTAAACCGCCATTCAGAATTTTGATTCCATAATTGGGAATTGCCAAAATGCTTCTTACCGTTTTGACCAATTTCAACCAAATTTGGATGGAAGGACCCAATGGTCTTAGGCTTCAGAACTTCAATTCAGAATTTTGATTCATAAATTTTTGGGGTGAAAATCTTAGATTTTATGAACAATGTACCGGAAATTGTCAAAATGCTTCTTCTCCTTACCATTTTGAGCGATTTCAACCAAATGTGGCTGAAAAGACCCTATGGTTGTAGGCTCACAAACTTTCCATTCAGCATTTTGTTTGATCAATTTTTGGACGAAAATCTTATTTTATGAAAAATGTACCGGAAATTGTCAAATTGCTTCTTACAATTCTGAGCGATTTCAACCAAATTTGGCGGAAAGGATCCTGTGGTGATGGGCTCTAGAATATCCATACAGAATTTTGATTCATCAATTTTTTTGGGTCAAATCTTAGACTTTATTCTAAATGTACTGGAAATTGTCAAATTTCTTCTTACCGTCTTGGCCAGTTTTAACCAAATTAGGCTGAAAGGATCCTATGGCCATAGGCGCTAGACCATCCATTCAGAATTTTGATTCATCAATTTTTTGCATGAAAATCTGAGATTTTATGAAAAATGTAGCAGAAGTTGTCAAATTGATACTCCTTAGCTGCTTGACATATTTCAACAAAATCTCACTAATGGATTCTATTGTGGTAGGCTCTAGAAATTCTGTCGGAATTTTGATTGATCAATTTGTTGGGTGAAAATTTTAGATTTTGTGAAAAATATACCAGAAACTGCTTCTTCTCCTTAGATGCTTGACATATTTCAGCCAAATTTAGCTAGAGTGACCCTATCAAGGTAGACTAGAATTTCTATTCATAATTTTGATTGGTAAATTTTTTTTGGTGGCTGTCTTGAATTTTCCGATATTTTTTTCCATCATATCTATTTAGATGCTAAATGCTAATGGTCCGGGTGAGCGCCTTGGGCGTCTTTTTATTGTTATTATGGTTATTATTATCATGTGTTCCCTTTTTGTCTCACCTGCGAAGCAGAAAAAGCGAGACAGTTATCACTTTACCGACGTCGGCAATGGCGTCAACATTAAAGTTCTACGTTTACAAAAACTTCTCAGCTTGTATTTCAGCATTGGTTAAGCCTATTGCAACATGGTTACCTATAATGAAAGCAGCATGATAATGTTGGGGTCACAAGGTCAAGGTCACTGTAACCTTGATACAGAACTCTGTTATTTAGCAGAAAAAAACTTTCAGCTTATATTTCAGGATTGCTTAAGCCTATTGCAACTAAACTTGGATACCTGGTTACTTATAATGTTAGGAAGCAGCATGATAACATTGAGGGCAGAAGGTCAAAGGTCCAGGTAACTGTGACAAACAGGAGACAGGCGAGACATTTAATATTGCGGAATTCTTGTTTGTCTTTTGTCACGCGAGACATCTTTTAGTGTTCCAAATAAAATTATTTAATAGAAAGTTTAAAAATCATCCTGAATTGTTCATGAGTAGTTCTTTCTTCATACTCAGCCGATAGCAGGATACCAATCTGTCATTTTGCTGCGCGCGTTGGCAAATCACAATTTGTAGCTGTCACGCGAGTCAGTGTTGAAGTCATCAGCTTCCTACTTCTTAGTATGCATTCAGATATATATTTATTATTTCCATGGATGTTATATTGGAATGTATTATCGTTACTGTATATGTGTCACGATGGAATGGCTGATTTGCCTTTCGGTCAGATTTGGTAAGCCAGTAGTCAGTGTACTGCAGGTTACTACCAGTCCTCAAGCTATGCTTGCTTGCCCATTGGGTAGTACCACAGGTATTTTGATTCAACAATTGGATTCTCAAATTTGTAAATAACAGAGTTCTGTATCAAGGTCACTTTGACCTTGTGACCCCAGGACACTCATCTCTCTTTTTTTCGACTGTAACTTATCTTTTTGGATGCAGGATAAGATTTCACACCTGCGCCGACAAAAATTTGTGCACCGCCCAAAATTCTGCACTGCCTACAAATTATTTTTTGCACACCCCCCCCCCCCCCCATAATTATGGCTGCACCTCCAAAAATTGGTCAGCACCCCCATAATTGGCACATGCACTGCCATAAGCTGTACCGCCAAAAGGTATTTTGTACCCCCAAAAGGGGTGCACCGCCAGAAATTTCCCCTGCACCGCCAAAAAAGGTACCAACATGCCCATATTTGGGCATACTTGCATCGACTTCCGGTCCACCAGAGGGAGAGTATATAAGGAGCCGACTCACAGAGCTCAGATCATTCAGACTTTTGGTCTCACATAGAGAACAAGCGTCAGGCTAACAGTCCAATTTAAATTTTAGACAACGTCATTAGTAAACAACCGACACACATTTTTTAATGAGACTACCCGGTGGTCCATCATATACTGTGATATAAATTCATATACAGGTAAGCTATTTGCTATCTTCTAATAGCTCTTGTTCTATATACGTACATGGCTTTTTTCACAGAGTATTTAGTCCCTGGGCAGGCCAGGTCCTGCGGAAACATAAAAGGAGAGATATTTGGTATATTCTAATACCTCTTGTTATTCTGGTCACCTTGGTCCTGATCTTTGACGTTTTGATCTCAAATGTATCACACATTTTCATGATGCCACGGGCAACCTTTCCCCCAAGTTTGATTACTTGATAGCGAAAGTCCTAAACACATGTACTATTTGACAAACTGGATGTTGAGTGTTTGCAAACTTTGCTTGATGTTGTTTATGTTAAATAAAGGGAAAAAGGAAATAACAAATGATATTTATTGGTAATTTCATACAATGTTAAATAAATTACCATCGGTAAAAAATGGAAATGAATTACCGGTAGGATTATTTGAGAAAAAACATTTATTAAATCTAGGAACGCTTAGCTTGGAACCAATTAGTGGTGCTTCGCATTCTGCTGTGTGCCAAATTGTGTCTGCAGGTATACCGCGTACTCGAATATAACAAAAGCAAACGTGACTATAGTTTCGTAAGCGGTGTGAATAGTATTCTCTATAGGCACCGATGTCGAGCGATTACATGTAACTCGCTACTATTAATTCACAATTGATTGATCCCTTTGAAAACATATTTGAGTGGAAGCGGCGAGTTTCGGTCAAAATTATTTCTAATACACTACTGGTTTCCGAGGTCGCAACATGATGCCTACTGAATATTTTGATATTTGTGTTACTGAATGTAGATCCTGTGTCTGGAAACAACAGCTTTAGGGTCAAATTGTTTTGTGATTAGACAGTATTTTACCTGTAGGAAATAGTGGCTAATCAACTTAACGCGAATATAACTGAGTATATATGACCGGCTGTAAAGGATATTATTTATTCGCTTGGCGTACACCAGAGCGCTTAGAATCTGCGTCACTAATTGTTTCCCGCCAGATTGACATAAATGGTATTTAGATGCTTTTTTAAATTAATCTGATTTCTTTCTTTTTTACCTGAGCCAGTAAGTCCAGTGGTAAATTTTCAAACATAGTTTTCTCTTTTCCTGCAAATGAACATTCCTCAAGACCACTACAGATGCCCTTCTGGCTGGATTGGCCTTTAAAGAGTTAAGTTGACATGAGACAGGTTATTGTAAGTTGTTTACTTGTGTTTCAGTCTGTGTGAAGATGATTCAGCGCTTTACGGACAGCATGGATTCAGATACCAGGAGCTCCTCCCAAAATGTAGAAGCTGAATTTAAGAAATTTTGTAAGACGGCGAGAGGAAAGGATGAACGATTGGTAGGTTATTTACAGGCTATGAATTTAGTGTTTACTTGTCACTGCATTTACAGCATTTCTTTTGTCTGCAATGAGAAAGTCAACATGAAAGAATTGCCATTGTTTTTCCCTACATATTTTGCAAAAAAATGGAGGGGATATTGCAGTCGTCTCCATCCGTCTATCAGTCTGTCCGTCCGTCCGTCTATCTCCTCCAAAACCGTTTGGTGGAACTCAATCAAATTTATTCTGTGAGGTATTCATATAATTGCATACTGCAAGGCGACATCATCCTCCACCCTGAAGGGGGGGTGTGGGTGTGTGCCCAGGTATAAGTGGATGGGGTGGCGCAGAAAGTCAAAGTTGACAGGATTCAACCAAATTTGATATATGTTAAATACCCATATGATTGCAGATTGTGAGAATGTTTGCATTAGGTTCCTCTCCCAGGTAGGGGTAGGGGCAGAATTTGAAAATGGTGTACCATCGACTTCACATTTCTAATTTAATTGCTGTTGCTATCCTACAGCAAACTGCACACATAGTTCTGCAACACTAATTATACTCTTGCGTATTAGGCATGTCAGGGCAGCCTGACCTACCTTTCATTAAACGTCTTGTAAATATTGCATTTTTTATCTCACCTGCAAAGTGGAAATCGAGACATGTCACTTCCGACGGCGATGGCGTCAACAATGTTGAGTTTTTGCATTTAAACAAATCTTCTCGTCTTATTTGAGGATCAGTTAATGCTATTGCGACTAAACTTGGCTATGTGGTTGCCTATCCTGCTTGGAAGCAGCATGATGATACTAAGGTCAAGGTCACTGTGACCTTGATACAAAGCTGTTTTTTCAATGTTAAATTTTGCGTTTAGCTAAACTTCTCGGCTTATCTGTCAGGCTTGGTTAATCCTATTGGACCTAAATTATATACATTCTGACCTATAATGTTAGGAAGCAGCATGTTGATACCGAGGTCACACGGTCACTGTGACCTTGATGCAAAACTGTTTTTTCAATGTTAAGTTTTTAGGCTTAGCAAATCTTATCATGTTATATTTCGGGATTGCTTAACCCTAATGGAACACAACTTGGCTGCATGGTTGCTTATACCAAGAGGATACAGGATGGTGACATGGAGGTCTCCAGGTCAAAGGTCAAGGTCATTCTAATATTGCTATTTAACCTGTGCTTTTTCAAACTTAAGTTTTTCCATTCAGCAAATCAATTATATTTCAGGATTGGTTAATCCTATTGGAACTAAAATTGAATACATAGCTACCTATAATGTTTGGAAGCAGCATAATAACTCAGAGATCACAAGGTTAAACGTCAATGCAACTGTGACAAACAGGAGACAGGCTAAACATTTACTTCAGCGGAATCCTTGTTTTACCTTTCAACCCAATCCCCCCACCCAAAATGGGTCGGGGCCAAATTAAATGTGCTCATGCACTCCACCGTGTAATGGGTAACTCATTTACCAAATTTAGTTAAATTCTCCAATGGTTTCAGAGGCGTTAGTATTGCAATCAATTTCTTGATATTTCGACCCTATCACCCACCTCATAGGGGCCGGGGACAAACTTAAATATGCGCCTGTACTCCACATTGATACGGATAACTCAATGACAAATTTGGTTGAATTCTGTCCGGTTTCGGAGGAGTTGCGTTAAAATCAATTTACCACACAGACTGCGAGTCATAATCCCCACTTTTCTTTCGAAAAATATAGGGATGACAGCACACACGCATATACACAAGATATAAGTGGGCTTTACGATTTTTGCTCTGGGTGATTACGATTGAGTTTAAGACAAAAATCGCAATTTTCTGATTTATTAAATTTCCTTAGCGATATACAAATGTAGAGTACAATATTTTAAAATGTATTTTTAAGCCAGATTTATTCGACACATTTGAGACATTTTGTACTGTTACTATTCATAAAAATATAAGCAATTTGTATAGCGCGCCCAAAAAATTGCCATGGTATTATGTGATGGCGCGGTCTGTGCGAGCGCCAGAGTGGTTTCTGGATGATAACCCTGTCGTAACGCTTTGGAACTTCATAGGGTGGTTGGACTATGTCTAGGGAAGAAACCTATCGAAATCGACAATGATCCGAAATCCAAGATGGACACCAGCCACCGGTGGCCATCTTGAAAATTGGTTTCCAGATGATATCTCCATTACCGTCCAGGGACCCCACACCCTAAAACCTAGGGGACCCAAGTTTAAAAGCTTTGATTCTAATACAGTTTTCCACATCCGTTCTAAAATTAGTCATTACCATGAATACGGCTATGAATTAAGTGGGTCTCATGCTATATTCTGTGAGTATGAATTAAGGGGGTCTCATGCTACATTCTGTGAGTATGAATTAATGGGGTCTCATGCTATATTCTGTGAGTATGAATTAAGGGGGTCTCATGCTAGATTTTGAGTATGAATTAAGGGGGTCTGATGCTATGTTCTGTGAGTATGAATTAAGCGGGGTCTCATGCTATATTCTGAGTATGAATTAAGGGGGCCTCATGCTACATTCTGTGAGTATGAATTAACGGGGTCTCATGCTATCTTCTGAGTATGAATTAAGGTCGTCTCATGCTATATTCTGTGAGTATAAATTAAGTGGGTCTCATGCTATATTCTGTGAGTATGAATTAAGGGGGTCTCATGCTACATTCTGTGAGTATGAATTAATGGGGTCTCATGCTATATTCTGTGAGTATGAATTAAGGGGGTCTCATGCTAGATTCTGAGTATGAATTAAGGGGGTCTGATGCTATGTTCTGTGAGTATGAATTAAGGGGGTCTCATGCTATATTCTGAGTATGAATTAAGGGGGTCTCATGCTAGATTATGTGAGTATGAATTAAGGGGGTCTCATGCTATATTCTGAGTATGAATTAAGGGGGGGTCTCATGCTAGATTCTGTGAGTATGAATTAAGGGCGTCTCATGCTATATTCTGTGAGTATGAATTAAGGGGGGGTCTCATGCTAGATTATGTGAGTATGAATTAAGGGGGTCTCATGCTATATTCTGAGTATGAATTAAGGGGGGTCTCATGCTAGATTCTGTGAGTATGAATTAAGGGGGTCTCATGCTAGATTCGGTGAGTATGAATTAAGGGGTTTCATTCCAGAGTCTGTGAGTATGAATTAAGGGGCTTTGTAAAAAGTGTGACAGTGATATCAAAAGCTTTATAGAGTGACTGACTGACAGATAGAGTTTACTAATCAGGCCTGTGCTGTAATATGACCAATGCTAACCCATAATGGGTTGCCTTATATGTTTTAAGGAGACATATGGTAACCTAAACCGTAGGAAGCTCATTGACGTCCATAGTAAAATCAACACATTCAGGTAACCTGTGTCAGGTCCCCTAAAATAAATGAAGGCAACCTGAAGGAGAACGTTTTCAACAGGTTACCATAACAGCGCAGGCCTGCTAATTGTGAGTGACAAGTAAAAATGCTGAGACTTATATGAAATCTGACATGTTTCGCTTACTCTTAATCCTCGCAGTGTTACTATGTCGGCGGCGCTGTAGACTCGGCCACCTATATTGTCAGGGTGTTGGCAGATCCAATCAGCTGGGGCGCACCAGCGGATGTCGTCTGTGAAAAGTTGAAAAAGAAAGATCCACAAATATGTGAACTGAAATATGGTGAGTACTTTGTGATTCCAAGCATGTGTGCATGTAGTTAGTTAGCTATCTGAAAGGCCTTCATGTGTCTGTACGTATGTGTGTCTGCGTCTGCTTGGTGGCTGAGTGTGTCTCATTAGATGGTTATAGATGCATCTGTTAGGCTGTCCGGGTGTGTGCATTTGTTTGAAGTGTGGGGAGGGGGGGGGGGAGTGTGGGTGGCTGATGATTTAATCGTAAGTTTGATTTAATTTTAAAATTACGATTGTTACGATGTAATTCACCTTTCCAGAGTACCCACCCATCATATGACGTCATAATGAACTGCGGTGTGTAGAATGACATCATAATGAATGACGTCGATAAATACGCAATATTCAACAACTTCCCTGTATAGTTTTCAGGAAATCGATAGCTATGGCAATCGGGGATCAATCAATCCCAACATGGCGAAGTGTGGGTGGAGCTTAGCTAGTGATAGGCAGGGCATAGCTAAAAATGGAAAGGCCGATTATGATTGATTCTCGCCTGTGTTCATTGTGTTTATATTCCGCCATGGTATGCACATGGGGAATAATTACTAATCACAACATAAAGACCTATGATAAACAAGCTAACGATACCGAGGTAACACCTTTGTCATTGAGAAAACCAGCTAGTTACTCCGTCAAATCACAATATAATTTTCTTTCTTTCACTGCAGACCCTGAGTCTGTCATGAAATACCAAGTATATACTTAGTTGCAGAGTGTGAGGCAATAATCAGCTAATATAATTCTTTTTAATTCAAGTATTAGCAATATCAATTAGTAACAAGGTCAGGCGGTGTCATAATTTGTCTTTTGATTCCATTGTCATGTCTAATTAAAGAATATAAAGCAACAACATTCTAGATTGTTGTATTTTGAACTCTGCTTTCTGTTAATTTTTCTTACATGTAAATCTTACATTCTGAAAGCAACTATAAACTGTGCATGCTCATACAATAATTTTTTACATACCTCTCGACACAGGTTCGATCTGCTAAATGTGTAGTGACCAATAGTTGAGTATTTGTCAGTCGAGGGCAACATTTTTGGATTATGTAATTGTAGCTGTGTATGGCCGGCAGATAGTTATTAGTCAACTATACTAATTCGCGCGTTGAATGTCGCTGTATTCCGTCGTCGCCATCTTTACAAAATCTATTGTTAAAACATTTAAATTGCAGCTCAAATGTCATAATTTTACCAGCCCCAACAGCAACGCAGATATGAATGTCTATTTCCAATAACATGCCTTTATTTAATCAATATAGTACATGCATATTTGTGTACCAAACCCGACCGACGGTGGCGGTTACATCATCTTTTACATTTCGTAGTCCCAGTTTTCGTGACTTGTTTAGACTTTTGGGAATTTGGACCTACGATTTGATCGAAAATTTCTTTATAAAATCGATCACGATGGTTCAAAGTAATCGTGCAAGCCTAGTTGGCTGACTATGTTTGGACGAGTGGTTGTGTGGCTATGTGTATGCATCCACGGGTGGGTGGGAGTGAGTGGTTGTGTGGTGGCCGTGTGTAGGCATCCATGCAGGGGTGGGAGTGAGTGGTTGTGTGGCCGTGTGTATGCATCCATGGATGGGTGGAAGTGAGTGGTTGTGTGGCCGTGTGTATGCATCCATGGGTGGGTGGGTGGGTGGGAGGGAGTGAGTGGTTGTGTGGCCATGTGTATGCATCCATGGGTGGGTGGGAGTGAGTGGTT
Source organism: Chaetoderma sp. LZ-2023a (assembly GCA_034401795.1). NCBI lineage: Eukaryota > Metazoa > Mollusca > Caudofoveata > Chaetodermatida > Chaetodermatidae > Chaetoderma > Chaetoderma sp. LZ-2023a. Next base: position 13,144,618 of record CM067371.1, read on the forward strand.
GTGTGGCTGTGTGTATGCAACCGTGGGTGGGTGGGAGTGAGTGGTTGTGTGGCTGTGTGTATGCATCCATGGGTGAGTGGTTGTGTGGTCGTGTGTATGCATCCATGGGTGGGTGGGAGTGAGTGGTTGTGTGGCTGTGTGTAAGCATCCGTGGGTGGGTGGGAGTAAGTGGTTGGCCGTGTGTATGCATCTATGGGTGGATGGGTGCGAGTCGGTGTGTGGTCGTGTGTATGCATCCATGGGTGAGTGGTTGTGTCGCTGTGTGTATGCATCCATGGGTGGGTGGGTGGGTGGGTGTGGTTGCGTGGCCGTGTGTATGCATCCATGAGTGGGTGGGTGGGTGTGAGTGGCTGGGTGTGTCTAACCGTCGTTCTATAAGATGTTTGAATAATCTGTTTTCTAATGAAGTAGTTTTATTGTTCACAGATAAACAGATTGATCTATCCAAAGTGAATTTGAACAAGCTAAAAGTGAAAGATTTGAAGAAGATACTGTCTGACTGGGGAGAGGATAGCGCGTGCAAAGGATGTGCTGAGAAATCTGACTTTATACATGTTATTAAGGAACTTCTACCAAGATATGCTCCAGAAGCGGCCAAGCTTCGTGATGATTTATGAGAATAGGCTAGATAATAGATCAATTATCATTTGTATTATAACCTCATTAATTATTAAATCATTATTAACATTATCAAGAAATATTATTAACCCTTTAACACTCATATCATCCAAAAACAGCTTCAGCAGTGGTCTTGAGAAATGTCCATTTACAGACCAAAAGAAGACTATTTTTTAAAATTTACCACTGGAATAACTGGCTCGATAACCGAGCCAGTCATTCCAGTGATAAATTTTCAAAAATAGTTTTTCTCTTGGTCTGCAAATGGATATTTTCTATGAGAAAATAGAAATTTTCAGGAATTTGAGGGTTAAAGGGTTAACACTTTGACATGCTATTCCGCAAAACTGGCCTCTGCAGTGCACTTCAGCAATTCATAATTGACCATTGTTTCCGGATTATAACTCCGCTACCATTTGTCAGATCGCTTTGAACCTTTTAGTTTTGTATTTGGTGTTTTATTTCAAAATTTGACATATCATGTATGCTGAAATGCAAATGTTTGAAATGCTAATTGTTCAGGTAAGCATTACAGGCCCTTGGGCCTCTTGTTCATCTATGTTTTAGGGTCTAGCAAAACAGCTTATATTTCAGGATAGTTTAAGCATTTCAGAACATATCTTGAATGTATGGTTGCCTCGTCTGTTAGGAATCAGCATTGCATTCACAAGGTGTCTGTTAGGAATCAGCATTGCATTCACAAGGTCAGAGGTCACTGTCCCCGTAACCATGGTACAATACACAGTCGTTAGCTCACATGGCCTGAAAGACCAATTGAACTTATGCTATGCTGACCATCTGTCTTTATGTCAGACGTCGTCATAGCAACTCTTCTATCTTTGTGTCAGACATTGTCATGGTGACTGTCTGTCATCTGTCTTTGTGTCAGACATCATTGTGGTGACTGTCTTTCATCTATGTTTGTGTCAGACATCGTCATGGTGACTGTCTATCATCTATGTTTGTGTCAGACATCAGTGAATGTCCATTTGCCAGCCAAGAGATTATTTTTTAAATTGACCCCAAATTCATTTCAGTGGTAAAATTTCAAATGAAGTCTTCTTGGGCTGCAAATGGACATTCCTCAAAATGACTTCAAAGGGAGGTTAGGCTGGCTTGACCATTAAAGGGATTAAAAAAGGTCTGTTAATGTGAGCTAGCATACACAAATTATGCCACAACCCAGTCTCCCAAACCCCACCCCGAGGGTGGATCCTAATGTCGTAATGAAAACATCACCTCCCAATCCACAATCATGAGGCACACACATAGCAATTTGCTTAAATTTTGCCAACATTGTCCCCCCCCCCTACCTCACCCCGATGACAGAGCCTCATGTAAACATTGTCTTGCATTCCACAAACATAAGGGTAACTAACATACACAATTTTGTTGAATTCTCCGGCTTTAATTTTCTGACACCACCTACCCCCACCCTGTGTTGGAGCCCAACCATATGGGTAAGTCATATCACAAATTTGATTGAATTCCACCAAATAACTGTGCAAGCCTAAATCTGCACTCATAGGATCAGAGAATGTTATCACGATTTACATGTCTGTTAGACATTGCAACTGAAATCTATTTCTAAATATTTTAATTTCAAAGTAAGCACACCATTACGGTGTTGAGCATTGTGCAATTATTGTGTGTCATGTGCAACGGCTTCCTGTCAGATTATGCTGACTGTGTCAATGTACAACAGTTTCCTGTCAGATTATGCTGACTGTGTCAATGTACAACAGCTTCCTGTCAGATTATGCTGACTGTCAATGTACAACAGCTTCCTGTCAGATTATGCTGACTGTTTTAATATACAACAGCTTCCTGTCAGATTATGCTGACTGTGTTAATGACTAGCTACTATAGTTTCATGTAGCTAAAATGCTTTAGGATTCTGTCTTTCAAATTGGCGCTGCTTGGCAGATAAATGAAAGCTTTAAAGATTTTAAACTGGTTTTTAGCTCGACATTGTGAAGTGAAACAAGTTATTGTGATACCCTGCACGCCGTCTGGCAGACAAGCTCTTGTGACACCCTACATGTCATCTGGTGGACAACCTATTGTGATACCCCGCTGGCTGCATGGTGGACAAGCTATTGTGATACCCTGCTGGCTGCACGGTGACACGCTATTGTGATATCCCGCTGGCTGCACGGTGGACAAGCTATTGTGATACCCCGCTGGCTGCACGGTGGACAAGCTATTGTGATGCCCTGCTGGCTGCACATGTCTGGCGGACAAGCTATTGTGATACCTTCTGGCTGCACGGTGGACAAGCTATTGTGATACCCCACTTGCTGCATCGTGGACAAGCTATTGTGATACCCTGCTGGCTGCACGGTGGACAAGCTATTGTGATACCTTGTTGGCTGCACGGTGGACAAGCTATTGTGATACCCGGCTGGCTGCACGGTGGACAAGCTATTGTGATACCCTGCTGGCTACACATGTCTGGTGGATGAGCTATTGTGATACCCTGCTGGCTGCACGGTGGACAAGCTATTGTGATATCCTGATACCCTGCATGTCGTCTGGCGAATGCGCCTGTGTTGGTGGCGACAGTGGCAGCGTCATCCAATTTGCGTTTAGCTAAACATTTCTGTATCTCATGTTTGGTTAATCATACTGGACACATGCTTCCATATAATGACACGGCATCACACCGTGACCTTGGGGTCAAAAGGTCACGGTCACCGACATTTTCCGTTTAGCTCTACTTAGCAGTTTATGATACTGGCCACAAACTTGGACACATGCGTCCTTATAATGATACAACATCACACTATGACCTTGGGTCATACGGTTGAAGGGCAACATAACTGTAGCCGTGGTAAAATCTTTATTTTTTTCAACATTAACATTTTCCATTTGGCTCAACTTATAGTTCATATTTCAGCTTTGGTTAATCATACTGGACCCAAACTTGGAGACATGCTTCCATATAATGAGAGGGGCATCACATAATGACCTTGGAGTCAAAAGGTTACGTTCCTTGTGATATTGGTAAAAAAAAAACCTGCTTTTTCAAATTAAGATTTTGCATGTCGCTCAACTTAGCAGTTCATGTCTCATCTTTTGTTTTAAAAGTATTCGAGACCTAACCTTGGGTACATACTTCCCGATAATTGAAGGGCATCATACAATGATGTTTCGGTCAAAAGGTCAAATATTAGGTCATTGGTTCATTAAGTGCAAAGCACAAAGGCGCGAGTCACTTTATAGTGGAGTCTAGTTCTGCTGTTAAATATTACAATGTTGAAGAATGTTGCACACACGCACGCACGCACACACACACGCACACACAGGTGTGCCATTCTGCAGTTAGTTATTACAATGTTGAAGAATGTTATATAATGATGGTCACTTGGATTTCTCATTTCATTTGTAAATAAAAATCATTTTTTTTCAATTAATGTTTTGTTGTTTATGTATTAGCTCAGCTGGCCAGAATTACCAAGTAAGTCTATGGGGTGGCGACCATCTATCTATTTGTTATCCATCAACCCTTTCTAATCAAGAAACCCTCTTAACCCTTAACACTCATATTAGCCAAAAATCCCTTCTGCAGTGGTCTTGAGAAATGTCCATTTGCAGACCAAAAGAAGACTATTTTTGAAAATTTATCACGGGAATGACTTCTTGATCTGCAAATGGACATTTTCTATGAGAAAATTGAGATTTTCTATGAGAAAATTGAGATTTTCTTGAATAAATTTGAGTGTTAAAGGGTTAATAGCCCACCAAAAATTTGAGAGTTCTATGACGGCATAGAGGTGGATGGGCGGGCGGGTAGGCAGGAAAAAGATGATAACGGCTTCTGTTTATTGGATCTCTGAAACTTCATTGGAATTTTTGCCAAGATATCACTGTGTACCGTTACGCCGTGTGTTTGTCGGCATCCAATCTCAGTTAAGGTTATATCTCAAGATCGGCTCACCCGAATGGGACTAACCTTGGACATGTATGCTTCCTTATATCAAGTGCATGATAGTGAGGTCAAAGTTCAAGGGCACTGTGACCTTGGTAAAACAACTACTTTTACAGTTAAGTTTTTGGTTTAGCTCAGCATATCGTCTTACCAGGATCAGTCACCCAAATCAGACTACGCTTGGGCACATGCGTCCTTTTATCAAGTTGATAGAGCACAATGATATTGAGGTCAAAGTTCGAAGTCAGTATCACCATTGTAAAAAATCTGCTTATACGGTTACGTTTTTGGTTTAGCTCACCATAATGTAATATCTTAGTATTCATTCATCCTATTGGAACTAAACTTGGACACATGATTCCTTCTATCAATGGCACAGAGCACAATGATATTGAGGAACTTCAAGGGCACTGAACTTGGTATAAAACTATTTTTTGTGGTTACATTTTTGGTTAAGATCAACATTATGACAACATATCGCCATATCTCGGCATGGCTTCACCCTATTGGGAATAAACTTGAACACACGCTTCCATATATCAAGGGGGTGAAGCACAATGATATTGAGGTCAAAGTCCAAGGTCACTGACCTTGGTATAAAACTCTTATGGTTAAGTTTTTGTTTTAGTTCAATATATTGTCTCTGGATTTGTTCACCTTATTGGGATTAAGCCTGGATACGCTTCCTTATATCAAATGGATTAAGCATAATTATATTGATGTCATGCGGTCATAGTTTAAAGTCGCTCTGAACTTGGTATAAAAGATTTTTTTTTGGTTGTGTTTTTGGTTTAACTCAACATATCGTCTTATATTTAGGCATGGCTTCACCTTATGGGGTGGGGGGGGGGGTGGGGTGTTGGTTAAACTTGGACACATCCGTCACTATTTAAAGGGGATGAAGCACAATGATATTGAGGTCACAGGTCAACGTCATTGTACCATTTGACTTATGTGAAATGCAGACTAACAGTACTGGTAGATTTTTCTGCTTTATTTCAGATTTGGCCAAATTATTGGAACTAAGCATGGTTATGCAGTTACCTCAACCAGTAAGAGCACCACAAAGACATTCAGACTTCTGAGGTCAAGGTCATTGTAATCTTGATACAAATCTAGATTTGTATTTGGAAATGCATGATGCCAAGATTTTCACCAATTTTTGTCAATGTAACACTGATGTCTTGTTTATGTATTAGCTCAGCTGGTCAGAATCTATCTATCTGTTGTCCGTCAACATTTTCTGATCAAGAAACTTTATAGCTTGCCAAAAAACTGGAGGTGTATTATATGATGGTATGTACAGGAGGGCGGCCAGGTAGGTGGTCAACAGGAGGGCTGGCAGGTAGGTAGTCAACAGGAGGGTGGGCAGGTAGGCGGTCAACAGGAGGGTGGGCAGATAGGCAGGCAGCAGGAGGGTGGGCAGGTAGGCCGTCAACTGGAGGGCGGGCAGGTAGGCGGCCAACAGGAGGGTGGGCAGGTAGGTGGGCAACAGTAGTTTCCACTCTGCTTCCATTTATTAGATTGGACTAGATCTGCGGAAGAAACCTTTTGAAATCGAATGATGGTCTGAAATGCAAAGTAGCTGATAGTCACTGGGGTGGGTGGGGTTGCGTGGGGACATCTTGAAAACTGCTTTCCGGATGACAACTCCGCTATGATTTAGCAAATTGCATTGAAATTTCATAGGCTGATTGGACTAGGTCTGGGAAAGAAACCTAAAATCGATGATGATCCAAAATCCTGAATGGTCGCCAACCACCGGTGGCCATCTTGAAAATTGGTGTCTGAATGATAACTCCGTTTATTGGAACATGGAAACTTCATAGGTTGATTGGACTCAGTGGGTGGGTGTTGGGGGTATATATAAAGGGATGGTAAGTGCTATCTTCTGGAAACTCTGGCACTTTGGCTTATTATCTTGGCGTGGCCTTAAGTGCCAAGTGACCTTATGCCTTGGTGACCGCCTGTTGTCAATTTTGTCCTTTTAAAGCACCTTTTAAGAACATCTTGGACCGATTTCAATTCACCTTTCCAGAGTACCCACCCATCATATGACGTCATAATGAACTGCGTGATGTGTAGAATGACGTCATAATGAATGACGTCGATAAGTACGTCACGAACGCATATTTGAGGACGGTCTATGCGTTGTTGTACAAATTGTTTGCTTTTGCTATTTAATAAATATTCTGTTTAATATTTTGAAACTAATTTGACTGGGCGCTGTTGCTGCCATAAGCAGCAACAGCACCCAGTCAAATTAGTTACAAAATATTCAACAGCTTCCCTGTATAGTTTTCAGGATATTGATAGCTATGGCATTCAGGGATCGATCAATCCCAACACTGCGAGGTGTGGGTGGAGCTTAGCTAGTGATGGGCGGAGCATAGCTAAAAATGGAACGGTCCATTGTAGCTTGGTAACCTTATATAATAAAAGTACTACCACCAGTAACATATCGGCGATGAATCGGAATAACTTGGAACAAAGTTTCTAAACATTATTTATCTACCTAATCGGACCAGCCGCTTTACCTGTATTAGAGCCAAACAGTGATGTCAGCTGATCTAAGCATTTGTCAGTGGATGTTTTCACCACCCAAATAATAGTTACTATGCGCATTGATAAGAGCTTATACCTGCTTGCGGGATATATAGTAACCGCTTTGTGTGTGTCTGTGTGCCCGATTTTATGTCGACCGTATTTGTGTTTCACATATAGTCACCAAACTTGGTATATGGGTGCATCATGGCCTAAGGGTGTGCCATGTACCAAAAGAAGGTCAGCGTGACATACTTTTCACAGTTCGCTGAACATCATAGATTATTATTGTCCGAGCTGTAGCTTCCAAAGTTTTTATGTTCACGGTCAGGGTGACCTTGGTATAAAACTACCTTTTACGGTTAAGTTTTGCGTTGAGCTCAACATGTCATCTTATATCTGGCCATGACTTATTATTGGAACTAAACTTGAAACCATGCTTCCTTGTACAAATGGGATGAAGCACAATGATATTGAGGTCATGATGTCAAAGTTCAAGGACACTGTGACCTTGATATAAGTATATATTCATGTTAAGTTTTTGGTTTAGCTCAACAAAGTGTTTTATATCTCGCCATGGCCTCCTTTTCACAGTTCAGTGAGCATGATAGACAATTCTTGTCTGTGCTTAATTTTACGCGTCTTGTATACATTAACCAATCTTGGTGTATGGCTGCATTCTACTTGCAGTATCAATCCCTGGTTCACCCAATTTCAAGATTAATTGCATGTGTTCAGCGGAAGGCGAAGTTAAGCGGAAGGCGGGGTTATCCTCACTGCATAACTAAAACTAGTTTTCCTTGTATCTAAGCTATGCCCCGCCCATCTCTAGCTAAGCTCCACCCACACTGCCCATGTTGTGATCGATCCCTGAACACCCTGAATATCAATTTCCGGAAAACTATACTGATAAGCTGCTGAATATTTTGAAACTAACTTGACTGAGGTGCCTGTTGCTGCTTATGGTGCTGTTGCTGCTTATGTCAGCAACAGCGCCGTGTCTAATTAGTTTCAAAATATTCAAAAGCATGTTTAGTAAATAATAAAGACATAATTTATACAACGTTTACTCAGTCATCAATTAAGGGTTCGTGACGAACTTATCTACGTCATTCATGATGTCATTGATTATGACGTCTTACGAAGGAGCAGAGGCATGTAATAGACAGAGGCCATGTAGTAGGCCATGTCTTTTACAGAATACTGCTACCGCACACATACCCTTATTGTTTCTGTATAGAGTACACAAGAATCCTTGCTTTCTAGCAGACTATAACATCTACGTCCATTGATTTAACTAGCAGAGATTCTGTATAGAAACAGGAATATTTTCCGGAGAAGTCACACCATAATCACAAGTGAATAATGCAGAAGATATACTAAGCAATCACATTCAATCACAGGCAAAACTTGCTGTAATATCTGACAAATCTCGAGCAAACATGAACTTAATGGTGACTGTATTTTCTGATTATGACTGGATCATCTAGCCTATCACTATATCAGCATGTAGCAGCTAGTCTACTTGGGTTAAGACTGTAAATGTATAGCTTACAAAGGAAATGTTTGGTGACTTGCAGTGGCCTTTGAACCATGAATTTCCAGAATCGCAAATCTAATCCTTCTCTCCGATGTAAAAAAATTTTTCATTTTCAAATTAAATTAAAATATGAACGGTGTTCATTTTTCGACAAATTCGGTGGAAGATGGTGCTGTCGTAGACAGCAACATCGGCCACCAAAATTGTTGAAAAATGTACACCAGTTTCTCTTCTATTGACACTGTAAAAGATAGAATATTGACATCAGAATGGTAAGGGTTAAACGGAAAGATACAGGTAAACGGTTGAATATTTGGAAACTAATTTGACTGGGGGTGGTAGCTGCTATAGTTTCAAAATAATCACCAGAATATGTATAGCACGGTAAAAGGATTGACGCTTTTGGTATTTCTGGTTCAAGGGGTTAAATTGCTATCAATTTGCTAACTTGGTCTGTGCGTGAGTACATAGGGAATTCCCAGATCCCCCGTTGTTTCTCCAGAATACCGCCTTGAACACCAGAATATGCCTTGAACACTGTATTCTCATCTTGCACAATAATTGAGGAATCCAATTATATCTATGCCTCTAGCTAAACTCAACCGACACTTCCCGTGTTGGGATCGATCCATCCCTGAATCTCAATTTCCAGAAAACTATACTGGTAAGCTGTTTAATAATTTTAAACTAATTTGACTGTGTTCTGCTGCAACAGCGCCATCAAATTAATTTCAAAATATTCAACAATGTTTATTAAATAGTAGACATAACTGTACAAGTCGTACAACTTGACAGACTATTAAGCGTTTATGACACTTAATCATGACATTCATGATTATGACGTCAGCCAAAATGTGACTCAGTTGATTATGATGTCACATGATTGATTGGTAAACTATCCTATTGTATCCTATTGATATGCCTCGGACATCACCTGATAAAAAGTGTGACTGTAGCATGGATGTTTGCGGATAAGAATTATAAGGATGCATGATATGAATTCAAGCTGCTATCCACTATCTCCAAGCTCGGACATCACCTGATAAGAAGTGTGATTGTAGCTTGGACGTTTGCTGATATGAATTCAAGCTGCTATCCACGCTATAAGGACATGTGTCCACTATCTCCAAGCACAGATGATGCACACTGAACCACACTCACACAATGCCTTCCACTTGATCCACTTAATCACAGCAATACTTCAGATTTGGTTTGCTGACACCATTTCCAAACCATCACAGACCATGGTATATTCATCAATCAATGATCGGTCAGACTGGACCCAGTGTCTGGTTTTGTTTTCTGTATTTTCGGTAATAAGTGGCCTCTAGCTGTGTCTGTTAAGTTTGCGGAATGGGGGTGGGAAAGTGATCAGAGCATGACATAACACTGACATGTTTTCCAATCAAACCTAAAAAAAACCTGGTAATCTAAGGCTGTGTTCTCACTAGAGACGTAATCAGGAATAATGCCATACTGTTATTCTCGATTTACTATGTAGTGAGAACACGGCTTAAGACCGCTAAAGAAAAGGAAGAACCTAAATGAGGACAGTGGTGAAGATTGAGGAAAACTGATTGTGCCTGAATTAAGTTTCCCATCCTGTTAGCCACAGAAAAGTCACACATCATCAAAGCTGCCTATCATGGGACCAGTGTCATCATGACTTACCTCCCTTGCTACATGTGGTCAGGCAATGTTTAATCATGAGTTATTCCCCTTGCTACATGCGTTATCTCCCTTGTTACATGGGACCAGTCAGCGTTTAAGCATGACTTACTTCGATCCCTTACTACATGTGGTCAGTCTGTGTTTAATCATGTCTTACCGCCCTTGCTACATGTGGTCAGTCGGTGTTTAATCATGACTTACCTCCTTTGCTACATGTGGCCAGTCAGTGTTTAATTCAGTTACCCCCCTTGCTACATAATAAGTGATTTCCTGTTTAATTTTTGTTTCAGATGGATCAGTACTAAGAAGGTATGTTAAAGATTGACCAGTTGCTGTGCTAAAATCGACACTTGACCAGTAGCTGTATTGAAATGGAAACCTGGAAGGTGCTAATTAAGAAGCACTTGCATCACAGCACAGGTCACGCTTGCTTGATTGCCCTGGATATTCTGTCCGTTGATGTCGGCATTAAACCAGCATTTCTCTATGATTACCATGGCGATATAAATCTTAATATGATGTGCAATTTTATCCAGGCCTTACATGATGAAGGCTTAGTAAAGTACACTTTGAACGTGTTGTGCGTCGCTGATACTTACTTTATCTTGAAAGCGTCCATGGTGCACAGGATTGTATGCAATTTACAGAAGCCATTAGCAGACATAAATACCACTTTTGTCGATATTGGTCAGAGTGATAATAATGATGGGCCATCCTTAGTGCTCATGCTGGAGTCAGAAAGGACTCACTTTACAGGGCATGCGTTACCAAAATTAATTAATATTATTGCAAATTTGGAACTATCAAATGAGACAATTAAAGGCATAGATGTTGATTTAAATAGCCAGTGTGTGGAGTGTAATCTGAGTACATTATCTGGCCTCCTGCTCGGATATCCCGTTATTTATTATTATAAAACACTGGATGAGAATTGTCTTAGCTTTGAACCACTTTGTGTGTTTGAAGTCTCTGGTACGTATAATGAAATAGTGGCTTACGCAAAAACAGAAGTCTATGACTCAGCGAGCAGTGGTTGTTGTAAGACGACATCACGACATTGTTTACCTCGGAGTGTTAATAAGATGTCTCATTCGGCGAGAAACAAGGTGATATATTCATTTAGTGTTCCTGTTGTTTTGCTCAATGAGGCACTTACTACGCGCATTAATCTCTGGTTTTCTGAGCTGGAGCACAGGACCGAATGGAGGGCACTGTTCCATGAGATTCACTTAACATCTCGTAATGTTGTCCTCCCTACTGTTGCTATATAACAAAGCTGTATCTACTTAATGTTGCTTTATAAGAAAGCTGTATCTCCCTAATGTTGCTTTATAAGAAAGCTGTATCTCCCTACTGTTGCTGTATAAGAAAGCTGTATCTCCCTACTGTTGCTTTATAAGAAAGCTGTATCTCCCTACTGTTGCTTCATTAGAAAGCTGTATCTCTCTGCTGTTGCGTTATAAGAAAGCTGTATCTCTCTACTGCTGCTTGTTGCTTTAAAAGAAAGCTGTATCTCCCTACTTTTGTTTCATAAGAAAGCTGTATCTCTGCTGTTGCGTTATAAGAAAGCTGTATCTCCCTACTGCTGCTTGTTGCTTTATAAGAAACCTGTATCTCCCTACTGCTGCTTGTTGCTTTATAAAAAAGCTGTATCTCCCTACTGCTGCTTGTTGCTTTATAAGAAAGCTGTATCTCCCTACTGTTGCTTTATAAGAAAGCTGTATCTCCATACTGTTGCTTTATAAGAAAACTGTATTCTTTAACTGTCTGACTGCTGAGTTTTTACAGACGACATATTCCAGGAATTATATCTCTGGACCTGCTGAATATTTTGAAAACAATTTGACTGAAAGTTGTTGGTGGGTTAGTCAGCAACAACTTTCAGTCAAATTGTTTTCAAAATATTCAGCAAGTGATGAGTTTTTACTTATTGAAATTATTGTCTAGTGGCTTGCAGCAGCGAGACAGTTAATGGTCGCTTGTCAAGAAAATTTCAATTCTCTCAGAGAATGTCCATTTGCAGGCCAATAGAATGTGTTTTTAAAACTTTAGTACCATTTCAGTGGTAAAGTGTCAACCAGAAACGTGGTTGCAATCCAACAATCAAGCTCGACTTTATGACTGCGATGAACAATGAAGAGTGTCTTCAAATATAAAATTAAATATATGAGGCTTATCAATACACTTATCATTCATGATATTTGACCTTTTGACCACAAAATAATTGTCTCATCTCATCTGATTAGCGAGTGTCCAAGTTTGGGTGCAGTATGATTAACACAACATGAGATATAAACCGCTAACTTGAAGTAAAGGCAAAATGTTATTGTTGAGAAAATCCTAAGTTTTGTCATTATCACACTGACCATGACATTTTAATTCCACGGTGATTGTGTCATGCCATCTGATTATATGTGTCATGCCATCTGATGATATATGTCATGCCATCTGATGATATGTGTCATGCCATCTGATGATATGTGTCATGCCATCTGATGATATGTGTCATGCCATCTGATGATGTGTCATGCCATCTGATGATATGTGTCATGCCATCTGATGATATGGAAGCTTGTGTCTATTGTGATTGTGTCATGCCATCTGATTATATGTGTCATGCCATCTGATGATATGTGTCATGCCATCTGATGATATGTGTCATGCCATCTGATGATATGTGTCATGCCATCTGATTATATGTGTCATGCCTTCTGATGATATGTGTCATGCCATCTGATGATATGTGTCATGCCATCTGATGATATGTGTCATGCCATCTGATTATATGTGTCATGCCATCTGATGATATGTGTCATGCCATCTGATGATATGTGTCATGCCATCTGATGATATGTGTCATGCCATCTGATGATATGTGTCATGCCTTCTGATGATATGTGTCATGCCATCTGATGATATGTGTCATGCCATCTGATTATATGTGTCATGCCTTCTGATGATATGTGTCATGCCTTCTGATGATATGTGTCATGCCATCTGATTATATGTGTCATGCCATCTGATGATATGTGTCATGCCATCTGATTATATGTGTCATGCCTTCTGATGATATGAGTCATGCCTTCTGATGATATGTGTCATGCCATCTGATTATATGTGTCATGCCGTCTGATGATATGGAAGCTTGTGTCTATTGTGATTAAGCAAACATGAGGTAGAAATGCTGATGTTGTGCCACGCACAACATGTTAATGTTGAAAAATGTTTTCCCACGATCAACTTGACCATTGACCTTTGTACCTCAAATGGCTTCTGATCCGATTTGCCTCAAAATTTAACACAAGGAAGGAACTTGCTATGCAACAGGATTTCTAGATGTTGATAAGAGAACCCAGATCTGGATCGGATCACAATCTGGATCCACGGATATCTCTCGGAAACTACTGGTCCGATTTGGCTCAGAATTTGACACAAAAATGGCTGTGATGATACACTAGGATTCCGCAACTTTGAGCATGATCTTGGTTTCTATGTAATAGTGTTGGTCTCTGTACGATAAAACACGTAATTTCCTTCAGTGTCAATAAATTTCACTTCAATGTGCTTATAATCATGAGCGCAGCCATTTTGTCTTAATTGGAACCAGGTAATGGTGTCAGCCCGGCATGTGCACACTGCTCTGTGTGGAGGTATTCCTTAACTAAATTCACTGGCCACTGCAAACAGTATTCTCCTATACACGTACCACATTCATACAGGGCGTTTAGTCCGCTACCAGTCAATTACTCCTGATTACTTTTGAAAACATTTTGAATGAAAGCCAGTGTTGCTGATGGCAGCAATGATTTTCAGCCAAACTCTTTCTAAAATACACTGTTGGGTTTCAGGGTCGCACTATGCTATGTACTGAATATTTTGAAAGCTGTTGTCAATGCTGCTGTTAATGGTCTGGTTGTCATCACAAACTGGTCCCAGCTCGGGCAAAATGGCAGTGCTCACTCGAGTCATATAAATGAAGACAGGTTTACATTCATTCCAGGTTTGTTGCTGGTAATGGTAGTTGTGTTACCATATTAAGCCATACCAATTTAATGTTTTGATGTATGAAAAATTCCACATGTATATCTTTAGAGTAACGGTCAAGGAAAATTGCTACTGCCTTATGCTGGAAGCTATTGCTGTGTGTAATAGGCCGTTAGGCCAAACCAATTTACTGTTTGGTTTTACGAAAAATTCCCACCCAAAACACAAGATTGGAGATTGGAAAAAATAAAAATAATGCACAATTTTAAGCCCAAAGGTTTAATCCTGTCATGATGTTAATTGTCACGATTGATCAAGAACATCCAAAACATTTTCTCAGTTAGTGTCCATTTGCAAGCCAAGAGAAGACTATTTACTGAAAATTTACCACTGGAATGGATGAGATAAGTCTTCTACTGACCAGCAAATGTACTATTCTCATGACCATTGCAAAGCCATCCTGGTCAGCTTTGACCACTAACGGGTTCATAAAGCCACAGAGAACAAAAACAGCTACAGAAAATCTTGAGTGATACGGATTTGACTGCGAAAAATTGCTAGATGGAAAGAATGTTAAAAATAATGCCTTAAAATTCCAGGATGAATTTTCCTTCTATATATGGAAAAATCAAGCTAGAAGCCTTTGTGAAACAAAAATATAGATTGGTGTGGCCTTATGTTAGCCAGAGCATTTGATTGCTCCATCTTCTGTGCCTGTAACCCTTTAAACACTCATATCAGCCAAAAACGCATTTTACAGTAGTCTTGAGAAATGTCAATTTGCAGACCAAGAAGACTATTTTGGAAAATATACCACTGGAATGACTGGCTCGATAACCGAGCCAGTCATTCCAGTGGTAAATTTTCAAAAATAGTCTTCTCTTGATCTGTAAATTGACATTTTTCTTTGAGAAAATTTAAATTTTTTGGAACAAATTCACGGGTTAAAGAAGTTAATGGATGAAAACACAACAAAGAAAATCATTGATCAGTCTGGTGATGAGGCGTGTTCATCGTCCTGGCTACAGCACACATCTAGTCATGTCAAGAAATGTACAGCTTAATACATTATGGTTAACACGCTGAAAGCCACCAGCTCCTAAAAGCTTCCATTATACAAATAAATAAATGCCACTGCTAGGCTATGAATGCAAGGGCCTGTGACGCTCACCTGGATCATTAGCATTTGAACCATTTGAATTTAAATAGATGTGATGGATAATTTTTGGAAAATCCCAGATGGCCACCCCAAAAATTTAGCAATCAAAATTCTTAATAGAAATTCTAGTCTACCTTGATAGGGTCACTCTAGTCAAATTTGGTTGAAATACGTCAAACAACTAAGGAGAAACAGCGTTTTGACAATTTCTGGTAAATCTCATAAAATCTCAGATTTTGACCCAAAAAATCTATCAATCAAAATTCTGAATAGAATTTCTAGAGCCTACCACCATAGAATCCATTAGCGAAATTTGATTGAAATATGTCAAGCAGCTAAGGAGGAGTAGCAAATTGACAATTTCCGGTACATTTTTCATAAAATCTGATTTTCACGAAAAAAATGTGATGAATCAAAATTCTGAATCAAGGTTCTAGAACCTATGGCCATAGGATCCTTTCAGCCAAATTTGGTTAAAACCGGTCAAGATGGTAAGGAGAAGCAATTTGACAATTTCCAGTACATTTTTCATAAAATAAAGATTTTGACCCAAAAGATTGATGAATCAAAATTCTGAATGCAAGATCTGGGGCCTATGACCATTGGGTCCTTTCAGCCAAAATTGGTTGAAATCACTCGGAATGGTAAGGTGAAGAAGCAATTTGACAATTTCCGGTACATTTTTCATAAAATCTAAGATTTTCACCCAAAAAATTGATGAATCAAAACTCTGAATGGAAGTTCTGGACTGATTTGGCTGAAATCAATCAGAATGGTAAGGAGAAAAAGCAGTTTGACAATTTTTGGTTAATTGTTTTTAATAAGATCTATAGGGTCCAACAAAGCCAAATTTGGTTGAAATCGGCTAAGTGGTTAATGAGTGTTTTAAAACAAAAGTTGACGGACGACGGACGGTCGCCATGGCATAAACTAACTTGGCCCTTTCGGGCCAGGTGAACTAATAACCGCCACTGCTAGGCTATGAATGAATACAGCCAGGTAGTTATGAAAGACATTTCACTGGTGTAGTTCCATCAATAGGTTTAATTCCATCAATATCTCTAGTTTCTTAAAATAATATTGTCAAATTTATGGACCTAACACTACTATTGTCAAATCTATAGACAGGTCTTACAATACTATTGTCAAATCTATAGACCTTACAATACTATTGTCAAATCTATAGACCTACTATTGTCAAACCTATAGACCTTACAATACTACAGTATTGTAAGGATGAGATTTGACAATACTACAAAGACCAAATGCTCATTCACTAAGCGTGCTCACTGACAAATCCATGAAAAAGTAAATTGTTTACAATATAAAACCTAAGACAGAAACGGCTTCCAGTCAAATTTTAATTTCAAAATATTCAACAGTTTTCCTGTACGGTTGCTTTGAAAATGAGATACGGGGAAATCATCGGTGAAAGCATTAAATGGTTATAGGAATACATTTTGAAAATTCAACTCGGGTCTAATAACTGCCTGATGCTTACTAAGTTGCAGTAGTCTGGATGCTTATCCAAGTGATGGAATCAGCTTATATTCACTCCGAGTGCAGGTAATTTTGCTACCGGCACACAATACAGAATCATCGAGGTTCTTCGTCACGATCCAGATAGCTATGAAGCAACAAATACATGCAAGGACCGTGAATCTTATTGGATCCACCAACTACACACCATGGATCCCATCGGCATCAATCACACAGATTGGTAACCCCAAACAGCCATTCTGGTGGTCCAGAATACGGTTATAGGAATAAAGAATACCTCTGTGAGAATCATGTTTGTGACCGTCATACGATTTCTTGTTTGTGACTATGATTTCATGTTTGTGACTATATGATTTCTTGTTTGTGACTATATGATTTCATGTTTGTGACCATATGATTTCATGTTTGTGACTGTCATACAATTTCATGTTTGTGACAGTCATACAATTTCATGTTTGTGACCTTCATATGATTTCATGTTTGTGACCGTCATGATTTCATTAATTAACAGGTGCTGTTATCTGCCTGGCCGCTGAAATTATGCAAACTACATTTTCCATACGATTTAACTCTGAATAAGCCATCAACAACTTCCAGTAAAATTGTCTTCAAAATATTCAGCAGGTCCAGAGTTATTGCCCATTGGAATTATAGTGTGGTGGCTTGCAGCAGCAAGACAGTTAAAACCAGAGGCATCGTGCAAGAGATATCCACAAGAGGCATCGTGCAAGAGATATCCTCAAGAGGCGTCGAGCAAGAGATATCCCCAAGAGGCGTCGTGCAAAGAGATGTCCCCAAGAGGTTTCGTGCAAGAGGTGTTCCCAAGAGGTGTCATGCAAACAGATGTCCCCAAGAGGCATGCAAAAGATGTCCCCAAGAGTGTCGTGCAAGAGATGTCCCCAAAATTATTGAAGATTGAATGTGTGTATAATAGATTTTTTGTCTTATTCAGAATCTAGCTAATTGCTTCTCTGAGCATCTATTTACTCAATGTTATTTTAGGGAAGACACCCAGCCCCCTCCATTGGTCCCATTGGTGTGAGTATATATTATCTCTGGCTCTAGTTGATGTGGGGATTACTTGATACCAAACATTTAATACAGCGCACAGATTCTTGTCCTTGTGTGGACAAGAATCTTGCCTACAGCATCGTATAAGCATCATATAAGTACTATAATTTATGCATCATTTTATATCAAATGAAGTACTAAAACTATCATCACAATGCCTCTGTGGAATGATAGGATATAATAGTTCCCAGAATTCTGCACACAGACAAATCTTGATGACTGTTTTAAGCTTCAAGATTTTAGGACAAATCCAAGATTTTTAGTCATTAATATAACGTTGAACATTCAAACATATCTGTGCCTTTAGCTGGAATAGTTAATTTTTTCAAGTTTCGACTTTTTCGAGTTTCATGATCATACATGGTGCATTCCGATACAGACATAAGCGAAATGACGCAAAATTTATTTGATTTTATATTCAATCCCCAATCTTCCTTATAGATCTGATTGCCTCATTGTCTTAATACAATGGTGTATTGCCAGCGTAATTTGTAAAGCAAATTTTCATGTTTGCAAAGAGATTTATCACTGCATGTATTGAAGAAACCATCAGTGATATTGCAATCGACTACATCTGTCAGTCCTGCTAATACCTTCAAGTTCACAAGTTTGAATTCAACTAAAAGATTTGTCTTGTGAATTACCCACATGATTACGGATTGTGAGATGACATTTATATTGGGCTCTGACCCTAATGGACGGGGTGCATGTGGCGGGGTTTAAAGGTTAAAATTTGTAAAAGCGTGGGTATTTGCGATGGCGAGCTATTGACTGAGCTCTATTTATATACAGATATGACCTTATGCAAATAATATACGTGGATATGGCTTGCTGGAATATAGATTTACTAAATTTAGTCAACTATTTTTCAGGAGAAACTGCTTAAACACTGGATAATTTTGCACGCAACTATGTCGATATTTGTCATTTATGTCGGAAATGCAAGCGATGGCCTCTGAAAGAAATTAAATTAACCCTTTCATGTCTAAGACGGTCAAAACCAGCCTTTGTAGTGTTCATGAAGAATGTCCATGAGCAGGCCAAGAGTTCATGAAGAATGTCCATGAGCAGGCCAAGAGTTCATGAAGAATGTCCATGAGCAGGCCAACAGTTCATGAAGAATGTCCATGAGCAGGCCAAGAGTTCATGAAGAATGTCCATGAGCAGGCCAAGAGTTCATGAAGCATGTCCATGAGCAGGCCAAGAGTTCATGAAGAATGTCCATGAGCAAGCCAAGAGTTCATGAAGAATGTCCATGAGCAGGCCAAGAGTTCATGAAGAATGTCCATGAGCAGGCCAAGAGTTCATGAAGAATGTCCATGAGCAAGCCAACAGTTCATGAAGAATGTCCATGAGCAGGCCAAGAGTTCATGAAGAATGTCCATGAGCAGGCCAAGAGTTCATGAAGAATGTCCATGAGCAGGCCAACAGTTCATGAAGAATGTCCATGAGCAGGCCAAGAGTTCATGAAGAATGTCCATGAGCAGGCCAACAGTTCATGAAGAATGTCCATGAGCAGGCCAAGAGTTCATGAAGAATGTCCATGAGCAGGCCAAGAGTTCATGAAGCATGTCCATGAGCAGGTCAAGAGTTCATGAATAATGTCCATGTGCAGGTCAAGAGTTCATGAGGAATGTCCATGTGCAGGCCAAGAGTTCATGAAGAATGTCCATGTGCAGGTCAAGAGTTCATGAAGAATGTCCATGAGCAGGCCAAGAGTTCATGAAGAATGTCCATGAGCAGGTCAAGAGTTCATGAAGAATGTCCATGAGCAGGCCAAGAGTTCATGAATAATGTCCATGTGCAGGTCAAGAGTTCATGAAGAATGTCCATGAGCAGGCCAAGAGTTCATGAAGAATGTCCATGTGCAGGTCAAGAGTTCATGAAGAATGTCCATGAGCAGGCTAAGAGTTCATGAAGAATGTCCATGTGCAGGCCAAGAGTTCATGAGGAATGTCCATGAGCAGGCCAAGAGTTTATGAAGAATGTCCATGAGCAGGCCAAGAGTTCATGAGGAATGTCCATGAGCAGGCCAAGAGTTTATGAAGAATGTCCATGAGCAGGCCAAGAGTTTATGAAGAATGTCCATGTGCAGGCCAAGAGTTCATGAAGAATGTCCATGAGCAGGCCAAGCGTTTATGAAGAATGTCCATGAGCAGGCCAAGAGTTTATGAAGAATGTCCATGAGCAGGCCAAGAGTTCATGAAGAATGTCCATGTGCAAGCCAAGAGTTCATGAAGAATGTCCATGAGCAAGCCAAGAGTTCATGAAGAATGTCCATGAGCAGGCCAAGAGTTCATGAAGAATGTCCATATGCAAGCCAAGAGTTCATGAAGAATGTCCATGAGCAGGCCAAGAGTTCATGAGGAATGTCCATGAGCAGGCCAAGAGAAGACTATTCTTGAGATTGTAGCACTGCTCGATAACCGGTCATTCCAGTTGTAAATCCTCAAAAATAGTCTTCTCTTGGCCTGCACATGGCCATTCAATAAGAAAATGTTTTGATTTTCTTGACCAAATTTAGTCATTAAAGTGTTACGTTTCTTTGGTGGGTGTTGAAGACACCCTGAATGCTCACCTGCTTGGCCCGCACTAGGCGTTAAATACTCAGTTGAGTTTTGATTTTAGACTATACAACCCGGGCTAGTTCCCATCTGTGCTCCCAGAAATGTGGGTCTTGCACGACGCCCCTGGTTAACACAGGTCCTTTTCTCACTGCCTTTCTTAAGACACCACTCCTTGTAGACCCCAAAAGATAGCTGGTCAATCAGCTACATTTATGAAAGCTAGGCAAGTTTGCTGTTTCTACGATAATACTCAAGGGTTCTGTTTCTATGACGATAGTGAGAGGCTATGATGATAGTCAGAGGCTTTGTTTCTATGATGATGATAGTCAGACGTCTGTTTTTAAGATGATAGTCAGAAGATTTATTTCTAAGATGATGATAGTCAGACATCTGTTTCTAAGATGATAGTCAAAAGATTTATTTCTATGACGATAGTCAGAAGATCAGTTTCTATGACGATAGTCAGAAGATTAGTTTCTATGACGATAGTCAGAGGCTTTGTTTCTATTATGATGATAGTCAGACATCTGTTTCTAAGACGATAGTCAGAAGATTAATTTTTATGACGATAGTCAGAGGCTTTGTTTTTATGACGATAGTCATAGGTTCTGTTTCAAGACCGGCTTGTAAATAAACGCACCTTTACTTCTAACATCAAGATATATGCTACAATGTTTTGTAACTAAATCGTTACCTATCATTACTAGTAATATATTATTTACAAAATTAATTACCGGTAATTAATTAATAAAATGTATATTCTATTTAAAATGAGACAATAATTCAACAAATTCTGATAACATTTATAATTATTAATAGTAATAATGAAATATTAATAACTTATTAATGTTATGTTTAATAACAAGTATTTACAAGTGACTAGATTTTATTTACTTTCATTCTAAAATCTCTGCTGAATATGAGAACAAAGTGCCTATTATTGCCGACTTAAAGCTATCATCAAGCATTCTAAGTAGCACAGCATCTCAACATAAACAACCCGATCTGGGCAAGACAATAGAGTGATACATTTATAGCTATGTCCCACCTATTTCTATCTAAGCTCTGCCCATGTTTTGCGCATATTGGGATTGATTTATATACTTTGAACCCGAAATTCTCTACGGCAGTAATGGCATCCAACCAAATTACTTTCAAAATATTCAACAGAATGTTTATTAAGTAGTACATCCATCAGAGACATACAATTCGTACACTTTACAGACTTAAAATGTTCATGACAGAACTGGATACGTCATTCATTACGCATTTTGATTGTGACATCAGCCTACATGTGATGTAATTGATTATGACACCATATACTTGAGTAAAGTTTATTAAACTATACGCAATATTTAGGCGGTCGCGATTAATAATTTCACGCCCCCGATGATGGATATAAGATATACATTAAGCATAGATGTAGGATGGTAAGAATTCGTCGCATGAACATCATCATGTGTTCTAATTTCGTGCTTTTTTTGTATCATTTATTTAAACTTTCTAGAAACGAGTCACGTTAACCCGGTTTATACTTTTGGGAATTTGGACCTACGATTTAATCGAAAATCATGATTTTTTTCATAAAATCGATCGCGATGTTGCAAATCAAAAATCACGCAAGCCTAATTTCAAGATGCGTGGGCATAATTTACCTTCTGTTATTTCAAGATGCGTGGGCATAATTTACCTCCTGTTATTTCAAGATGCGTGGGCATAAGAAGTTACCTTCTGTTGTTTCAAGATGCGTGGGCATAATTTACCTTCCATTGTTTCAAGATGTGTGGGCATAATTTACCTTCCATTGTTTCAAGATCTGTGGGCATAATTTACCTTCCATTGTTTCAAGATGTGTGGGCATAATTTACCTTTTGTTATTTCAAGATGCGTGGGCATAATTTACCTTCTGTTATTTCAAGATGTGTGGGCATAATTTACCTTCTGTTATTTCAAGATGCGTGGGCATAATTTACCTTCTGTTATTTCAAGATGTGTGGGCATAATTTACCTGCCATTGTTTCAAAATGTGTGGGCATAATTTGCCTTCTGTTATTTCAAGATGCGTGGGCATAATTTACCTTCTGTTATTTCAAGATGCGTGGGCATAATTTACCTTCCATTGTTTCAAGATGCGTGGGCATAATTTACCTTCTGTTATTTCAAAATGTGTGGGCATAATTTACCTGCCATTGTTTCAAATTGTGTGGGCATAATTTACCTTCCATTGTTTCAAGATGCGTGGGCATAATTTACCTTCTGTTGTTTCAAGATGTTGTGGGCATAATTTACCTTGTTATTTCAAGATGTGTGGGCATAATTTACCTTCCAATGTTTCAAGCTGTGTGGGCATAATTTACCTTCTGTTGATGCGTGGGCATAATTTACCTTCCATTGTTTCAAGATGTGTGGGCATATTTACCTTCTGTTGTTTCAAGATGTGTGGGCATAATTTACCTTCCATTGTTTCAAGATGTGTGGGCATAATTTACTTTCTGTTGTTTCAAGATGCATGGGCATAATTTACCTTCTGTTGTTTCAAGATGTGTGGGCATAACTTACCTTTTGTTGTTTCAAGATGCATGGGCATAATTTACCTTCTGTTGTTTCAAGATGCGTGGGCATAATTTACCCTTTGTTGTTTCAAGATTTGTGGGAATAATTTACCTTTTGTTGTTTCAAGATTTGTGGGCATAATTTACCTTTTGTTGTTTCAAGATTCGTGGGCATAATTTACCTTCTGTTGTTTCAAGATTTGTGGGCATAATTTACCTTCTGTTATTTCAAGATTCGTGGGCATAATTTACCACTGCACTTGTGTTGTAATGGAGGAATCCAGTTTTAGCTATGCCCCGTCCATCTCCAGCTAAGCTCCGCCCACACTGCCCATGTTGGGATCGATCAATCCCTGAACTCCATATCAATTTCCAGAAAACTATACAGGTAAGCTGTTGTATATTTTGAAACTAATTTTACTGCCATAGGCAGCAACAGCGCAGGTCAAATTAGTTTCAAAATATTCAACAGAATGTTTATTAAAGCGTAAATCCATACAATTCATACAACAATGCTTAGCCCATCATCAATTAAATGGTCGTGATGAACTTATCTATGTCATTCATGACATCATCCTACACGTCGCGTAATTGATTATGACATCATATGATTGATGGATAAACTGGAAAGGGCCATAACAGTACAACTAGCTGTATAAGTGTCTATCTCCGTATATCACATGTCTATGTCAGCTGTCAGTCAATATAATGAATAATGCCTCTGATGGAGAACCTTCATTATAACATGTAAAGGTATATAACCCTTATCACATTGAAGTCAAAACCTTTAATTTTCAAATTAATTAAAAAGATAAACTGGTGTTCATTTTTCAACAAGTTTGGTGGAAGATAGTGCTGTCGGATCATCTACCAAAGTTGTTGAAAACTGTACATCAGTTTCTTTGCTATATACACAGGAAAAGATAGAATATTGACATCAGAGTGGTATGGATTAAATATGAAAATGTTAATTAACAATGTGTAAGGTTGTTAGTTAGTACTGCTTTCCCATATTAGTGCTCGCTATGATAACACTGAGCCTGTATATGTATTACAGACATACTGGTCAGTCTAACACTGAGCCTGTATATGTATTACAGACATACTGGTCAGTCTAACACTGAGCCTGTCTATGTATTACAGACATACTGGTCAGTCTAACATTGACGCTGTATATGTATTACAGACATATTGGTCAGTCTAACATTGACGCTGTGTCTGTATTACAGACATACTGGTCAGTCTAACATTGACGCTGTATATGTATTACAGACATACTGATCAGTCTAATATTGACGCTGTATATGTATTACAGACATACTGGTCAGTCTAACATTGACGCTGTATATGTATTAGACATACTGGTCAGTCTAACATTGACGCTGTATATGTATTACAGACATACTGGTCAGTCTAACATTGACGCTGTATATGTATTACAGACATACTGGTCAGTCTAACATTGACACTGTATCGGTATTACAGACATACTGGTCAGTCTAACATTGGCGCTGTATATGTATTACAGACATATTGGTCAGTCTAACATTGACGTTATCTGTATTACAGACATACTGGTCAGTCTAACATTGATGCTGTATCTGTATTACAGACATACTGGTCAGTCTAACTGGGACAATAATTATCCCTGTAATGGTAAAATCTCCCAAAAACAGCTACCTCTGCAGGTGCCTTGCGGAATATGCATTCGCAGGCCAAAACTATGTTTTAAAATTTGCCACTGGAATGCCAGGCTCAACTGAGCCAGTCATTCCAGTGGTAAATTTTCAAAAATGGATTTCTGGCTTACAAATGGGCATTCAGTTTAAACAAATAATTAGATATTTTGATCTATTATGCCATATAGTGACCATCATCCGCAGAGAATGACCATCACGTTATAGTGACCATCGTCCACAGAGAATGACCATCATACCACTCACCATATACTGACCATTGTCCATAAAGAATGAAATGATCTAATGAAAAACATGTATAAATTACATAAACATTCTATTGTCCGAGATGAAAGTAATACTGAGATATGAGCAGGGGTATTTAGCATGAGCAGACTGACAGTATACTTACTCTGTTTCAGGCTCCTCCTGGGAAAACGCAAATGTGGTCTCTCTCCAAACCCGGAGATTTGAGTAAATCTAGGTGCTCTAAGACAGTGTCTGGGACCCCCTAACAGCTTGGGACTGTCATGTGCTTCCGTCCATCCGTGTTATTTTGTGTGAAAAGATTTACCAGTATCTGAAATACTGTCATAAACTGTCTGCCTGCTAAATTTGTGCAGACTACATTTTCTAGGAGCTTTAATTCTGGATATACTGAATATTTTGAAAACAATTTGACTGAAAGTTGTTGGTGGCTAAGACACCAACAACTTTCAGTCAAATTGTTTTCAAAATATTCAGTTCCATAGGTCCAGAGTTATTGTCCATTGAAATTATTATCTGGTGGCTTGCAGCAGTCAGCCAGCTGATTATCACATAATTCATTAATCAGAATTCTGTAATACCAAAAATTATACATATCTAAATATTTGGAAACAGATTTTCCTGGAAGTTCAGTCAAATTAAGTTCAGAATATTTTGTATGTGGCAACAACCTTGTTACATCCGGTGTATGGTGTGGAAATAGACAACCAAATCTAATCTATACAATAACATGGCAAACCTAAACAGATACAATGAAAACATGTTGAGAAATAGAATCTATGTAAAAATATAAAAAAACAAAAAATTCTTATATCACAGACACACATATATATATACACTTAATTACTACACAGTAGAGGGCTGAGGCAACGTGAAATGTAATTGCTTAATAAATTATAACCTAACTCATATTTGAATAACCAGTTTATCAACAAAGGAATGGCAATTGTATTTGTAAAACCAAATTGTAAAATTATTATTATTATTATTATTATTATTATTATTATTATTATTATTATTAACCCCTGTTGTGTCAACTTAACCTTTTAATGGTCAAACTGACCAAAACAACTCTGCAATGGTTTTGAGGAATGGCTATTAGCAGGTCAAGAGAAGAGTATTTTTGGAAATTAACCATGGGAATGACTGGCTCGATAACTGAGCCAGTCATTCCAGTGGTAAATTTTCAAAAATACTCATCTCTGGACCCGCAAATGGATACTGGGTAAGCCAAAGCTTGAATATTCTTTACCATTACCGCTTTAATGGTCATGCCGGTCACAAATTTCAGAGGTAAATTTACAAACAAAAAATAGTCTTCTTATATTAAAATTTCTTGAAAAATGCCTACCATTAAAATGCTTAAATTGATATAGGTAGTATTTTAGGGCTTTGAGGCGCTGGTGACACAAAAGGGGTTAATAAATGGTCCTGGGTCCATGGTGCTCACCTGGTCTAGGCAGAACAATAATAATAATAGAATATAACTGTCTCACTGCTGTAAGACAGAAAATCATTTCAATAAGCAAAATTCCTGACTTGCTGAATATTTTGAAAACAATTTGACTGAAAGTTGTT
This sequence comes from Chaetoderma sp. LZ-2023a, assembly GCA_034401795.1. Lineage (NCBI taxonomy): Eukaryota > Metazoa > Mollusca > Caudofoveata > Chaetodermatida > Chaetodermatidae > Chaetoderma > Chaetoderma sp. LZ-2023a. The sequence continues at coordinate 13,171,276 of CM067371.1, forward strand.
GGTGGCTTAGCCACCAACAACGTTCAGTCAAATTGTTTTCAAAATATTCAGCCGGTCCAGGGATATAACCCCTGGAATATGCTGTCTGCAAAAACTCTGCAGTCCGATGGTTAATAGAGAATAACATCATATTTGCCTACAAATTCTAGATAAAACATGCATTCTGTAAGTACTGCTTTGCAATATATGTCCCCTACCTGGTGATATAAATTTTTAGAGATTGACAGTCAAAAACGCCATTAAAAATTGACAGAAGCAGCTGAAACTCGAACTTGATCTGTAACTTCTCATAACATAGCAATAAACCAAGTTTCAGTTATATACGGTGAAGGAGAACGAAAAAGTCTTGAAAGCTGATAAGTTTGTATCTCATAAGTCGAAAGAGGACACAACTCCATCAAAAATTGACACAAACGTCTGAAACTCGAAATTACTCTGTAATTTCTCATAACAAAGCAATTTATCAATTATCAGTTGAATATCACGAAGGGATCACTAAAGAAATTATAGAAAACTAATATTTTTTGTATTTCATAACTCGAAAGGGGACATAACTCCATCAACTCCATGGAAAATTGACGAAAATGTTTGAAACTCAAACCTGCTCTACAACTCCCTATAATAAGGAACCATACCAATTCTCATTTGAATACCTTGAAGGAGTGCGAAAAAATGTGCGGAAAACTGATATTTTTCATATTTCATAAGTCGAAAGGGGACATAATTCCATCAAAATTGACACAAACTCCTGAAACTCGAACCTGCTCTGTAATTTCTCATAACAAAGCAACGTACCAATTCTTAGTTGAATATCTTGAAAGACTGCGGGGAAAAAGTGCGGAAAATAATATTTTTCATATTTTGTAAGTCCATGAAAAATTTACAAAAATATCTGAAACTCGAACTTGCTCTGTAACTCGCTATAATAAAGCAACCTACACATTCTCGCTTGAATAGCTTGAACGAGTGCGAAAAAACGTGTGGAAGGCTGATATTTTTCACATTTCTTAAGTCGAAAGGGACCATAACTCCATAAAAAAATTGACCCATACGCCTAAAACTCAAACTTTGTCTTCTCATAACAAGGCAATGTAGCAATTCTTAGTAGAATATCTAGAAAGACTACGAAAAAAGTGTGGAAAACTAATATTTTTTGTATTTCATAAGCCAAAAATTGACGCAAACGCCTGAAACTTGAACTTGGGCTGTAACTTCTCATAACAAAGCAATGTACCAATTCTCAGTTGAATATCTCGAAGGACTGCGAAAACAAGTGTGGAAAACCGACTGCGACAGACAGAGTGCAAACCTATAGTCCCACCGGTTTTACAGGTAGGGGACTAATAAACACAAAACTCACTGAAGCAACAGTTTATTTGATCAAGATGGAAACCAATTTTGAAGATGGCCGCTTCAACAGTGGTCATGAATTAGATTTCATATCCAGATTTGATAGACCTCATGCTTTCACTCAATATAGTCATCCATTTCTAACTATGCCCACCCATTTCTAGTTAAGCTCCACCGACTTTATGAGCGCATTTGAATCAATTTTAACTGTGAATTCACAGAATATCAATATTATAGTAAACATACAGGTAAACTGATGGATATTTTGAAACTATTTTGACTGCTGTTGCTGCCGGCAACAACACGCCGCAGTCACATAAGTTTCATAACAATCTAGAGAATGTTTATTAAATTGCAAATTCACAAAAGACACACAATTCCAACACAATATCAGACCTTTCCGCCTTATCATGACAGACCTCCATAACTGGATTGTGACATCAGATCCAGTGACATCAGCTAACACACACTGTCAGAGCAGTCCAATTTTGTGGTGGATCCTAAACCAATATAACATCAAATTGATTTGCAAAGTATTGAACAAATTTGTGACACAGGGAGAGGTACCACATTGAAACTGTGACACAGGGAGAGGCACCATGTTGAATCTGTGACACAGGGGGAGGTATCACATTGAATCTGTGACACATGGTGCAGTACCACATTGAATCTGTGACACACAGAGAGGTACCACATTGAATCTGTGACACAGGGAGAGGTACTACATTGAATCTGTGACACAGGGAGAGGTACCACGTTGAATCTTATTATTAGATATCTTCTGAACATTGACATTTGATATATTTTTCAAGAACTGTTCACATATCGGTAGGAACCGTTGCCCATATACCAAGTTGGGTGAAAATTTGTAAAAAAAAATGTAAGTTATCATAATTTCAATATTTTTAAAGGCCATATACGTAAACTAAATGACTTTCTGCAACTTACTAGCATGATTTGCACTCACATGTACCATGTATACCGTTAGCGTGAATATGGTATCACTATTTTTTTAATCTGCCATTCAGATGTCATCTCATCTATCTAGCATTAACTGTATCGATGCTGCAAGCCACATGACAATAATTTCAATGAGCAAAACCTCTTGACCTGCTGAATATTTTGAAAATAATTTGATTGAAAGTCGTTGGTGACTTAGCAGGTCCAGATATATATATATATATATATATAACACCTGGAATATGTCGTCTGCAAAAACGCAACAGCAGGACTGTTAATAAATTATTTACACACCATGACATTCATCCCGCCTTCATCTTTGTGTGCGCAACAGAATGCAGGAGCCAAACACCAGACATTTCATGTACAGTGTGGACCACAGTGGATATACTCGTAATGGATAAATCCAGTTTTAGCTATGCCCCGCCCATTTCTAGCTATCGATCGATCCCTGCACTCCCTGAATCTCAATTTCCAGAAAACTATGCAGTTAAGCTGTTGAATATTTTGAAACTAATTTGACTTGGTGCTGTTGCTGCCTATGGCAGTCAAATTAGTTTCAAAATATTCAACAGAATGTTTATTAAATAGTAAAGACATACAATTCGTATAACTTGACAGACTATTAAGCATTTATGATGGCCTTAATTACATCATTCATGAGGTAATTGATTATATCAGTCTACATGTGACGTAATTGATTATGATGTCAGCCTACATGTGACGTATTTGATTATGAAGTGATATGATTGATCGATAGACTGAATTCCTCTATTGAGGCAGCTGTTGAGTCAGTGTTCATTATGCATACCGGATGTAACACAGTGACAATAGCTCATATAGATATTGACAAAGGGAACATATTAGCCATGTTTGCTATTTCATCTGAATACAAATGACAAACATGGCCCTAAGGCTGATGGAGCATGGCTGCCAGTCAAACTTACCACAGATAAATTACCTGTATAATTTCACAGAGCTAAGCTAAAAATGTCACTATTCCTAGTCGACAGTATTCAGCTTCATTCATTTGTTCTTTCAGTTGCCTTATTGGCCACATACAGTTTCGTGTATTTGAGTTCTTTCACCTAACATCATAGTTATTTTAACATCTAGTACATAAATGTGAAATTATGAATAGCTATTCTATAATTATGTCCTAAATATATGCCTTAAAACACCTGAAATTTGGTAAAGAATCTCATTTATATTTGGAAATTATGGTAAGTAATAATTGTTAGAATACAATAATACATGCATCTAAGCATAAACTAGCCACAGGCTAATTGAGCTGATCAAACATCGATCATTATTATCTCCCTTTAACATGTCACAAACATGACTATTATTACTTCCTTTTAAGAAGCCATAAACATCATTATCTCCATTTATCATGTTGCAAACATCACCACAATTACCTCCCTTTAATATGCTCCAAATATTACACTGATTATGTCACTTGACTTAGTTTTATGAAGAAGATTTTGATGAAGACACATGAGATTCTCGTGATATGAGCAGCAAACAGGAACAATGGTTTCACATATCACCAAAGATTCCTGCAAAGGTCTTGCGAAGATTTCTCATTGTGTCCTCGTCTTCACCACTGCCTCCTCCACCACCACCCTCTACATTCTGTTGTCCGGGTAATAGGCCAGGAGGAGGCATGCCTGTAGGCTGAGGTCTCGGGCCTGGAGGACCAGTCCTGCAATATAACAATATGGAACTACACGTTAAGTTTCATGTGGCTCAATGGTATTTGGGAGCAATACAAATCAGTTTCCATACATTATAGCCTTTACTGGACTAAAATATGGCCCACGGGCCAGTGCTCACCTACCTGATGAGGAACTGTAAACATGTTTAGATTAATTAATGCAGTGATGTCCCTGGGACACCAGCCAAGTGAGACAATGTGTCATCCCCAAGGAAAAAATGTGAGACATTTGCCCAACAAAGTGAGACAGCAACTCAATAATGAAAATTCAACATGAAACTATTCATTCTGAACCTTACGCACTACCGTAACTTTAGGGTTTTTTAGCGTGTGTCGCCATTTTGATTTTGTGACTGATTTGGGTTAGGATATCGCGTTGGATTCGCATACTGATTACTCTGGTTTTCCTGCGAAGCTTTCTATTGTGGTATGTGTACATCAATAATTCAGGATTCCAGTCATACTATTTTCAAAATATTCAATAGAATATATTTTAATTTGTGAAGAATTCAACCTGTATCAAAAGGAACTACCATCTTGCTGGTCCCCGAAACAAGTGTCCACTATGCACAGGTTTGACTGTATTGGATAGCTTGCAGACGACGTGGTAGGGGTTTTCCCAGTAATGAGGCAGTCAGCCTTTCATGTCAATCTAAAAATAGAGGCGTGGCTTCTACGAGAATACACCTCTAATGTATTGACCGGCCATCTTATTACGTCATCACAATGACTAGACTGTTACACAGACTCCATTTCGGTGACCAAACATATCGGGACCAAGTCTATCTCCATAGCGGACTGTAAAAGGAACACTATGGATCGTGTTGATATTGGTATCATCTTAACCTCTGTATCACTAGCTTAATACAGACATTTAAATGGACTTGATCCACCAAGTGGTTCGTGTAATATCAATATCCAGGCAATGTCAGCAAATTCTTGACCTCATTTTGTGTATGACAGACGTGCGACAGATCTGAATTTTACGACGAATTCAGAGGGGCTATTTTTCTGTTACCTACTTATCATACAGACTACTATAGGCTTTATATTATCTCGTTTTAAGTTTAAATTCTCTCTACCACCATATTCTGATGGAAATCACTACGCCAATGGCTACTCAATACATACGAGATACTTTTTTTGATCGTGAACCGAATGAGATCTCGCGAGATACGAATGCCTTTCACGTTTGTGTTCAGTTTCTCTTTGCAGACGACAATGTGCTAGGGGATTTCCCTCAAGTCAGCAGCAATTTCCAGGAAATAGGAGAGCTATATTTAGACAAGAGGCTATGTGGCGCGATATAACTACAGTTACTGTCACAGGTCAGAGACCTCCATGCACAGGTTTATGTCGCCCTTGATTTTTATCACACATCAAAGGATCGCTGGTCAATATTTTGGAAACTGTTTAACATATGGTTGTTGCTGCCTTAGGCTGCAACAACCTTCTGTCAGATATTTTTTTAATATGCAATGCTAATAGTTATACTGACTGGCGCTATTGTATGCTATTTAAGGTTTATAGCTCTATGGATTTGCCATTCTCCGCAAATTGATTGTTTTTCAAATGCGAAAGCATTCTTCCTTTATAAGTTGAGATTCTTCTTAAATTATAATTGATTATCCCGTTTTAAATTCCAGGTTTTGAGTTTTATTTGTGACTAGTAGTTTCTATAGATATTGTATATGCTTTTCTGGTATGGATACTGATCTAAGGGTGAAAATTATGGCGAAAGTTCAGCATGTGTGAAATGCGTGACATGACGGCGCAAGGGTTGGATAAAAATGCGACCACTGACAGTTTTGGTGGGAAAATGTCACGAAATCGCGCCCCAGGGACATCACTGATTAATGCACAACAAGCATCATTGGTCCATCAGGCAACCATAACTGTTGCCATAGAAAGATGCCAATGGTCCTTATCATTATTGATCAATGCGACAATCATCCTTACCACTAATACAACAAGAGTTCCGCAAACGGTGCATAATACCATGACATGATGACAAACCAATGAATGAGAGCCATCAGACAGACCAGTCATCCTATGAAGTTTCAACGTGATCCGCTAAACAGTCATGGAGTTATTGCCTGGAAATCAATTTTCAAGATGACCGCCGATGGCTGGCGGCCAAATTAGATTTCAGATCATCTACAATTGAATTGAATTGAATTGAATCTTCATTTATTTGGCTGAATGATACTTACAATATATTACGATCCACCAAACAAAAATGGAGAAGTCCATTTTCAAGATGGCCACCAGTGGCTGGGGGGGGGGGCATCTTGGATTTAGGAGCATCGTGGACTTTAATAGTTTCTTCCTCCAGAGCTAGTCCAACCACCCTATCAAGCTTCAATGCAATCCAATAAACGGTAATGGAATTATCATCCAGAAACCATTTTTCGAGATTTTGGATTATCGTCGATTTCGATGAGTTTCTTTTCCAGACCTAGTTAGTCCAACCACCATATACCGGTAGCTGCCGACCATCTTGGATTTCAGATCATTATCAATTTCAAAAGATATCTTCTACAGACCTAGTCCAACCACCCTATGAAGTTTCAAAGTGATTCGATAAACAGTAACAGAGTTATCATCCGGAAACCACTCTACCGCCTGTCTAGATGGCGCCATCACATAATAACCCACCAAAATATTGGTATCCTTGAAACTATTGACCAATGGGAAAAGTAACATTGACCAGCAGATAACATTTACCAACAGGACAATGGTCACAGTAAAAAAGATTGGATGAGGAAATGCAAGAATATCGGTGTCATTGACATTATTGAACAATGGGAAAGGTACAATTGATCAATGGGGCAACCATTCCTGACATTATTGACCCATCAGATGACATTTACCAATGGGTCAATGGTCATAGTTAAAAATGTGGATGAAGAGATGCAGGAATATTGATGATTGACATTATTTACCAAAAGGAAAAGTACCATTGATCAATGAGGCAGCCATCACAGACACTATTGATCAATGGCTCAATTGTCACAACACTGACATTTATCAAAGTGGCAATGGTAAGGTCACAGTAACAAATTTGGATGGCGAAATGCAAGAATATTGGCATGATTGAGTACCATTAATCAATGGGGCAGCCATCCCTGACACTATTGTCATTTGATTGAAGTTTACTAAAACACCATTTCTGACAAATCTTGCTTTAGTCCATTACCAATTTACAAAACATGACACAGATTATTTTCCCCATAGGGTTCAATACTTTAAATGCTTTAAAGAGCCAGAGATATGGCCATTATTTCAAGTCATGGCGAATAGATATTGCCTGAAGGAACATATCTGCTAAATTTGTTTTTAATCCATCTACAATTGACAAAACATGTATTTTAACCAAAGGGTTCAATAGTTTAAGACTTAATGAACCAGAGTTATGGCCCTTGTTTAAAGATGCATACTCTTTATATCCACAGTTCAAAATAGATATTTGACTGAAGGAACATATCTGCTAAATTTGATTTTAATCTATCAACAATTGGCGAAAACATGTCATTTCCCCATATGGCTCAACACCTCAATAAACCCGAGGTCACTTCATATTCATAGCTACAATAGATGTTGCCCAAAGAAACATATCTACTAAATTTAGTTGTAATCCATCAATAAATGACAATATGTGCAACAAACATATTTTCGTCAGAGGCTTCAATACTTTGAAAATATAGCAAGGGACATAACTCTGCTATTTGTGGGTGTGGACCCTTCATATTCGCAGCCCAAATAGATATTGCCTAAAAGAACATATCTCCCAAATTGGGTTTTAATCCATCGATAAATGACGAAAAGTGCCACAAGCGTATTATTCAATACTTAAAATGCATTAATGAACCAGAGTTATGGCCCTTGCTTAAGGGTGTGGCCACTTCATCCTTATAGCACAAATAGATGTTGCCTAAATGAACATGTCCGCCAAATTTGGTTCTAATCAACTTATAAATGACGAGGTGTGTCACAAACATATTTTCCCCATAGGCTTCAATACTTTGAAAATATAGCAAGGGCCATAACTCTGCTGTTTGTGGACATGGCCTCGTCATCTTCATAGACCAAATAGATATTGCCAAAAGGAACATATCAACCAAATTTAAGTGTAATCTATCAATAAATGGCGATCCTGCCACAATTGTTGACAGACGACAGGCAGACAGACAAACAAATCATGATTGTATAAGCTCACCTAGGTGAGCTAAAAACTAATGATCAGATTTGGCTCAAATTGTAACACAATGAAGGAGCTTGCCATGAGAGAGGATGTCACGACATTGACTGTGACACGGATAAAACAACTCACATCCAGATGTCAAAACATTGGCTGTGATACGGATAAAACAACTCACATCCAGATGTCAAGACAGTGGCCGTGATACGGATAAAACAACTCACATCCAGATCAGATTTAAATTCTGGATATGTAGAAACCTTGGAAACTACTGGTCCAGTTTGATGAGATTCACACCCACATTGTCAACAGTGTGTTGGTCCACACCCACATTTTAACACAGGAATGGGTGTAATGACACTAAGCTTCCACAACCTAACCAAGAATGACAGATAAAGCACTAAATTGAGCAATAAATGTAATGTTGAATAAAACAGTTTTCATCAAGGTCATAGTGACCTTTGACCTTTTGAACACAAAGTCATTGGGTTTTGCATGTGTACAAGTTTGGGTCCAGTATGATTCAAACAATATGAGATATTAAACTCTTTATGTTGAGCTAAACGCAAAGCGGACGCCTCCACCACCACTGCCACCGCCAAATGAGGGTATCACAATTACCACTGCCGAATGGTATCACAATTGCCACCACCGAATGACGGTATCGCAATTGCCCATCTTACTTGGTAAAGTCAAGCTTTTAAACTTAGACTTGTCTATTATCCTGCAAATGGACATTCTCTGAGCAAACAGTACATCTGTCATGATCAATCATGACCCTTAAAGAGATGCTGGCCTCATTGCTATATGACAATCATGACCCTTAAAGAGATGCTGGCCTCATTGCTATATGACAATCATGACCCTTAAAGAGATGCTGGCCTCATTGCTATATGACAATCATGACCCTTAAAGAGATGCTGTCCTCGCTGCTATATGAGTATCATGCCCCTTAAAGCGATGCTGTCCTCACCGCTATATGAGTATCATGACCCTTAAAGAGATGCTATCCTCACTGCTATATGAGTATCATGACCCTTAAAGAGATGCTGTCCTCGCTGCTATATGACAATCATGATCCTTAAAGAGATGCTGTCCTCACTGCTATATGAGTATCATGACCCTTAAAGAGATGCTGTCCTCACTGCTATATGAGTATCATGACCCTTAGAGAGATGCTGTCCTCACTGCTATATGAGTATCATGACCCTTAAAGAGATGCTATCCTCACTGCTATATGAGTATCATGACCCTTAAAGAGATGCTGTCCTCGCTGCTATATGACAATCATGATCCTTAAAGAGATGCTGTCCTCACTGCTATATGAGTATCATGACCCTTAAAGAGATGCTGTCCTCGCTGCTATATGACAATCATGATCCTTAAAGAGATGCTGTCCTCACTGCTATATGAGTATCATGACCCTTAGAGAGATGCTGTCCTCACTGCTACATGACATCATGACCCTTAAAGAGATGCTGTCCTCACCGCTATATGACATCATGACCCTTAAAGAGATGCTGTCCTCACTGCTATATGAGTATCATGACCCTTAAAGAGATGCCGTCCTCGCTGCTATATGACAATCATGACCCTTAAAGAGATGCTATCCTCACTGCTATATGAGTATCATGACCCTTAAAGAGATGCTGTCCTCACTGCTATATGACAATCATGACCCTTAAAGAGATGTTGTCCTCACTGCTACATGACATCATGACCATTAAAGAGATGCTGTCCTCACTACTATATGACAATCATGACCCTTAAAGAGATGCTGTCCTCGCTGCTATATGACAATCATGACCCTTAAAGAGATGCTGTCCTCACTGCTACATGACATCATGACCATTAAAGAGATGCTGTCCTCACTGCTATATGAGTATCATGACCCTTAAAGAGATGCTGTCCTCGCTGCTATATGACAATCATGACCCTTAAAGAGATGCTGTCCTCACTGCTATATGAGTATCATGACCCTTAAAGAGATGCCGTCCTCGCTGCTATATGACAATCATGACCCGTAAAGAGATGCTGTCCTCACCGCTATATGACATCATGACCCTTAAAGAGATGCTATCCTCACTGCTATATGAGTATCATGACCCTTAAAGAGATGCCGTCCTCGCTGCTATATGACAATCATGACCCTTAAAGAGATGCTGTCCTCACTGCTATATGACTATCATGACCCTTAAAGAGATGTTGTCCTCACTGCTACATGACATCATGACCATTAAAGAGATGCTGGCCTCATTGCTATATGACATCATGACACTTAAAGAGGTGCTGTCCTCACTGCTATATGACAATCATGACCCTTAAAGAGATGCTGTCCTCACCGCTATATGGCAATCATGACCCTTAAAGAGATGCTGTCCTCACCGCTATATGAGTATCATGACCCTTAAAGAGATGCTGTCCTCGCTGCTATATGACAATCATGATCCTTAAAGAGATGCTGTCCTCACTGCTATATGAGTATCATGACCCTTAAAGAGATATTGTCCTCGCTGCTATATGACAATCATGACCATTAAAGAGATGCTATCCTCACTGCTATATGATAATTATGACCCTTAAAGAGATGCCGTCCTCGCTGCTATATGACAATCATGACCATTAAAGAGATGCTGGCCTCGCTGCTATATGACAATCATGATCCTTAAAGAGATGCTGTCCTCACTGCTATATGAGTATCATGACCCTTAAAGAGATGCTGTCCTTGCTGCTATATGACAATCATGACCCTTAAAGAGATGCTGTCCTCACCGCTATATGACATCATGACCCTTAAATAGATGCTATCCTCACTGCTATATGAGTATCATGACCCTTAAAGAGATGCTGTCCTCACCGCTATATGACATCATGACCCTTAAAGAGATGCTATCCTCACTGCTATATGACTATCATGACCCTTAAAGAGATGTTGTCCTCACTGCTACATGACATCATGACCATTAAAGAGATGCTATCCTCACTGCTACATGACATCATGACCATTAAAGAGATGCTATCCTCACTGCTATATGAGTATCATGACCCTTAAAGAGATGCTATCCTCACTGCTATATGAGTATCATGACCCTTAAAGAGATGCTATCCTCACTGCTATATGAGTATCATGACCCTTAAAGAGATGCCGTCCTCGCTGCTATATGACAATCATGACCCTTAAAGAGATGCTGTCCTCACTGCTATATGACTATCATGACCCTTAAAGAGATGTTGTCCTCACTGCTACATGACATCATGACCATTAAAGAGATGCTGGCCTCACTGCTATATGACATCATGACACTTAAGGAGGTGCTGTCCTCACTGCTATATGACAATCATGACCCTTAAAGAGATGCTGTCCTCACCGCTATATGGCAATCATGACCCTTAAAGAGATGCTGTCCTCACCGCTATATGACATCATGACCCTTAAAGAGATGCTGTCCTCACTGCTATATGACATCATGACCCTTAAGGAGATGCTGTCCTCACTGCTATATAACATCATGACCATTAAAGAGATGCTGGCCTCACTGCTATATGACAGTTATGACCCTTAAGGAGATGCTGTCCTCACTGCTATATGACATCATGACCCTTAAAGAGATGCTGTCCTCACTGCTATATGACATCATGACCCTTAAGGAGATGCTGTCCTCGCTGCTATATAACATCATGACCATTAAAGAGATGCTGTCCTTGCTGCTATATGACATCATGACCCTTAAGGAGATGCTGTCCTCACTGCTATATGACATTATGACCCTTAAAGAGATGCTATCCTCACTGCTATATGATAATTATGACCCTTAAAGAGATGCTTTTAAACTTAGACTCGTCTATTATCCTGCAAATGGACATTCTCTGAGCAAACAGTACACCTGTCATGCTCAATCATGACCCTTAAAGAGATGCTGTCCTCAGTGCTATATGACACATCATGACCCTTAAAGAGATGCTATCCTCAATGCTATATAACATCATGACCATTAAAGAGATGCTGGCCTCACTGCTATATGACAGTCATGACCATTAAAGAGATGCTGTCCTCACTACCATATAACATCATGCCCCTTAAAGAAATGCTGTCCTCACTGCTATATGACAATCATGACCCTTAAAGAGATGCTGTCCTCACTGCTATATGACATCATGACCATTAAAGAGATGCTGTCCTCACTGCTATATAACATCATGCCCCTTAACGAGATGCTAAAATAGCTTGACCGTTAAAATGGCTTGATCGCTAAACCAACTTGATCATTAAAATATTATCAGGACTGAGGTGAAAACATAGCAGAAGGTTATAAATTTCAAAATGTGACTTACTGTAAATTATCTATTACCAACTGCATCCCTAATAGAAGTCACATGTAATTATTTAGGTTGAGCCATTTCAATTTCTTAGCAGTTTAAAAAAACCCAAATGTATCTAATAGAAGTCACATGTAATTATTTAGGTTGAGCCATTTCAATTTCTTAGCAGTTTAAAAAAAAGCAAATGTATCTAATAGAAGTCGCATCCAAATTTAAGCAGTTTGTGTAAAGAAAAAAATCTTTTGTTAGATAAATAACTTATAACTGTCAAATAAAAAGAAATTTGAAAAGAAATTTTGCAATAACTTTATGGAAACATCGAAATTATGGCACTTCCTTATATGAAACAACTATCAACGAAAAATGTTATCAAATGGGTACCCGTTAAGCGGAGGTAATTGAATTGAATATATAATACTCGGTCACCATCATGTAATGACTACTATATGTATTAATATAGTAATTTCTGAGTTCATGAGTCCAGTATATTAGGTCCATAAATCGGATACGATTCTACCGAGTGCTTGCTCTTAGTATTCATACTTCTTAATTTGTTGTGTTTAAGCTATTCACTTTCGTTGATAGCTACTCGGATATGTACTTGAGGATACCCGCCTCTTTACGTGTATTGTGCAAGTATTTACCCTTGTACAAATATTAGAGTTTTCACGCTACTCGAGCCGAAGCTGACTTATTACGTGATTTGTATTTTTTCTCGACATTTGATGACAAACTTTGGGTTAATTTTGATGAAATGAACAATGTTTATTAAAGCATACGCAATATTTATGCGGCCCCATTTAATAATTTCACCCCCGCGATGACGGACATAAGGTATACACTAAGCAAAGTCGTAAGACGTTAAGAACTTATGACATGAAATTGTGTTCTATTTTCGTGCTAAGGTTTTTAATCATTTTAGAGAATCGCTTTCAATTTTTTCTTATAATTGGCCAATAAAGTTACACGATTAAAATAAAAGTTGTTTCATATAGGCAATAACTGGTTAATTTTACTTACCCTGGCATTGGTACTTGGTTAATTTGTTGTTGTTGTTGTGGAGGTTTATTTGGCAGCGTTCCTCCAATATTTCCACTCATTTGTTGACCTATAAGTGAATCCTGTTTACCATTCATACAGTAATGAGCCAGAGCACCTGCACTTGTTGCCTTACTAAAAACAAAAACACAAAACATGCCAAGTGTTGACATGATGGGAATATTCAATAAGCCAAGTGTTGACATGACGGGAATATTCAATAAGTCAAGTGTTGACATGATGGGAGTATTCAATAAGTCAAGCGTAGAGATGCCGGGAATATTAAAAAAAGTCATGTGTTGTCATGAGTGAAATATTCAATCAAAATGAAATTTGAGTTTCTCAGTTTCAAGACAACTTGGTGGTGATGCTTGGCTTGGAGTGGTGGTGGTTGGCTTGGAGTGGTTGTAGTTGGCTTGGAGTGGTGGTGGTTGGCTTGGAGTAGTTGTGGTTGGCTTGGGGCGGTGGTGGTTGGCATGGAGTGATGGTGGTTGGCATGGAGTGGTTGTGGTTGGCTTGGAGTGGTTATGATTTGCTTGGAGTGGTGGTGGTGCTGGTGGTTGGCTTGGAGTGGTGGTGGTTGGCTTGGAGTAGTTGTGGTTGGCTTAGAGTGGTGGTGGTTGGCTTGGAGCGGTGGTGGTTGGCATGGAGTGGTGGTGGTTGGTATGGAGTGGTTGTGGTTGGCTTGGAGTGGTTATAATTGGCTTGGAGTGGTGGTGGTAGTTGGCTTGGAGTGGTGATGCTTGGCTTGGAGTAGTTGTGGTTGGCTTGGAGTGGTGGTGCTTGGCATGGAGTGGTGGTTCTTGCCATGGAGTGGTGGTGCTTGCTTTGGAGTGGAGGTGGTTGGCATGGAGTGGAGGTGGTTGGCATGGAGTGGTGATGGTTGAGTTGGAGTGGTGGTGGATGAGTTGGGGTGGTGATGGCTGGCTTGGAGTGGAGGTAGTTGAGTTGGAGTGGAAGTGGATGGCTTGGAGTTGTACCATGGTGATGCTTGGCTTGTTGTAGGTGGTTGGATTGGGATGATGGTGCTTGGGTTGGGGTGGTTAGTTGTGTTGGGGTAGTGGTGGTACTAAGGTTACTGTTACTATAACTGCTATTACTATTAGTATAAAGATACACACAGTTACAGACACAAAATAGTTAGATGGTGGCCATAATGGATTTTGCATGCAGAGCAATGTCGTAACTCAATAAATTCCACACCAACTATAAGCTTTGATTTCACAGAAACCGGTTTTCAAGTTGGCTTTCTGTTGATCATACTGGTCTTATTATTTGTATCAATATGTATCAGCAAGACCAATGAATTTCCAGAGTGCTGACTCCATCGATCAACGCTACAGAGTTATTCCATGGAAATTGACGTTCAGAATGCCTGCCGAGTATAAAGTATAACGGCTCGACACATGGAACATGGGACACACGTTCCTTCAAGTTTACAACCAGACATGTGGTTGCAGTGCAACCGTACAGCTCGCCGGTTTTATAACTTTGTACATATGAAGATTGTTGACAGAAGGCTAACTAAAGTATATTACATTATTGACATATACGCAGTAAGAAAGCTATATATGAAGTCTGGTTACCATAAGCCTGATAGATAAGCTGTAGCAGAGCTAAACAGAAAGGCGGTACTGTACAGACTAAGTTAAATTAACAAAAAAAACGTAATCAGAAATAACAGTCTCTGAGCTGGAAATATATGGAGGAATGGGATAAATACATTATATTATCAATAGGAATGCAGTAATCAAGCTTTAGATGAAGTTTGGTTACCATAAGTCTGACAGTTTAGCTGTAGCAGAGCTAAAATGAAAAGCTAACCAAAACTGCCGATGACATGGTGATGACTAAGCTCTCCTGTTCTTCGAAAAGGTGATAATAAATGTAAGATTTACCATGTAACCAGTCAATATTTGCATAAACATTCAGTCAATTTTTATACCCGGTCAAAACAATTGTTGAGGTATTATGTGATGGTTCCAACGAGAAAGTGGGTGGGCCTACAATGGCAGAGTGGTTTCCAAATGATAACTTGGTTAAGATTGTTTGGCTTGAAACTTCATGGGTTTATTGGACTAGGACTGAGGAAGCAAGCATCGAAATCACAATGATCCAAAATCCAATATGGTCACCAGTGGCCATCTTGAGAATAAGCTTCTGAATGATATCTCTGCTACTGTGACATGAAATCACTGTCATAAGATGACAAGATCTTTAATGATGATTGTGATTCCAGCATGAGGCATTATATTTGTTAATAAATGCACTCATGCAGGCACTTAGCTTATGTTGTCCTGGATAAGGCTAGACTCAAGTTCCGTGACAATATAGTAGACAAAGAAATTTGCATTTGCACGCTTCGATGAAATGGATTACATGAATTCAATAAGTTGAGTCGTTAGTGATATCATACCCGAGATAGGTTAGTTACAATTACTTATGAAATAAGTTTCATATACATTTTCATTAGATGATTTAATTGCATACACATCTTAATAGGTCTCATTTATTGTATTAAATATTTAATCTGTATGAATACTTTATTGTCAAGCGGACTTCGTATCAAATCTGCATGGTGCCTATATGAATACTCAGCATAGGTTTGTGAATATTTTTCCCTCATTCAATGATTGTCTCACGTAGAGAGAAAGTTTACACAATACTGAAATGTTCCATACCAACTGGTTGGCTAGCTGGTTATGTAATTCATAGTAAAGCAATCTGTTGGGTGCACCCACAGCTTCGGAAAGTTTCGTGTTTGAATCGCGATCAGCATCATGCAGAGAATATTTTAAAGTGCAAGAAACAGACTGAGTCAATCTTTAAATCTGTCATGTTTTCATACTGTACACTGGTCATATATTATGCAAGTTTTATATCCGATTCACATAACTTACTGTTATCTTAATTATGAATTTATTTAAGTTAGAAACAAAAATGGTTAATTCAGTCATTTCACTGACATCTAAAATTCTAAAATCATACGTGCTGATCCTTTGATAAGACAGCTCTTATGGTTCAGGAGTCAAAATTTGTGTTATTTGTCAGTCATTGAAATAAGCCATATTGGGTCAAGCAATTGAATCACTGTTTGATTTCATGAACTTGATGAACAGATGGAGGGTTGTATCATCTTAGACTGGTTGGCTATCAGTCATGGTTGTCCCAATCTAAATCTGACTTCGTCAGAGTAGGGGTCTTGTTTCTACACGTTGCTTTCAAATTTTGACAGATAATAAAATAATATTAAATCCTAATGGTTCTATAATATCAGTTGAATATCGGTAACTACTTGATGTTATATAGTTCTGTAAAAACGAGTACACTTAGTGAATGAATCACTGAACCGCTTCATCAACAAAATTACAAGAATGAATGATTAACAATTTTATGAAAATTGGCTTTAGTTATTTTCTTTAAATCCCTTTAACATCTGAATTCTCATCAAAGATTCAAATATCAATTCCAATTTTCTTAGTAATCAATTGAGCCAAATCAAAGAGGTAAATGTCAAAACATATTGGTTACATTGTTTTCCTCTGAATATTATTTGGTATCAAATAACTGGAGCATAACCGTTACCCTTACACAATCTTTGCCTAGATATTGTTAATCTGTCATTTATGACATCACAATCATACATATCTAGCGCCTCTTTCAAACCAAATATCTTTTTCCATAGATTGAGAGCTTCATCCCAAATAGCATCTTGGTTAGTCATCAGAATGAGATTGAGAGCTTCATCACATCGTGGTTAGTCATCAGAATAAGATTGAGAGCTTTATCACATATAACATCTTGGTTAGTCATCAGAATAAGATTGAGAGCTTTATCACATATAACATCTTTGTTAGTCATCCGAATGAGATTGAGAGCTTTATCACATATAACATCTTTGTTAGTCATCAGAATGAGATTGAGAGCTTTATCACATATAACATCTTTGTTAGATATCAGAATGAGATTGAGAGCTTCATCACATATAACATCTTTGTTAGATATCAGAATGAGAGTGAGAGCTTCATCACATACAGCATCTTGGTTAGTCATCAGAATGAGATTGAGAGCTTCATCACATATACCATCTTTGTTAGTTATCACAATGAGATTGAGAGCTTCATCACATCGTGGTTAGTCATCAGAATGCGATTGAGAGCTTCATCACATCGTGGTTAGTCATCAGAATGAGATTGAGAGCTTCATCACATCTTTGTTAGTCATCACAATGAGATTGAGAGCTTCATCACATACAGCATCTTTGTTAGTCATCACAATGAGATTGAGAGCTTCATCACATCGTGGTTAGTCATCAGAATAAGATTGAGAGCTTTATCACATATAACATCTTGGTTAGTCATCAGAATGAGATTGAGAGCTTCATCACATCTTGGTTAGTCATCAGAATGAGATTGAGTTACATCAAAGCTCCTCGTATCACGTTGAAACTTAATAGGAAAGCACTAGCAAAATTGACCACAATCAGAAAACCAGTATGGCTATTAACCATCTTGAAAAGTGGTTGTATAATTTTTTATGATAAATTATTTCAAGTTGATGAATCTACAAATGTCATCATAGATGGAACTGAGACTGAAAGATCACCACCTGATTTCTCTGTGATGATGTCTCTGTGGAAGAACTGAGCGGGGAAAGATCACCACATGATTTCTCTGTGGAAGAACAGAGCGGGGAAAGATCACCACATGATTTCTCTGTGGAATAACTGAGCAGGGAAAGATCACCACATAATTTCTCTGTGGAAGTGAGGTTGCTACATGATGTTTTCGTGGTTGGATAATACATAGACACCACTGTAAAGCATCACACCCATCCGCCCCATTTGAGTACGCCAAAATGTATTTACATTCTTGGAGAGATTAACGAATATGAGTTAACATGTGTCCCATGAGAGATTAATGGGCCAGCTTGTGCAATCTACGTTCTGATCACTTAGATACTGGTATAGATACTGTTATAGAACTAGATGTCCAGTAAGTGAGTGCTAGATGTTTTACCTCATTGTGGCTGTTGCTATGTCCAGTTAACGAGTGCTAGATGTTTTACCTCATTGTTGCTGTTGCTATGTTCAGTCAACGAGTGCTAGATGTTTTACCTCATTGTGGCTGTTTCTATGTTCAGTCAACGAGTGCTAGATGTTTTACCACATTGTGGCTGTTGCTATGTTCAGTCAACGAGTGCTAGATGTTTTACCTCATTGTGGCGGTTGCTATGTTCAGTCAACGAGTGCTAGATGTTTTACCTCATTGTGGCTGTTGCTATGTTCAGTCAACGAGTGCTAGATGTTTTACCTCATTGTGGCTGTTGCTATGTTCAGTCAACGAGTGCTAGATGTTTTACCTCATTGTGGCTGTTGCTATGTCCAGTCAACGAGTGCTAGATGTTTTACCTCATTGTGGCTGTTGCTATGTTCAGTCAACGAGTGCTAGATGTGTTACCTCATTGTGGCTGTTGCTATGTCCAGTCAACGAGTGCTAGATGTTTTACCTCATTGTGGCGGTTGCTATGTTCAGTCAACAAGTGCTAGATGTTTTACCTCATTGTGGCTGTTGCTATGTTCAGTCAATGAGTGCTAGATGTTTTACCTCATTGTGGCTGTTGCTATGTTCAGTCAACGAGTGCTAGATGTTTTACCTCATTGTGGCTGTTGCTATGTCCAGTCAACGAGTGCTAGATGTTTTACCTCATTGTGGCTGTTGCTATGTTCAGTCAACGAGTGCTAGATGTGTTACCTCATTGTGGCTGTTGCTATGTCCAGTCAACGAGTGCTAGATGTTTTACCTCATTGTGGCTGTTGCTATGTCCAGTCAGTGAGTGCTAGATGTTTTACCTCATTGTGGCTGTTGCTATGTCCAGTCAACGAGTGCTAGATGTTTTACCTCATTGTGGCTGTTGCTATGTCCCGTCAACGAGTGCTAGATGTTTTACCTCATTGTGGCTGTTGCTATGTTCAGTCAACGAGCGCTAGATGTTTTACCTCATTGTGGCTGTTTCAAAAAAGCATCCGCTTTTGTTTCTACGAGAATTCTTAATACTTACCAGATGTACTATTATGATAATGTCTATTATCTAGTCTAGCTCAAAATAAACAATTAAAAACTCCGCACTCTCCTGGTCCTGCCAATACTGTGTCCGGGAATTACCATAGCCGTAGGTACCGAGTCAATTCCCAATCACAGTCAGATTCGTCTTATATTTGGCTTGACAAACACGAAAGCAGCTCAGCCTCACCTCAGCGGGGTGGCTGAGGGAGGGCCATATTACATCTAGTAAGTATTAAGAATTCTCGTAGAAACAAAAGCGGATGCTTTTTTGATTCTACTTCGAATAATACTTACCAGATGTACTATTATGATAAACTCTGGATTTCGACAGCCAGGAAATACCGGTGGGAGGAGGTGAGGCTCGAACCAGCACTCATCTACCATCCAACAGAGAAGGTTGTGAAGAGACTAGAACCCTGGCATACGCTTGGGTTCTGCCATCTGACTCATAGAGTGCTAAACTTCCATGGTCTAGACTGTGCTCCCCCCCTCTTTTGTCCACACCCACCAGACCTGTGTCAGCCCCAAGTCTCAGCTAGGGCAGTCCAGTAGAGTGCAAAGAAGCTACTACAACTTCTAATTTTGAAAAAATATCAGTATATCGATTAGATTTTCAAATTGGAATGAGTCTAATGTCTGTTTGAGAGGATACGTATACTCTTGTACCAGACTATTTACCTAAGCAGTCTGGTATTTCGACTGTAAGTAAATATATTTATAGTCACTTAATTAATGTAAACACTCACCATTTTGAGTGCTTGATCTGCTTTCCTGTAACGATTTTGTGCGACATCTGAATAGCGTCAACTATCCAACAAGAAATAGTATCTTTCGAGGCACGTAAATGAGGAGCTTTGAGACATAACCACAGAGATTTTGGGTCATCTCTCCACTCCTCAGTACATTTCTTATAGATTTTCAGACATCTGACAGGACACCAAGCAGAAGAGTTTGGGTCATGTCTAGTTAAACTTGGCAAATTGATCGGCTGTCCTGGATATTTAAGTGACTCATTCTTTGCCAGGAAACAAAGACGTGGAAGTAGTCTTAAACCTTCACCCGTGACGACAAAACGGTCTTGTTCGGCAGAAAGCGCATGTATTTCACTTCTACTTCTCGCCGACGCTGCTGCAACCAAGAAAACTGATTTAATAGTTAACAGTTTAATGTCTATAGATCTAATTGGTTCAAAGGGAGCATGCCCTAAAACCTGTAGAACAAGAGATAGATTCCATGCTGGGATAGGAATTGGCTGTCTAGGTCGCAGATTGCTCATTCCTTTAATAACTTCATTCAAGGTGTCATTCTCCACTCCTTCAATGGCCAGACTGGGAATGACTGAAGCTAATGCAGACTTATATGCTGCTAGGGTTGAAGGTACAAGTTTATCAACTTCGTATAAATGACAGATAAAATCTGCTACTTTTTTAACAGATGCAGAAAAGGGATTGATATCTCTTCCCTTACACCACTCTGCAAATTTGTTGATTCTATAATTATATGTTTTCGTGGTTGAACCTCTTCTGGCTGAAGCAACAAACTTCGCTGCTTGCTCAGAAAAGCCACCCTCAATTGCACGCTGCTTGATAACATCCATGCAGTCAATTTGAACATTTCTGGTCTGTCGTGAAAGTACAGACCCTTGTTCTGAGAGATTAGATCTATTCTGTCTGGAAGAGGGATTGGATTGCAGACCAGAAGGTCCAGCATATCCGTAACCCATGATCGGCCTGGCCAATAAGGGGCGATCAGTAGCACTTGGCACATTCCCTCTCTTATCTTTTCCAGAACTTTTGGGATGAGAATTGTTGGAGGATACGCATATGCGTACATTCCCTTCCAACTTATCGCCAGTGCGTCTACCGCTAGAGCTAGCGGGTCCGTGATCGGTGACACGTAAGTGACCATCTTTGCCTTCTGTTTCATCGCAAACAGGTCGACATTTGGCTTGCCCCATTGCTTGAATAGAACCTCCGCTACCGACTGGTTGAGCTGCCATTCCGTCGGACGACTAACTGTCCTTCGACTGAGAGCATCTGCTAGGATGTTCAATCTTCCTGGAATGTGTGCTGCCCGAAGAATAACATTCCTCTCTTGGCACCACAGCAGAAGGTTCCAAATCATCATACACAACTCTGGTGATCTCGTCCCGCCTTGGCGTCCGGCCTTGGTGGTTCAAATAAGACACCACTGTTGAGTTGTCTGTCCTTATTAGGACAATCTTGTCTTGAATTAGACTCTCAAACTTTCGAAGTGCCAATACCACCGCTAATAGTTTGAGAACATTGATATGTTTCTGCGCATTGGTCCGATCCCATTCCCCTGACACTGACTGATCGTCCAATACTGCTCCCCAACCCGTCGTCGATGCATCTATGAAGATGGACATCTGAGGTTGAGGAGGCTGTAGAGGAACACGTCGCAGGAGATTCTGTTCCGATTTCCACCACTGAAGGTGGAATATCAATGGTTCTTTCACTGGTATCCTCAGAGATAACGGATCCGTTCTCTGAGACCAGAATGACATTAGATACATCTGAATTGGCCTGCGCCTGAGTGCCGCATATGGAACCACCTTCTCCAGAGATCCTAGTAAACCCAGTATTCTGAGAAATTGGCGCGCCGTCAGATAGGCTCCTAGAGAAACTGACTACAAAACTGCAATCAGGCTCTTGACTCTGCTCTCCGCCAGAAAAGCTACGCCGCCCCTGAGATTGAAAAAGATTCCCAGATAAACAAACTCCTGGGATGGAGTCAATTCTGATTCACAATTCATCCTAGATCCTTTAATAAGGCTAGGACTACCTGCAGATTGTTGCGCAGAGTGACTGGGTTCCCCACCTTTAGCAGCCAGTCGTCTATGTAAGTATGAACAGCTATGTTTCTCCTGCGAAGGAAAGAAGTCACGGCGAGAACCACTTTGGTGAAGACCCTCGGTGCTGTGGTCAGGCCGAATGGAAGCACATTGAATTCCCAAACAATGTCTTGGAAAGCAAAGCGAAGGTATTTCTGAAAAGGAATTGACATTGGAATATGAAAATAAGCATCCTTCAGACCTATCAACAATGCCCACATGCCTTTTCTCAGCCCTGTCATTACCGCTGCCACAGTCTCCATCTGAAATTCGGGAGAAAGAATAAATTTGTTCAATGGTTTGAGGTTGAGAATTGGTCTCCAACCTCCGGTACGTTTCAGAACGAGGAACATCAGCGAATAGAAGCCTAGAGATGACTGATTGCGGGCTAGATGAATCGCATTCTTCTGATGAAGTGATTCTATTTCTGAGCAAATGGCATCTAGACGATCGGATTCCCTTGGAACAGGAGTCCATATTGGAGTCGATGTTAACGGAACTAACGATTGATGGATGAGCCAGTCCGGTTTGTAGCCATTTCTTATCCACTGACAGACTAAACAACCTCGCACGACCTGTTCCCATTGGCTTAAGAACAGTTGAAGTCTGCCTCCGACGGAAGGAATCTGCACACAGCTGGCGGTCAAGATTGCACGTGAAGACGCTAAATCGCTTGGGTGAAGATTTTCGACTCCCTTCGTTCCTGACGTCACAGGAACTGGTCCCGCTGGAAACCCGTCAGGACCGACCCCCACGGCCGCCCCGCGGCTTCTTGGAATATGATGGTCCGGACCCGCCGCCATGGTTATACCTTCATGGCTGCCCTCGCCGCATCTTCAATGAGCGTAAGCTCATTAAACGTATCTTTATTGGTCTGGGAAACCAACGGACGAGAATGCCCCTTAGACTTCCCAGCCAACGGCCTGTTCAGCGCCTCTCGCTCCCCGACAGAAAGCCGTGGAACCTGGGCATACTGATGGTAGGCCTGCTCCGGAAAATGGACCCTACTCCTCACCCCCTTGGGGGCTTTGGGCAGAGCATACTCCAGCTGAACCAGACGGTATGCCGCAACTTCCAGCCTGTCGGAAGTCTGCGTGTCCAATGGGAGTGTCGGCATGGCAGAAGAGCCACTTGACAGAGCGCTAGCAGGAAGACCCTGGGAAGTACTGGGCACTGCCGTCATCAAAATATCCGGCATGCCGGAATCTTCCATGAGAAGATCTTCCTCCTCCACCATCGGCTCTTGAGCCAAGGACAGAGAAGGGGCAGGTGCGTGTCCCTCCGCAGAACTAGCCGGACAACCTAAAGGTTGCCATGCACCAGCCTGCATCGACGGGACCATGGACTGCAATGAGTCGAACATTGCCTTGAACTGGGCCGCCCATACGCCCAGTGCTGAATCCATACGTGTATTCAGACGACCTTCCAGTCCTCTCAACGATGCCTGATCCAGCTTGGCCGCCTTGTCCCTCGCGATCCTCTCCAAGTGCGCACGTCGATCACGATCAAATTCTGCCACCATCTCCGACGACCACTTGGCGCACACATCACACGGGCTTCCCACTTTACACTTCGCGCAAGCTACACAGCGATGACCAGAGTATTTGCGCTTCATGAACCTGTTGCACTTCTGACATAGTGTCCTGGTTCTTGGCTTTCTGTGAACACAAAGAAGAATTAAAACGCTGCACATGACAGATGACAAGCAATACGCACAATAGACCTGATAGTAAAATTGAATTACTAGGAAAACATTAACTTTCTCTCAATTAATGATAATCAAGCCTCAGGCAGGAAATATTTGAAACTTTTTTGAGTGAAATTTTTTAAAAACACAACCTAGACATTAACTAACGTTAATACGACCAGGAAATAACTGCCGATCGCTAAAAAACACCCTCGACAATGAAGCGAGGGATAAAAATTGGCATAAATGGAGTGCATAGACACGCGAAGCCAAGCGGAATAAACATCATGGGCGCCGCCATCTTGGCTAAGAGCGCATCCATCTTAGAAAGAACCGAGTCACAGAGAGAAAGAACCGAGTACCCGGATTAACACTAATAAGCTAACGGGTACCGGGCGACTCCAACAATGGCTACCATTTTAGAATAATGTGCCAATTTAAGGAAATTTCAAACAGTAATTATGGCACGAATGTATAAATTCTAGATTGATACAACCTGCCCCTGTGATGATTTCCCTTTGTCCTCCATGATGTCACAGACGACACACTCCAAACAACTCTAGATACGCAGTAAAATTGAAAATTAAGAGCTCTAGAAAAACGTGATTTGACAGTCGCAAAATAGACAAATCTGACTGTGATTGGGAATTGACTCGGTACCTGCGGCTATGGTAATTCCCGGACACAGTATGGGCAGGACCAGGAGAGTGCGGAGTTTTTAATTGTTTATTTTGAGCTAGACTAGATAATAGACATTATCATAATAGTACATCTGGTAAGTATTATTCAAAGTAGAAGCTATGTTCAGTCAACGAGTGCTA
The DNA here is from genome assembly GCA_034401795.1 of Chaetoderma sp. LZ-2023a. NCBI lineage: Eukaryota > Metazoa > Mollusca > Caudofoveata > Chaetodermatida > Chaetodermatidae > Chaetoderma > Chaetoderma sp. LZ-2023a. The sequence continues at coordinate 13,196,289 of CM067371.1, forward strand.
GATGTTTTACCTCATTGTGGCTGTTGCTATGCTCAGTCAATGAGTGCTAGATGTTTTACCTCATTGTGGCTGTTGCTATGTTCAGTCAACAAGTGCTAGATGTTTTACCCCATTTTGGCTGTTGCTATGTTCAGTCAACGAGTGCTAGATGTTTTACCTAATTGTGGCTGTTGCTATGTTCAGTCAACGAGTGCTAGATGTTTCAGCTCATTGTGGCTGTTGCTGTGTTCAGTCAACGAGTGCTAGATGTTTTACCTCATTGTGGCTGTTGCTATGTTCAGTCAACGAGTGCTAGATGTTTTACCTCATTGTGGCTGTTGCTATGTCCAGTCAACGAGTGCTAGATGTTTACCTCATTGTGGTGGTTACTATGTCCAGTCAACGAGTGCTAGATTTTTACCTCATTGTGGCGGTTACTATGTCCAGTCAGCGAGTGCTAGATTTTTACCTCATTGTGGCGGTTACTATGTCCAGTCAGCGAGTGCTAGATGTTTTACCTCATTGTGGCGGTTGCTATGTCCAGTCAGCGAGTGATAGATGTTTTACCTCATTGTGGCTGTTGGTTTGCACATCAGCTGCATTTTTTGTAAAACCAATTCTGCAATATGTCTCCTGTCCTCCTCTTGCGTCTCACCGAGCAACGACATGGACGAATCATTCACCTTTAAAACAAACAGATAAATACAGCGCACACCTACTTTAACAGCAGCCTCTGTATAGAGACCACCCATATATAGAGACCACCCCTGTATAGAGACCGCCTCTACGGAGACCACCTTTACATAGAGACCACCTCTGTATAGAGGCCGCCTCTGCATAAAGACCACCTCTATGTGAGTGAGTGTATCCATGATGGAGAAGTGTATGAAGCTGATGAATGACCCCTATCATGGGGTTTGTGGTTCCTATCACCTTAAGAGTTAAATACCAGCTTACTGCTGAATTATCAGGAATCAGTTATCACTGAAAACTTGTCAACAATGTGGGAACATTTCTGCTGAAAACTGTTTCTGAAAGCTGTTCTCGAATCGAACGTGGTGTCTTACGTATAGCTTGAGAGTAGTAACCACTATAGGGGTTTGAATTCTCGCAGGCAGTTTGAGAATAGTAACCACTACAGGCACATGGTTTCTAGCCTAGTTTCAGAATAGTAAGGACTATAGGCACATGTTTCTAGCATGCAGTTTCAGAATAGCATCCACTATAGGCTCATGGTTTCTAGCGTAGTCTGAGAATAGTAATCACTATCAGCACATGGTTTCTAGCGTACAGTTTGAGAATAGTAACCACTATAGGCACATGGTTTTCTAGCGTACAGTTTGAGAATAGTAGCCACTAAAGGCACATGGTTTCTAGCATCCAGTTTGAGAATAGTAACCACTATAGACACATGGTTTCTACCACAGTTTGAGAATAGTAACCACTATAGGCACATAGTTTGTAGCGTACAGTTTGAGAATAGTAACCACTATAGACACATGGTTTCTAGCGTGCGGTTTGAGAATAGCAAGCATTATAGGCACATGGTTTCTAGCGTTCAGTTTGAGAATAGTAAGCACTATAGGCACATGGTTTCTAGCATGCAGTTTGAGAATACTAATCACTATAGGCACATGGTTTCTAGCGTGCAGTTTGAGAATAGTAACCACTATAGGCACATGGTTTCTAGCATACAGTTTGAGAATAGTAAGTACTATAGTCACATGGTTTCTAGCGTACAGTTTGAGAATAGCAAGTACTATAGACACATGGTTTCTACCAGTTTGAGAATAGTAACCGCTATAGGCACATAGTTTGTAGCATACAGTTTGAGAATAGTAACCACTATAGACACATGGTGTCTAGCGTGCGGTTTGAGAATAGCAAGCATTATAGGCACATGGTTCCTAGCGTAGTTTGAGAATAGTACGCACTATAGGCACATGGTTTCTAGCATGCAGTTTGAGAATAGTAACCACTATAGGCACATGGTTTCTAGCGTACAGTTTGAGAATAGTAGCCACTATAGGCACATGGTTTCTAGCGTAGTTTGAGAATAGTAAGCACTATAGGCACCTGGTTTATAGCGTTCAGTTTGAGAATAGTAAGCACTATAGGCACATGGTTTCAAGCATGCAGTTTGAGAATACTAATCACTATAGGCACATGGTTTCTAGCGTGCAGTTTGAGAATACTAATCACTATAGGCACATGGTTTCTAGCGTGCGGTTTGAGAATAGCAAGCATTATAGGCACATGGTTTCTAGCGTAGTTTGAGAATAGTAAGCACTATAGGCACATGGTTTCTAGCATGCAGTTTGAGAATAGTATCCACTATAGGCACATGGTTTCTAGCGTACAGTTTGAGAATAGTAGCCACTATAGGCACATGGTTTCTAGCGTAGTTTGAGAATAGTAAGCACTATAGGCACATGGTTTATAGCGTTCAGTTTGAGAATAGTAAGCACTATAGGCACATGGTTTCAAGCATGCAGTTTGAGAATAGTAAGCACTATAGGCACATGGTTTCTAGCATGCAGTTTGAGAATACTAATCACTATAGGCACATGGTTTATACCGCAGTTTGAGAATAGTAATCACTATAGGCACATGGTTTCTAGCGTACAGTTTGAGAATAGTAACCACTATAGGCACATGGTTTCTAGCGTACAGTTTGAGAATAGTAGCCACTATAGGCACATGGTTTCTAGCGTAGTTTAAGAATAGTAAGCACTATAGGCACATGGTTTCAAGCATGCAGTTTGAGAATACTAATCACTATAGGCACATGGTTTCTAGTGTGCAGTTTGAGAATAGTAAGCACTATAGGCACATGGTTTCTAGCGTGCAGTTTGAGAATAGTAAGCACTATAGGCACATGGTTTCTGGCATGCAGTTTGAGAATAGCAAGTACTATAGGCACATGGTTTCTAGCATACAGTTTGAGAATAGTAAGCACTATAGGCACATGGTTTCTAGCGTACAGTTTGAGAATAGTAAGCACTATAGGCACATGGTTTCTAGCGTACAGTTTGAGAATAGTAAGCACTATAGGTACATGGTTTCTAGCATGCAGTTTGAGAATAGTAACGACTATAAGCACATGGTTTCTAGCATGCAGTTTGAGAATAGCAAGCACTATATAACGCTCACCTCAATGATATATTCCTTTCCATCTTTGCCTTGTATTGCTTCTACAGCTAGGATATCCATACCACCAAATAGCTGACTAACTTCATCTACCCACAACTTGAACCTGAGCGAGAAAGAAACATGCTGAGAATAATTTAAGTCTATAGCATGTAGCAGACCAATGCCACCACAAGCACAAGAATAGAGGAATCCAATTTATCAATCAATCATGACGTTATAATCAACGTCACATGTAGGCGGACATCATAACCAATTATGCCATGAATGACGCAATTTAGTCCGTTATAAATGCTCAATAGTCCGTCAAATTGTACAAATTCTGTCTTTACTATTTAATACAAATTATGTTGAATATTTTGAAACTAATTTGATAGGACCCAGTCAAATAGTTTCAAAATATTCAACAGCTTACCTGTATAGTTTTCTGGAAATTGAGAATCAGAGATTACAGGGATCAGTCAATCCCAACATGGGCAAAGTGTGGGTGGGGCTTAGCTAGGAATCGGCGGGGCATTGCTAAACCTGGATTCATCCATTCCATGTAAAACAATTAGACCAGGTTCAGATTGAGCTAGGTGTCAGCCGAAAGCGCTATTAATGGGACATTAGACTGGGTTCAGATTGAGCTAGGTGTCAGCCGAAAGCGCTATTAATGGGACATTAGACCGGGTTCACATTGAGCTAGGTGCCAGCCAAAAGCGCTATTAATGGGACATTAGACTGGGTTCAGATTGAGCTAGGTGCCAGCCGAAAGCGCAATTAATGGGACATTAGACTGGGTTCAGATTGAGCTGGTGCCAGCCAAAAGCGCCATTAATGGGACATTAGACCGGGTTCACATTGAGCTAGGTGCCAGCCAAAAGCGCTATTAATGGGACATTAGACTGGGTTCAGATTGAGCTAGGTGCCAGCCGAAAGCGCAATTAATGGGACATTAGACTGGGTTCAGATTGAGCTAGGTGCCAGCCGAAAGCGGCATTAATCGGACATTAGACTGGTTTCAGATTGATCTGGGGGAGGGGGACAACTGAAAGCGTCATTAATGGGACATTATACCTGGTTCAGATTGAGCTAGGTGACAGCCGAAAGCGCAATTAATGGGACATAAACGAAATGACGGATTTCTTTTTTCACGAGAGAGTTGATACTTACCTCCCTAATACTCTTTGAATATTGCTAAATATCGGCTTTCACTTAATAAAACACTCAGATTTAAAAGGAAAGGTGCCCCTTATGGGCAGGTAGTCAGAAGCCAGTCAGGCGGATGCCAGCCCCACCACCGCACATGCGCCGACTAGTACTTCCTCTGACTAATTTATTGGCTGACACACATGTAACATAATAAGAGCCTGAAGACCGAGCCTCAGTGGGGCGGAGAGGCCGGGTCCGTATTAGGGAGGTAAGTATCAACTCTCTCGTGAAAAAAAAATTTGTCATTTGGTTTATTTCACTTCAAGAGTATACTTACCTCCCTAATACTCTTTGATATTGCCAGAATTTGTCAGTGAATTCGGCGGGAGGGAGGCGAGGTCAAAAGACCAGCTCTTCCCTATGCGCTTTTCTGCGATTAAGGCACTTAAACATCGGCTAACACAAACCGATGGCTGAGAGATGACCAAAAGTCATAAGCGCTCCGCCAACCCCCCCACCTCCTCTTGGGAGGAAGACTTAATGACCTCAATGTCCCATAGGCTCTCTACATACAAGTGCCATGTACTATAGGACATTAAATGAAAAGGCTACATTTTCGTATATACTCTCAATAATGAACCACATAAAACATGTACCATCAACATATTAATAACGAAGGGTCACGTGACATTACAAAAAACCATGGACAACACACACAAGACTGAGCTTGTGGAAGATTGGCGCTGTCATCATCTCCCCATTGGTGAAGACTGATGCAGCCCATACAGTAGATGTTTCCATTGATTAAATGTGAAATATATAAAAAATGAGGATACCTCATCAAAATATGTACACCTAGATTAGCTTTTCAAAATCGATACGGCGAGAGGATTCGAGGTGTCACGGAGATAATGGTCGGTAAAACTTGACTCACAGTGCCACTGAGCTACTGACATAATGTCATCCACAGGTACCCCATTAAATAGGGCAGTGGAAGCCACTACACCTCGGACACTGTGAGCCTTGGCCATGTCAACTTGTTTACATGTGGCGGATTTATGGCAAAATTGAATACACTCTACAATCCACCTGGAAATGGTGTCCTTTGACGCCCTGCCATGGGGCTCAATATATGACAACCATAACGCTGTTGGGTCCGTCCGCCAATCTTGAGTACGTTGTTTGTACCGACTGGACAAATTATCAGTTGACCCGGATATTTCAAAGACTGGTTTTTCGCCATGAAATTTATCCTGGGTAGAAGCCTAAGGCCTTCACCTGTAACCACAAAACGGCCTGCCTCGGCTGACAAGGCATGAATCTCACTCCTACGCCTAGCCGAGGCCGCAGCAATTAAAAATACAGTTTTAAGCATCAACATCTTCATAGAAATGGAGCTTAGTGGTTCAAACGGCCTATCAGCTAGCACCTGAAGCACTAGTGATAAACTCCAAGACGGAATCACTGGGGGATTCCTTGGTCTTAGATTGCCCATGCCTTTGATTAAAGTATTTAATGTATTTACTTCATCACTTCCCCTATTAGCCAAGCAAGGGATAACTGTCATTAAAGCTGACTTATAGCCAGCAATAGAGTTAGGCTTGAGGCTATAGGCATCATACAGGTGACAGAGAAAATCGGCTACTACCTGAATCGATGAATCCATTGGATTAATACATCTTTTTGAGCACCATTCTGCAAATCTGTTGATTTTATAATTATATGCTCTGGAGGTTGACCCCCTCCTGGCTTTTGCCATGAACATGGCTGCTTGCTCAGAAAAGCCCTCCTTAATTCTAGATTCCTTGACAACATCCATGCAGTCAACTGGAACATTGACGGATTGTTGTGAAGGTTCTTGCCCTGGAAGATAATATTGTCCATCAGAGGCAGAGGAACCGGATTGCAGACCAGAAGGTCCAGCAGATCCATATACCATGATCGGCTTGGCCAATTTGGGGCGATCAGAAGCACTTGGCACTCCTCCTGTCTGATTTTCTGAAGAATTTTTGGAATCAGGATTGCTGGAGGGAATGCGTATGCATACATTCCCACCCAGCTGATAGCTAACGCATCTGTTGCGAAAGCGCTTGGATCTGGAATCGTCATCTTCACATTCTTCTTCGTTGCGAATAAATCTATGTTGGGTTTCCCCCAGTGGTCGAACAGACGATCCGCTACACATTGATTTAGTTGCCATTCCGTAGGTAAAACACTCATCCTTCGGCTCAATGAGTCTGCTAACAGATTTAACCTTCCCGGAATATGAACTGCCTTCAAGGTAATCCTGTGATCCAGGCAACAACAAAGCAGTTTCCAAGTCATCATACAGAGACTGGGCGACTTCGTTCCGCCCTGGCGGTTTATGTAACTCACTACTGTTGAGTTGTCTGATCGATTTAGAACACTCTTGCCCTGAACTTTCTGTAAGAAATGTTCCAGGCCCAGGACTACTGCTCATAATTCCAGTAGATTGATATGTTCCTTTGACTGTTCCAGATTCCAAAGCCCTGATATTGTGGATTCTTCCAGGCAAGCTCCCCACCCCTCCATCGATGCATCTGTATACATCGTTAACTGAGGGTGAGGAGGGTTTAACATTACCCCCACCAGGAGATTCTCTGTCTTCAACCACCATTGAAGGTGATGAATCAGAGGCTCCAACACTGACACGCTTGAGTCCAGTGAACCTGTACTCTGGGTCCATTGTGTCATGAGAAATAACTGTATCGGCCGCCTGCGTAAGGCCACCTGAGGAATGACTGGTTCCAAAGAAACCATCAACCCCAGCATTCTCAGATAAACCTGTGCCAGGACATGACGACTGTTGCACACTGACTGTATTACTGAAATAAGTATCTGTACCCTCTCCTGAGTAGGATAAACATATCCTATCTCCAGATCGAAGAACATTCGCAGGTAAACAACCTTCTTGGATGGAGACAGCTCTGATTTTTGAGAATTTATTATCCAGCTTAAATCTGTGAGAGTTTTCAAAACTATCTCCAGATTCGCTGATAAACTTTCCTGGTTGTGTGCTTTTAACAGCCAGTCATCTATGTACGTGTGGACTGCTATGCTTCTCCTGCAGAGGTATGCTGTTATCGCAAGAACCACCCTGGTGAAGACCCGAGGAGCCGTAGAAATTCCGAAGGTAACACCCTGAATTCCCACTGTCTGCCCTGGAATGCAAATCTCAGGAAGCGACGGAAACACCTCGCTATTGGAATGTGGAAATAAGCATCCTTCAAATCCATTGAAGCTGTCCACACTCCCTTCTCCAACCCTGCCAACACCGATCTCACAGTTTCCATCTTGAAACTGGGTGTGTCTATGAACTTGCTCAATGGCTTGAGGTTGAGGATTGGTCTCCACGCTCCAATGCTTTTCGTTACCAAGAACACGGTTGAATAGAAGCCCGGGCAATTTTGCGCCGGCTGAATTGCTTCCTTGAGTATGAGGGAATTTATTTCCTCCTCTATACACAACCACTGATCTGGATCTCTTGGAATTTGAGTCCAGACCGGCACCAGAGACAGTCGTGATGGTGGGCCTGTTATCCAGTCTGGATGATACCCGACTGAAAGCCATCGAAAGACTAAACGGTCCTGAGTTAACCGTTCCCACTCTTGCATGTGGTTGGCCAATCGGCCTCCCACTGGTCCACCTAGGGGGAGAGGTGGACATAAGAAGCGCAAGAGTGGCACTGTCTCCTGGTGCAGATGCACTGGGGTAGCTCTTACTGTGGTAATCACCCTGTCAGGTACAATTACCATGACCAGATCCTCGCGCACCATGGCCCGCACCGCGCGCACCACGGTGCGCGGGTGGCTGCCTGGCTGGCCGCGCTGGAGGAGCCTGCGCCCCCCTCGCTGCTGGCCGAAGCGCACGCGGCCATTGCCGACGCTGCACCGGTGGCCGGCCTCTGACCTGGCCACCGCCACCTCGAGCCTGCAGGGGATGATACGCAGGCAGAGCTGCGCGAACGCGCTCTCTACGGAGCACTTCAAATTGCTCATGTAATGCCCTCTGGTTATTGACCAGGGTAACCGTCTCCTGGAGATGCTTACATCCCTTACCTCCAAAAAGACCAGGACCTGTCATAGGCATACGCAGCAGCCTATTATACAAATCCTGGGACGGGCACAAGTTGTTAAGAGCAAATGTGCGCCTTGCCCGGACACTCCTGGTTACAGACCGGGTTAAACAGTCCAAAGCCAAGTTAATTCCATCTTGGATGGCTCTCTGGACAGTCACCGGACTAGGCTGACGTAATGCGGATGCCGTTACTACCCCTTGTAACAACTGTGAGACATGCAAAAGCGCTGAAATAGACGCCCTCGAACTCTCTTCCGCATCACGTAACGTGGTGTTAACCGAACGCAAAACGTTCGAACACAGTGCTCCCGTATCAGACCGGGAACATGGCCGCGTATCTTCACCCAGCGCAGCACGGTCATCCGTGCTTGGCTTCGGTACTACACTGTATAGCTGATATTGATCAGCTGTAATACGGCACCGCTTTGCCACTTCGCGGGGGGGCCTTCGCTAAACGTCCATGTGCCTTAATGGACGTCTCCCCCGCAGTGAACATATCAACAATACGATCAGCTAACGGCAAAGATGGCATAGCGGTAACAGTTGGCTTTCCTGCCAGCCACGGGCGCTGGTCCCGTTGACTGGCCGACTGATCCACGGCAAGATCTGGCCTGACGTTGATTAGCCACTGACTAGCCTCAGACCAGTCTTCCTCCGTGGCCACCTGTGAATGCTCTACAAGACGAGGGCCTTCGTCATCCTCCTGAGCAATCACAGGTGTGTATGTGGCTTGGGGAACTGATACGCCTGGCAAGCCAGAGAAAGCATGCAGGCCTGAAAGAACAGGCATGCCAAACTGACTGGCTTGACCAGGAGCAGGCGCCGTGGTATTGCGTTGGGAAAATTTTGCCACACCACGGCCCTGGCCAGCACCTGCTACACCATCGGCAAGCCGAGGTATGCGGTAAAACTGGCCATCAGATCCAGCCCGGGCTACCTTCTGCGCCGTGAACGCTACTTCTGTGTGAGTAGTACTGCGGACAATGTTGCCCGTGTTCCCCGCGAGGGGTGCACGTATGTCAATGTCCATGACCATGGCGCCAGAAGGAAAACCCAGCAGATAATCCTCTTCTTCCTGGCCAGAAAGATTAGACTCCAGGTTAGCAAAGAATGCTAACCCGGACTGGCCAGGAGAGGTACCATAGGAGGAACTGGTACCTGCAGGGTGTGGATAATCCTGGCCTGATAAGCAGGCAGGTTCCAGCGACACCTGACCACGAACAACCGGCGCGGCAAGCCTGCTGCTCGTGTTCTTACCGTGGATTTCACCCTCTATTAGGGCCACCTCTGAATCATGGTCGAAAACTGATAGGTCCCTAAATAGTACCGATTCAGAGGCGGGGATTATCTTCTCTGGAGCAGATGAAGAGGACAACGAAAGATTTGGACCAGGAAGCATGCCACGAAGCAACTCTGGGACCAAATCTTTAATTGTCCTCTTCATCTCTCCCATCATCTCAATACGGAGGGCCTCCATAGCCATAGCGGATGAGGCCATCCTCTTACCCTTCTTACCAGAAGCCTCTTTCTTAAGTTTCCTCTCCTCCTCTGGAGCCTTCTCCCTGGTCTGCAATGATAGAAATTCAGACATTAGCTCCCCCCCTCCCCCACTTTTTATAGATCTCACATTTAAGCAATCACCCACATGGGCTGCACTGGAAGCATAAATGGGGGAAGAACTTATCCATCCTACCACATGAAGGACAACCAGGCCTCTGAAACACACCAGAGGACGAAGACAATGAGTATTACAGATATTGAATTAAAACTCAACACGAAATAAACAAGGAGGAAGGGGCCATAAACACCCAAGCTAATAATAATAAATCAGTGTTGGACAAAACTTATAACTGACAGTAAGGCACAAGGCTGACTATGACGTCATAACTTCAAGAATAAGAAGTTAAATCGATCCGAAACAAAACCTCCAGGTGTAAGGACGAATTGTAATCATATCCAGAACATCCTAACTAGACAGGATAGTTTATACAGACTATACAAACATCAGATAAACAGTGATAAATGGCAGTAAGATTTTATAAATATTTTCAAATATAATTGGAAAGCCTCATATCATAACTAGAGTACCTGAGTCTTTAGCATAGACAAACCATCTGATCTGATGAACCGGACGCTCCACCAACATTATGACCTCTTAACTCTCTCCACCTTAGGGGGAAGGAAGCGGACCAAGAGGGCAAAATGAGAAGACCTTCATCCGAGGCCTCCAACTCACTGGGCATAATTTTTTTTTTTGGTTAGAAAACCTAACAATGTTAGTAGGAAATGGAACCTTGGTGGAGAGAAAAAACAACTCTCTGATACTGTGATGTCCTAAACAACCGAAGGTAGATACCTGTGGACATAAACACAAAGAGAGATTAGCATTTCATAGCACCATTTTGAAATAAACTAATTATTTTATGTGCTTATCATGATAAACGCGAGTCCCGGAAACACATTACAACGGGATAAACTCGCTAAAATATACTAGAAGTCACCTGATGGCTAGGTCCTGGGCGCTCCTCCGGCGAAATAATCTGATCTGCCATCACTCCAGGTTAATAAAACACTTCTAATATATTAATTAAACGATTAAACAGCTCAGAAAAGCCTTAAGCATGAAACATGTGTGACCCCTCTGCCAATAAATTAGCAAAGAGGAAGTACTAGTTGGCGCATGCGCGGTGGTGGGGCTGGCATCCGCCTGACTGACTTCTGACTACCTGCCCATAAGGGGCACCTTTCTTTTTAAATCTGAGTGTTTTATTAAGTGAAAGCCGATATTTAGCAATATTCAAAGAGTATTAGGGAGGTAAGTATACTCTTGAAGTGAAATTGATTTTTATATCCGTATCATTTATATAAATAGAAAAACGTGACCGAGGGTTATTTGCATTTGTGGCATGAACTAGCCAGTCAATGACTAAGCCATGGCACACTAAAATGCATTGCTGGAAATGCGGTCTAATCATAGATTTGGACCCATTTGTTAATGTTGTATTTCACATATTTGTTTTCATTTTTTTAAATACATGAAATATGTCATTAATCTTTATGGATGATAAATGACAGAAAAGCTCTCGAGATTGTAACGTGGGCCAGCTTACCTCTCATTCATGGCTATCTGTTCCAGCATGGCGGAGCCTGTATTTGCTTTCCAATTCCCTGATATAGACTTTCGACTGCAAGACACAATACAACATGGACATTTACATGTAGCGAGCACAGGCTGCTGCTGCTGCTTGAGAACACACAATGATGGAGTTCTACCAAAACCCAATTTTTATTAACAACATACGCACGCATGCACACACACAGAATGCATGCACGCACGCAAACACGCATGCACGCACGCACGCACGCACGCACGCACGCACGCACGCACGCACACACACACACACACACACACACACACACACACACACACACACACACACACACAGAATGCATGCACGCATGCATGCACGCTCACACACACTTCAACAGCATTTAGATTATGCTGCCCAATGTGACCTTGCGTTGTATCGAAGAAAAGATTCACTGTTTCATTGAAGCCAGTGCCAGAGCAACCTTAAACGAGGACACATCTGCGCAGTCATTGTGTGGGTGCAGCGAATGCTTGTTTCAGTAGTCATGTCCAAACACACGGATATTCACAAAATGGCCATTGACATGTCATGAGCTTTCACCACTTTCAAGCGACAACAGATCCTGAATGCACTACTTTAAGATAAAATGTAATGAGGATAAGTTACAACTAGTAAGATCGCTTTTGGCAGGCAGCAGCCTGAAAGTACGAGTGACAAATGTGCAGTCTTCAGTGTCCAAGATCCCTATCAGCTCTCTGGTAGTCCACATGCTACATTGCAACAGCCCTACCAGCCATAAGGTAGCTTCACTCCACAAGATCTCTATCAGCTCTCTGGTACAATCTATAAGATACATTGCAACAACCCTGCCAGCCATAAGGCAGCTTCACTCCACAAGATCTCTATCAGCTCTCTGGTACAATCTATAAGATACATTGCAACAGCCCTGCCAGCCATACGGTAGCTTCACTCCACAAGATCCCTATCAGCTCTCTGGTAGTCTACAGGCTACACTGCAACAGCCCTGCCAGCCATAAGGTAGCTTCACTTCACAAGATCCCTACCAGCTCTCTGGTAGTCTACAAGCAACACTGCAACAGCCCTGCCAGCCATAAGGTAGCTTCACTTCACAAAACCAAACCCATTAGTATCTACCCTGCGCCTCCCACTAGAGATGGAGTATGTAGATTTTAGAGACGAGGAAAAGAAGCCTCAAGATGCAAAACAGATCAAGAATGAGAATCTCTTCATCCATGGAGCCAAGAATTTATCCCCGTACACCTATCTGTGACAGGTAGTATTGTTCCAATTAATCGAGTTGATCAATTATTAATTGGTTTGCATGTTCAACCAACAAATCGATGGATTTTAGACATTGATTTTGGCTGCTTACAGTATAAATTGACTGTATTAATATCTCTTGACTGGTCAAGGTAGAAAACAAGTACTGAGGATGAAATATACTTAGTTGGCAAAATCATTTTTAACTTCAATCTTACACTTGGATCTATAGCATAGTATTACTCTTTAGTCTAAGGCGCTAACCCTTTCAACAATGAAATAGTATGCTAATTTCAAAGCAACTGTACCAATAATTTGTGGAATGTTTTGAAACTTATTTGGCTGGAAGCTATTACTGCTAGCAAAAGCTTCCACTTAAATTAGTTTCAAAATATTTAACATATAATTTTTTAACTGATGAAAAATCTGTCACACCTATAACAGATCATTTCTTAACTGATGAAGAATCTGTGTACAACAGATCATTTCTTAACTGATGAAGAATCTGGCACACCTATAACAGATAATTTCTTAACTGATGAAGAATCTGGCACACCTATAACAGATAATTTCTTAACTGATGAATAATCCATCACACGTACAACAGATCATTTCTTAACTGATGAAGAATCTGTCACACTTATAACAGATAATTTCTTAACTGATGAAGAATCTGTCACACCTATAACAGATAGTTTCTTAACTGATGAAGAATCTGTTACACCTATAACAGATAGTTTCTTAACTGATGAAGAATCTGTCACACCTATAACAGATAGTTTCTTAACTGATGAAGAATCCGTCACACCTATAACAGATAGTTTCTTAAATGATGAAGAATCCATCACACCTATAACAGATACTTTGTTAACTGATGAAGAATCTGTCACATCTATAACAGATCATTTCTTAACTGATGAAAAATCTGTCACACCTATGACAGATGGTTTCTTAACTGATGAAGAATCTGTCACATCTATAACAGATCATTTCTTAACTGATGAAGAATCTGTCACACCTATAACAGATAATTTCTTAAATGATGAAGAATCTGTCACACCTATAACAGATAGTTTCTTAACTGATGAAGAATCCGTCACACCTATAACAGATAGTTTCTTAAATGATGAAGAATCCATCACACCTATAACAGATACTTTGTTAACTGATGAAGAATCTGTCACATCTATAACAGATCATTTCTTAACTGATGAAAAATCTGTCACACCTATGACAGATGGTTTCTTAACTGATGAAGAATCTGTCCCATCTATAACAGATAATTTCTTAAATGATGAAGAATTTGTCACACCTATAACAGATAATTTCTTAACTGATGAAGAATCTGTCACACCTATAACAGATAGTTTCTTAACTGATGAAGAATCCGTCACACCTATAACAGATAGTTTCTTAAATGATGAAGAATCTGTCACACCTATAACAGATAGTTTCTTAACTGATGAAAAATCTGTTACACCTATAACAGATAATTTCTTAACTGATGAAGAATCTGTCACACCTATAACAGATAGTTTCTTAACTGATGAAGAATCTGTGACACCTATAACAGATAGTTTCTTAACTGATGAAGAATCTGTCATACCTATAACAGATAATTTCTTAAATGATGAAGAATCTGTCACACCTATAACATGGTTGAACATGCTACAATTACTACATTCAAATAAAAGACCAGTTCTAGTAACACATCCCCCGACCAGGGCTTTTTATTACAATCTCAATTTTTTAAATCCAAATATTGTACGGTCTTTCAAGAAATCAAGGGGGATTACTCTGGTGAGTACAAACAGATTTCGGCCAAATGCAATCCTGGACAGGGTCTTGTCATAAGGAGTTAATATTCCAAATTTGAAATGAATCCCAGCAGGCGAACTTAAGTTATCGAGTGGAAACCACATATTTTACGATTTTTCAAGAAATCAAGGGGGATAACTCTGGTGTGTCTGGACACATTTCGCCCATATACAATCCCACCGAGGTCTTGTCATTAAGGAGATGACATTCCAAATTTGTAAATGAATCCATTAAAGCTAACTGAGGTTATCGAACGGAAACCAAATGCGGACAGACAGACACATGCATGCACAGACAGGGCCCGTTTCTATAGTACCCATCGACGATGTCGGCGGACTAATTAGGTAAAGATCGAAAAGTGTTATGATCCTTAATTGATCATCGGTTAGTATGTATACATCGATCACAAAAATAGTACCAATCCCCAAAACTAGTGACAGGCAAAGCCAGTGATAACTGCATCTCACTACATGGCGGGAAGCAATGGAGGAAGAGCAAAATCCTCGGCTCACTAATGTGAATCTCTTTCAAAATTCCTGCACATTCCACAGATTAAAGATCCCTCTGGCCACAAAAAATACAATTGTGTGGAGCAACCAGATGTATTCCTGATGCTCTATAACTGTAACAGGTGGGCAGCTCCAAACAAAATCTTAGATAAGATTCATGCCTGCGACCGCAAACACCTTCAAACAATCAACCAACATTGCTGGCCAGAGAGCATAATCTCGAATGACGCCCTATATACACCATGTGCATTATGGTCCCACGTGCTGTCATTGAAGGCAAAGATCGTCTATGTTTAGCCATGTTCTGGAACGCCACTAAACACACACTTGCACAGAAAGCCTCAGAATTTGTTATAGTCGGAACCAACACCTACAAAGCCTGTAGATGATGCCACTGCACAAAGCTGCTAAATGTGCTATGTACCAATCTGAAAGCATCAAGATTTTAGTACACTGAGAATCAAGAACCTGTGGGAGCTAAGGACTGAGGATAAGAAATGGAAGGCCATATTGCAGCTGCAGGATGTTTTCCATTCAAAGCACTGCAGCCGCAGAACACATCATCTTCATCTGTCACCGCGGGCGAGTTTGTCAATATGCACGAGGATGGGAGGTGGGGGTGGGGGGTTTGATGCCCCTCGGGGTATCGGGCACACAGCCCATCAACTTGTGGTCCACGCCTCCTTGATCCCCACAAATGTTTGCTGGTGGGAATGGACAGCCACATCTATGGATTCGTGTGGGTAAGTCCATTTTGTTTTAACAGAACCACGTGTGCTTGTGGTTTGAAGTCCACCATCGAGTCCAAGTTGATTAGATGGGACATGGCAGTGGGCTCACTTATAGACATTCTCTTGGAGATGGCAGAGGTGTTATGGATAAATGCACCTGGTGGTCACCTCCTTATATTGCTAATGACGTGTTTCTCCAGCAGAGCTTTGTGAGCTGATTTATACGGATTTGTGGTAAGCGAGGTTACAAAAACATATGAGCATACATATAAACTATGAACACTGAAAGAAGACTATAGAAAGTTATAGCATATAATATTTTTGTCCACCCGACAACATATTGTGTGTGCACAAAAATCTAGTTTAATTAAGCCTAGGTTGCGTTTTATGCAACTTATCACTACTTTACATCTGCAAAAACCTTAAGCTAGGTGTCTCTCTCTGGCGGAAAGAGGTTATATGTAGGTGCTGGTGAGAGAGCGAGAGGTGATTATACCTAACTTTAGATGTGCACCCGATCCATGAGAGAAGAGAAGAAAAGGAAGAGAGGGAGATCCTTTCCAGATATCTTTCCTGATTGTTTTTTGGAGCACAAGTAAAACATGCTAGTAATTTGCGAGCGGATGTTGCCGCTTGAAGTTGCAAAGGAGAATTGAGATTTTCTAAACATCCTACCAAGCTAATTTTTGACAGATGGTCAAAAGTGCAGGCCAAAAAGAAACTCAATACCTTGGATTGTGCATAAGCCAGAAAATCGATGAAGGAAGAATCCTTAGTCGATGCCGCTGATGATGTCTCGTGGCGCTCCTTGTGGCTACAGCTCGCCGGCCATAAGCTTTTGTGTACCTATACTATACTGCGCTAGAAAATTACAAGGTTCCAAGTATGAAATTGCTAGTGGTAAAAAGGCGAAAAATCTGTGGCTTATACAATTGTTATGGAAAAACAAAGAAGCTGTGTACAGGTTGGTATGAAAATTAGTATTGGTTCCAAAAGCTTGATGTTTTGGTTTAAAGTGCCAAGCACATAGATGCAGTTTAAGTGGAATAGTTAGTCTTTTTGGCCCACAGTTTAAACACAGTGCAAGTGGTAACATAAGTTAATAGGTGAAGTCACAATTAATGCTTAGCGGTCATCAACACAGTTTGTGGTTTAGAAAAACAAATCGCAATTCTATGTACACAAAAAAGCGGTACAACTATGGTAGCACCTCACACAATCTGATGGAGAAAACTAGCAAGTGCCTCACACAATCTGGAGAAAACTAGCAAGCGCCTCACACAATCTGATGGAGAAACCTAGCAAGCACCTCAGACAATCTGATGAAGAAAACTAGCAAGCGCCTCACACAATCTGAAGAAAACTAGCAAGCGCCTCACACAATCTGATGGAGAAACCTAGCAAGCGCCTCACACAATCTGATGAAGAAAACTAGCAACCACCTCACACAATCTGGAGAAAACTAGCAAGCGCCTCACACAATCTGATGAAGAAAACTAGCAAGCGCCTCACACAATCTGATGGAGAAACCTAGCAAGCGCCTCACACAATCTGATGAAGAAAACTAGCAAGTGCCTCACACCATCTGGAAAAAACTAGCAAGCGCCTCACACAATCTGAAGAAAACTAGCAAGCGCCTCACACAATCTGAAGAAAACTAGCAAGCACCTCACACAATCTGGAGAAAACTAGCCAGAGCCTCACACAATCTGAAGAAAACTAGCAAGCGCCTCACACAATCTGATGGAGAAACCTAGCAAGCGCCTCACACAATCTGATGAAGAAAACTAGCAACCACCTCACACAATCTGGAGAAAACTAGCAAGCGCCTCACACAATCTGATGAAGAAAACTAGCAAGTGTCTCACACAATCTGATGAAGAAAACTAGCAAGCGGCTCACACAATCTGATGAAGAAACCTAGCAAGCGCCTCACACAATCTGATGGAGAAACCTAGCAAGCGCCTCACACAATCTGATGAAGAAAACTAGCAAGTGCCTCACACCATCTGGAGAAAACTAGCAAGCGCCTCACACAATCTGAAGAAAACTAGCAAGCGCCTCACACAATCTGAAGAAAACTAGCAAGCACCTCACACAATCTGGAGAAAACTAGCCAGAGCCTCACACAATCTGGAGAAAACTACCAACCACCTCACACAATCTGGCGACAGTTCGCTACTGGTAATAATAATTTTGCTATGTGAAGAAGTTTAACTTAAATGACTTTATTCTCAATATCACACATTTATGTTAGATTCTATCTCCATGAGGATTAAATCATTTCAATTCATTATAGGTATCTCAAGATACTGGAAGGCTTTATAGTTTAAAATATAGAAATACTTTATTGCTTAACTTAAAGGATGGATTTATTGCTTAAATTACAGGATAGCTTTAGAGTTTAACTTAAAGTATGGCTTTAGAGTTTAACTTATAGGATGGTTTTAGAGTTTAAGTTACAGGATAGCTTTAGAGTTTAACTTACAGTATGGCTTTAGAGTTTAACTTATAGGATGGTTTTAGAGTTTAAGTTATAGGATGGCTTTAGAGTTTAACTTACCAATGGTTTTAGAGCTTAACTTAAAGTATGGCTTTAGAGTTTAGCTTAAAGGATGGCTTTAGAGTTTAACTTAAAGTATGGCTTTAGAGTTTAGCTTAAAGGATGGCTTTAGAGTTTAACTTAAAGGATGGCTTTACAGTTTAACTTATAGGATGGCTTTAGAGTTTAACTTAAAGGATGGCTTTAGAGTTTAACTTAAAGGATGGATTTAAAGTTTAACTTAAAGGATAGGGCTTTAGAGTTTAACTTATAGGATGTCTTTAGAGTTTAGCTTAAATGATGGCTTTAGAGTTTAGCTTAAAGGATGGTTTTAGAGTTTAACTTAAAGTATGGCATTAGACTTTAACTTATAGGATGGCTTTAGAGTTTAACTTAAAGGATGGCTTTAGAGTTTAACTTATAGGATGGCTTTAGAGTTTAACTTAAAGGATGGCTTTAGAGTTAAGCTTAAAGGATGGCTTTAGAGTTTAACTTATAGGATGGCTTTAGAGTTTAACTTACAGGGTGGCTTTAGAGTTTAACTTACAGGATGGCTTTAGACTTTAACTTACAGGATGGCTTTAGACTTTAACTTACAGGATGGCTTTAGAGTTTAACTTACAGGATGGCTTTAGAGTTTAACTTACAGGATGGCTTTAGACTTTACTTACAGGATGCTTTAGAGTTTAATTTACAGGATGCTTTAGAGTTTAACTTACAGGATGGCTTTAGACTTTAATTTACAGGATGGCTTTAGAGTTTAACTTACAGGATGGCTTTAGACTTTAACTTACAGGATGGCTTTAGAGCTTAATTTACAGGATGCTTTAGAGTTTAATTTACAGGATGCTTTAGAGTTTAATTTACAGGATGCTTTAGAGTTTAACTTATAGGATGCTTTAGAGTTTAACTTACAGGATGGCTTTAGAGTTTAACTTACAGGATGGCTTTAGACTTTAACTTACAGGATGGCTTTAGAGTTTAATTTACAGGATGCTTTAGAGTTTAACTTATAGGATGCTTTAGAGTTTAACTTATAGGATGCTTTAGAGTTTAACTTACAGGATGGCTTTAGAGTTTAACTTACAGGATGGCTTTAGACTTTAACTTACAGGATGGCTTTAGACTTTAACTTACAGGATGGCTTTAGACTTTAATTTACAGGATGCTTTAGAGTTTAACTTACAGGATGGCTTTAGACTTTAACTTACAGGATGGCTTTAGACTTTAACTTATAGGATGCTTTAGACTTTAATTTACAGGATGGCTTTAGAGTTTAACTTACAGGATGCTTTAGAGTTTAACTTATAGGATGGCTTTAGACTTTAACTTATAGGATGGCTTTAGAGTTTAAGTTATAGGATGGCTTTAGAGTTTAACTTATAGGATGGCTTTAGACTTTAATTTACAGGATGACTTTAGAGTTTAACTTATAGGATGACTTTAGAGTTTAACTTATAGGATGACTTTAGAGTTTAACTTATAGGATGGCTTTAGAGTTTAATTTACAGGATGACTTTAGAGCTTAACTTATAGGATGACTTTAGAGTTTAACTTATAGGATGGCTTTAGAGTTTAACTTATAGGATGGCTTTAGAGTTTAACTTACAGGATGG